>MU226881.1:2733008-2755430 GCA_018584345.1 Thuja plicata | reverse complement strand
TAAAATCAAGGAACTGCACTGCAACACTATATTTACCACCATGTCACCTGTACAGACTGATGCCGAATGAGATGGGTCAACTGGCAGTCCCATCCCTAAAATCTAGGGATGCTCCTAGAAACTAGGGTACACACCCTGTCATCCTGAAACTGAAACCATGGAATGGTCTAGTGGGACCTCACATCTGGAAACTGCCACATCCTCCTAAAAAGTAGGGATATCCCCTAAAATCTAGGAACTGCTCCAAACTGGCTCCAAATTGCTTGTAAGGCCAAAATCTAGTCACTGTATGCACTGAATGAGTCCCTATCCATCTCCGCTAGCCTACGAGACTCCAATGATAGGCCAACTCCTCTGTCTTTGATGTCCACTCTAGAAAGGGGACATGACAAAGCGCGAGTTCCCTCCGCAGATTCAGGAAATGTTCACCAAACACACCAATGTGTTTGGAGATATACCACTAGGCAGACCACTTGATAGAGAAATTGAACATGTGATAGAGCTCGAAGAGGGAGCCAAACCGGTGGTCGTTACTCCTACAGGCATCCGAAGAGGTATAAAGATGAGATCGTAAAGGCTATCAAGGAGCTCCTCGAGATGGGGCACATTAGACCCAGTAAGAGTCCATTCGCTTCAGCAGTGGTTTTGGTCAAAAAGGATGGGACCTTTCGGATGTGCATAGATTACAGGGAATTGAATAAGAAGACCATCAAGAACAGATACCCGATTCCCCACATAGATGAGCTCATAGATGAACTACATGGAGCATGCTACTTTTCTAAGATAGACTTGAGATCTGATTATCATAAGATTCGAGTCCTGGAGGATGATGTAGAGAAGACAACATTCAAATGCCACTATGGGCATTTTGAGTTTCTAGTCATGCCTTTTCGCTTGATTAATGTGCCAACCACCTTTTAGTCTTGCCTGAACAGGGTATTCAGAGAATAGTTGAGGAGGTTTGTTCTGATATTCTTTGATGATATACTTATTTACAATAGGACTTGAGAGGAGCATTTGAAACATATTTATATTGTGTTGAGCATCCTAGAGCGGGAGTCCCTGTATGCTAAGATGTCAAAATGTGAATTTGGGATGAATGAGTTGTTATACTCAGGACACATTATCAATGTTGAGGGTGTTCGTGTGGATCCAGATAAAATCTGGGCAATCATGGATGGCCGCCACCAAGGAGTCTTTCATAGCTCAGGGGTAAGATGTCAAAATGTGAATTTGGGATGACGGAGTTGTTATACTTAGGACACATTATCAGTGCTGGGGGTGTTTGTGTGGATCTAGATAAAATCCGGGCAATCGTGGATTGGCCACCACCCAGGAGTCTTTCACAACTCAGGGGTTTTATGGGTCTTTGTGGGTTCTACTGCCATTTCGTGAAAGGGTATTCACAGTCAGCAACTCCTCTCACAGATTTGACTCGGAAGGATGCATTTGAGTGAACAGACAAAGCTCAATAGGGTTTTGATAGATTTAAGGAGTTGATGAGCACTTGCCTGGTTTTAGCCATTCCAAACTTCAGCAGACAATTCGAGCTACACTGTGATGCCTTAGGATAAGGTGTTCGGGGAGTCATAATGCAGGAGAAGCACCCTATTGCATTTGAGAGTAGGAACTCGAGAGGTGCCAAGAGGAGTTACAACATATACAAGGAAATGTTAGCCATTATGCATGCCTTGGCTAAATTCAGACACTATTTGGTGGGGAGTAAATTTATAGTTAAAACTAATCACAACAGCCTGAAACATTTGCTTGGACAAAAAGATCTGAATGATAGACAATAAAAGTGGGTTAGCAAATTAGAGGCTTATGATTTTGACATAGTCTTTGTCAAGGGGAAGAAAAACATTTGTTGTTGATGCCCTATCCAGGAGACCTCATTTGAGTGTTGATGGAGTGATAACATATGATTGGAGGGAGTTGATCTCAACAGAGTATGCAAAGGACACATGGGCCACTGGGATCATAGATGGCACTATTCGAGATGACAGGTACACTGTTATAAATGATTTGATCTTCTTGGTGCCCGAGTTTGCCATTAAGCAGAAGATTTTGAGAGCTTTCCATGACTCACCTATGGCAGGACATCTGGGATACTTCAAAACTTATAGGCAGGTGAGAGATCACTTCACTTGGAAGGGGCTCAAAACCAAAGTGTTACAGTATATAAGTGAGTGCCCATTATGCCAGCAAAATAAACATGAGCACTCGTTTCCAGGTGGTTTATTGCAACACCTCCCTATCCCAGAGAGGAAGCGGGATAGTGTGTCGATGGATTTTATCATGGGCCTACCTAAGGTCCAAGGCAGGGATTACATCTACGTGGCAGTGGACCGACTGACAAAGTTTGCGCATTTCTTTACTATTGCGTCCACTTATACAACAACTCAGGTGACAGAGTTGTTCTTCAGGGAGGTATTTAGATTGCACGGGTTGCCGCGATACATTGTCAGTGACAGGGATAGTAAGTTTATGAGCAATTTTTGGCAGGAGCTCTTTAGGCTATGTAGGGCAGAGCTCACCCTAGTACCAGCTACACAGACAGACGGACAGACAAAGATTGTCAATAAGTTGGTAGAGGGATACCTTCACAATTATATTGCAGGGCAGTAGAAGGCATGGGTAAAGTGGCTACATTTGGGAGAATATTGTTACAATACTGCTTACCACATGTTCATTCCTATGTCACTGTTCATGGCCCTATATGGATATGAAGCTTCGAGCTTTTTGGACTTATTGTTTGGCGACAACAGACTATCTAAAGCCAAGGATCTGTTGCAGGAGAGTCAGGACATTATGAGATCGTTGAAGGAAAATATTCAGAAAGCTCAAAACCAGCAGAAGCAATATGCAGATTAACGCAGAGTTGGGAGGTCATATGAGGTGGGTGACATGGTTTATCTCATGCAGATTTACCTCCTCTAGATGAAGAGGGGAAGCTTATTCTAGTTTCAGAGGCTACCATAGATACTAGAGAACGCACCCTTCGGAAAAGGACTATCAGAGAATATTTGGTGAAATGGAGGAACTTGCCAGTAGACGATGCTACAAGGGAGGGTGAGCACATCTTACAACATCCAGAGTTGAGATTGCCTGAGGACAAGCAATTTCAAGGGGGGTGGACTATAATGCCCCCTTTCTAGCTCGTTAATTCATGATGTGTCGTTAGCCCATTTTGTCATGGTCTTGTCGGCTAATCAGGACTTCACAGGGATCAAAGAGGGTTTTGGCCTAGGCAATTTCAGTTTTAGGCCAATTGGAGTTGATTCGGTAGGGTTTCCAAATACTTACTATTTATAGTAAGTTACTGGAGGGCCCAATTTGTGGTTTTTCAATGTGGGACTTGGAGCGTTTCGTTGAGCTCTTTCCAATGAGATATTATACATGAGATTCCGAGTTTGATTGATATATTATTTTAATGCTTGAAGTTGACACATTACTTATTAAAGTGACTTAAATTAAAAAGGGGCTATAAAGTTTATTTATTAAAAAGTCACTTTACTAAGTTGGTTTTATTGAAAAGTGGTTTCTCTAGGCTGGGACGTACACATGAGAAGACATGGGCCTCTTTAATAATAAAATAATGTAAATATGTTTATCCCACATTGTGTATGCTGGGAGGTTGTAGATGCAACACTGCAATTGGGCAACTTCCTTTAATGTCTCTGCTAAACTGAGTTGCAGGGCTTTAGAATGTTTAAAGAAGGCCCTTGCTCCTTCATCACTGTCACCCATGATGGAACTCTTCTTTTTCTCTCTCAAATGGTACTGCTGTTCCCTCTCACTGATAAAATGGACCCACAACAGGCAAGGCTGAGGCTTCGATACCACTGTAAAGACCTCAAGGTTTGTATGATATAAATCTTTGTTTTTACTTCAAACTATAAAATTTAGAAACAAAATGATAGCATAATATAGATTCAGAAGAAGATATTTTATTGCAAGAATCTCCAAATTGCTTATAGATCATTCAGATATTTAATAGTGCTTACATAGATTCAGAGCAGCAATAAACAAGTTTAATATAGAAGCTGCAAATTCAGGATTTCAAACATACATAGGACTGACATATAATCTCTTAACAACGATTGTTTAAGCTTACAAATTAAACGGATCTCTTGGGGGTTTCGTCCCAATGTCCAACATGCTCAATGGCAAACAAAATATTCAGCATACCAAAAAAAAAGCAAGTGTCTTGAATATATACCCACTTGGGGCGGTACATTAACTCGCAGGGCAAGGCAAGTAAATAATCTGATTGCATTCGGTGAAGGGATACCATTTTGTAAAGAGGCAGACCACAATTAGCAAAGAGTTGGCTGAAGTTGGTAGAAGCTTCTAGTTTGCAAACAGTGGGAGATATTTGGCACATAGTTGGCAAAGAGAAACCCTAGGGTAGTTTGTCCCTAGAAGACAAAAAAAATCTGATTTCTCCTCAAATTTGATATGACAAAAACGATTCTAATTTGCCCCCCTTCAAGAAGTCGGCTGCTCCTAAGAGACAAAAAAACAAAATATGATTTTCCACAAAAAGACAAGAATTCGTAGGTGGTAGCTCTTCCGGATAGAAACAAACTAGAATTCTCCTCCCAATGCATGCAGGGGCACCAACCTATAAATCCAACCCAAAGAATGTTAGCAGGCCTTTGACCAATCCAACCCACCTGGAGTTGAGTTCCTTATCACTATAGTCGGAGGAAAGAAAGGCTCCACCCCCCACCTTCGCTTGCTCCTGCCACCGTGGTGCCCTTTTGTTGCCGACACTGCCATCCAAGCCAAGTGGTTCCTTTTCACAGGTTCATCACATATCCTTTTCAAGTTTGAAAGTTAACCTGCAGCTTCACACTCGAAGATGGCGAAGCAAAACAAACCATTGTCACTAGAAATACTTCTGCATTGAGCACAATTGTGATTTTTGAATAAAACCTCCGTGAATAATTGGAGGCTTTTTTTCCTCAAATCCAAGTAAATGCCTAGAAATATTTTTGTCCTTAGGAAAGAAGATGAAGAAACATTTGATTTTAGAGAAAAAGGGTTTTGTTTGCATATAATCGATTTTTGTTAATTCCTAGCCTCTCTTTTTATAGTTGTCTTTTTAATTTAAAAATGTTTTGCATTTTATTAACTAGAAAATACCTTTTTTAATATTTTATTGGCCATCTTTTCTAGAAACACCTTTAAATGTTGGACCCCCATAAGTAAACGTAAGTTGCCTTCTTATAATTAACAACATAAAGTTACTGGAACAACTTAAGTTATATTATTATATTATTTCCCTCAACTTGCTCCTTTAGCCTATGAGGAAAAAGATAATAGGCTAGGGGACTCCCAAATACTTATTTTGAGAAAGGGTACATGTCAAGGATCTTAGTTGGCATGCTATAAAAGTTTTGGAGTCCTTTGGGAACCAAGAGAATGACATATTTTTGAACAAAGTATGCTATTATAAACAAATAATGGCTACATGTACTGAAAATATGGTGCAATAAAAGGTATCATGATGCAGGAGCATCCAAGGTGTAAGAGCAATCTTGCATCACCCAAAAATATTGTCTAGTTTTCAATAAGGGCTATCTTCGGATAGGGTTACTATTTTTGGCAAGTTTACCATTTTTAGTAAGTTGTTCATTTGAGCATGGGTTGTTCCAATTGCTTCCCTAGAGGTTCATTTTGGATATATAAGCCTGCCAGTAAAGTTTCATTGCAAGATCAAGTCTGGTTTTGAAGACATTGAATTTTCTATTTTGGTGGGGTGGTATAAAAACTTTGAACTCAGTTTTGAAGGCTTTAGAGACCCCAAAAGGGGGTCAAACTTTGATTGGCTAGCGATTTGCGAGGTGAGGGCTATAGATTACGTTGTGGGATTTTTGAAATGGGGTTATAATAGCCAATCGACTCAACGGTTCACAAGTTAGGGTTTTCAAAAGTTGGGCCATCAAGACTCCAGTTTCAATACAAAAGGAAGAGAGAAAAATCACTTAAGGCCAGGTGCCAAAATGGGAAAATGTCACTTTCTAGAATGGACTCAAAGAGGGCATGATTCCATTTTTGTGGTGGTAGACAGGTTCTCAAAGATGACACATTTCATTCCTTGTAGAAAGACTAATGATGTTGTTCATGTGGCAGATTGTTTTGTAGGGAAGTGGTGAGACTACACGGTCTGCCCAAAAGCATTGTTTCAGATTGAGACACCAAGTTTGTTGGGTATTTTTGGAGGACGTTATGGAGAAAGCTTAAGACAGATTTGAAGTTCAGCTCAACACACCATCCACAGACTGATGGACAGACAAAAGTGGTGAAGAGGAGTTTGGGAAATTTGTTGAGATGCTTAGTTGGAGATAAACTGAAGGGCTGTGATTTGATTTTTCCACAGTCAGAATTTGCATACAATAATTCTGTCAATAGTATATGGAAGTAGTCCTAGAAATGCTCCAAAATTAAGGAAGTTGGACAATGGAGAAAAGAATAGGGTTGAAGCTGAAGATTTTACAGAGCACTTGAAGAATTTGCATGAAGAGGTGAGGAAGCATATTAATTAATTATTAAATGAATATTCAGTATAAGGCTAAGATAGATCAGAAAAGGAGACAAGGAATTTCAGATTGGAGATGAAGTTATGATTCATTTGAGAAAGGAGAGATTTCCAGTGGGAACATACAACAAGTTGAAGATGAAGAAGTTTGGGCCATGCAAAATCTTGAAGAAGCATGATTGAGGAAATGCTTATAAAGTACAATTGCCTAGTGAACTCAATATTTCACCTGTGTTTAATATTTCAGATTTGATAGAGTATCATGAAGGAAGTATTGAAGATGAGATAGTAGAAGCACAATGGAATATTCCAGCACCTACTTCAGCTACGGAGGAGATAGAAGACATCTTGGATAGTCGTGTGGGTACAAGCACAAGAAACAAGGAATATGAAGAGTACTTGGTCAAATGGTAGGGGCGACCTGTTGAAGATTCATCATGGCTATCAAAGGAAGAGGTTGACCGACTTGGTTTTCCTCTGAACACCTGAGATGTGAAAAGGTCACTTCTCAAATTGCGCTAGGTGTCTGATGCAAGAGCATCCAGGGTGTAAGAGCAATCTTGCATCACCCAATAATATTGTCTAGTTTTCAATAAGGGCTATATTTGGAAAGGGTTACTATTTTTGGCAAGTTTACTATTTTTAGTAAGTTGTTCATTTGAGCATGGATCGTTCCAATTGCTTCCCTGGAGGTTCATTTTGGATATATAAGCTTGCCGGTAAAGTTTCATGCCAAGATCAAGTCTGGTTTTGAAGATATATAATTTTCTGTTTTGGTGGGGTGGTACAAAAACTTTGAACTCAGTTTTGAAGGCTTTAGAGGCCCCAAAAGGGGGTCAAACTTTGATTGGCTAATGCTTTGCAAGCCTAGGGCTGTAGAGCGCTTTGTGGGATTTCCAAAATGGGGTTATAATAGCCAATCAACTCAACGGTTCACAAGTTAGGGTTTTCGGAAGTTGGGCCATGAGGACTCCAGTTTCAATACAAAAGGAAGAGAGAAAAATTACTTAAGGCGGGAAATTGGACCACTGGGCGCCAATTTGGAAAAATTTCACTTTCTAGAATATTCTAAGGTGGTTAATTGTGCTACCTATATAGGGCTGAAGGGGGATTTTAGGGTTGAGTTCTAGAAGGGTAGATTGTGGCTCTGTCTTGCAGATTATTGTAATGAAAATGCCCATTGTGGCTGTAGCATGTTCATTTTTCTGAATATTGTAATGTCATTTCATTGAAGCTGATAGGACGCAAGTGTTTCTGTTCTTGCCATTGTTTTGTTCTTGCAATTTTCTATTTATTTCCCTGTTGTGTTGTGTGTGTTTGGTTGAATAAGGGGAGTACCCTTCATCGTAGCATGTGGGAATCATATTTATTGGAGAAAAAAATTACATGCAGTGTAGTCACACATTGAAAAATGTAAATGAAGAGAAAAAGTAGCATTTGCCTATTTCATAATCATAATTGCTCAATACAATTCACAACACTTTCTAGAATGCTGTTTGAGTATTATGCTATGATGTATTGTTTCACAACATAGTCAGGGAAACCATCTTGGATTGAATGGAATGTTCACACACTAGTCATAAATTTATAACTTTTTTTTATTAAACCAATCAGGAAAAACAGTTAATGAATCAGCAGTCATTTAAAACTATTTCAATTCCTGCATCAATTCTTGGAGATCAATATCACTCTTGATGAATTTAGCACATAGTTAAACTGATATGTGTTTTACACTGTGAATATGTTACCTGTTCAAGTTTTTGTGGACAGCATTTGTTCATTTTTTTCTCGTGTTAGGTTTGTCAGTATAAATTGTAAGCAATGATTTGGATGCTGTTGTATTCAAATTATAGAGCCAGAACTGAAAACTTCATTTAAACTGGGGCATATCAAAGTATTAATGAAAAACGTTTTGAATTTGGTATTTCTTTTATCATGATTAGTATTCATACTATGTTGGACAAATTAAAATTGAGTTTTGCTCCAACATTCTGATTTGACATGTTAATCTCTTTGTCACATCCATTTGTATTGGACATTTATAAAAAGCATTATGTTGACCTCACCATTTACTAAATATAACAGGCTTTTCCTGCAGGATGTATCAAGTTTCTGGAGTCATATTTTCTCATTCTTGTGACAAAGCGTCGCCAGATAGGTTGCATCTGTGGACATGCCATTTATGGCATTGAAGAGTCTCAACTAATAACTATACCCCACAGTTCAGTACAGACTGATTTGGCACATTCTAAGACAGAACTAAGGTTTGTTTTTTTACATTTACTGCTTATAATCTCAGTGATATTCTAATTGAACCATTTTGAAATGAGACAAGGTTAAAACCATGTTGAATTGACATGTATGCCTTTGTCCTTCCTTGTAAAGCAAAGAAATAATCACTAGTTTCTTTTCCTTTTCCTGGTGGGAAAAAGGGAATTTCTAGTAACATTGGATATGATATATATTATATATGCAAAGTATTCTAAGTGAACATGGTTGGTTGGCAATCAACCTCTGGAACCCTAGGTTTTGTCAATTGTTTTTTGTCTGGCCATTAACCCACAAGACAGTTAACTTACTTCAGTTAAGGACTTTACTTGATAGCTTTCATGTCTGAAATTGATTCTCCAGCAATGGACTATCTACAGTTTGAGTGGATTCATCCGCTCTCATCGAATCTTACTTCACTCCACAGCAGGTCATAGAGAATGTTCTGAGCTTTCAAGCTTTCTAACCATGGTCATAAAGGGAAAAATGGAGACACTAATATCTGCATCACAAAGGTTGTATTGTTTAGTGCAATAGTATCAACATATGTATGGCATAAAATAGGAAAATTAAATATCAAGTGTAAGGGTTCACAAGGCCATAAAAGTCTTATCGGATTGATAGTCAATAAATTATATATATTCTGGTTAGGATTCTTCCTCTAAAAAGTTCATTAGGAGAGTATAATTGATTGATAGGAGCATTTTCTTGAGTCTGGACTATTCTTAAATTTCACAACCTTGCATTCTTTTCTGTCTCTGCACTGATATTGTTGTTTGGGATTCCTTACTATATAAATGGTTTATGCAGTGTCTTTCGTTGATTACCTTCAAGTCTTCTCTTGCATGAGATATTGTGGTTAATATTATTTTAATTTTAGTCCAAAGGAAGACCTTAGCCTTAACTATGTTTACATTATACTGACAATTTCATTTACTTGAGTTCTTAAAGGACCTCTCTGTGTTCTTGTAAGCTTGCATCACAAGTGTTGTCAGATCAGGATGTATGTCTATAGACAACAGATTGAATACAACATGACTTGTTACTGGTTAAATCTTTAAACTATCTTATTTAGATTTAGTTCTTTCTTGAATACACCTATCATAGAGAGTTTGAATTTTACTCATACAGACTTTGTGAAGATTCAAGTTTTATCTTTTAAATGCTGTTTTTAATTTGGTTAAGATTGTTTGTCAGTCCACTTGTTTGGATGTCAATTTGCATATTTTAAATTATAAATGCATCTTTAGAGTGTCAAACTCTATAAGGCACACTAACACTAATTTCTTCAATCTTTGCAGATATAAGAAGCTGCTTTCTAGTGTTGATCTGACAAAAGATTTCTTTTATAGTTATACATATCCAATTATGCAAAGTTTACAAAAAAATGTCCTTGCAAATGAGATGGCGGGGATGCAGTATGAGAATTTATTTGTTTGGAATGCTTTTCTGACTCGTACAATTCGCCAAAAATGCAATAACACACGATGGACTGTTGCTCTAGTTCATGGAAACTTTAGACAGGTACAGAATACTAGAAATATTGTAGTTCTCTCTCTTGCAGTATATATATTTGATAGAACATGGCCTTTTTACGTTAAAAGAAACAAACTAAAAAATACTTGGGGGTATTTGTTTCATCATTTCAAAATAGTTTCATTTTGAATTTTGAATTTTCTTGGTTTTCCATGCTGTTATTGTCTGGATGATGTCTTAGTTATCTGCTATCTAGTACCATGTTCTTAGAACTTTTGTTTCCTTTTGTGTTCCTTATCAACATCTAAAGACTAACTCAAAGTGCTTGGAAGTTTAGTAGAGGAAAGTCCCAGGATCACTCTTATATGCTTGCTCAGGAAAGACCCATGGCATCTAAAATAAACCTTTGTACATTAATATTTTAGGGAATAAGTCTAGTCATTATCATGAAAACCATGATCCATGGAATGCGTAACAGTTAACCCAAGTTGTGTGAAACAGAGAAGTATGCCAAATTTGGTATGGTTCTCCATGTCAACAATAAGAAATAAAAAAATAATGAAATTATATTAGTTTGCATGATCAACTGAAGAAGGTTAAGGAGACCCAAACACATATCAAGTTATAGTAGAAAAGTACGAAGGAAAAAGAAACCTAAGATCTGAAAAGTAACTCACAACTAAAATAATGTAAAGGAATTCAGATTTTTAAATATGGAGTGGGTAAACCCTAACAATTTAATTCAAGTACAAATACAAATAGCCATGTAATAGGGGACCACCTAAGAGAAACAAGGTGCCTATGAAGGCAAAAGCTGGAGACTGTGGTGGAGACTAGGGCTAAACACGCCTATGTATCAACTCTGAATGCAAAAGAAAAACTAATATCATCACCATCCCCACCACTACAATAACTTCATTACAAGATCTAATGATATTCATGAGCATAGGAGTAGGTCTAGGCCTAAGGCTTTGGTAGAAAGGTACATCATGTTGAAGCTATTCTAACACCCGCTGTCACAAACAACAAGGGGCAGATTCATGAATATATGTATGTGATCAAATAGAATGGGAATCTCAGTAGAAACGTGTAGATAAAGATATTTTGAAGAAGCGGAAACTTGATTTTTAGGTGGAAATGATGAGGGGAAATCAAGTTTTAGGTGGAAATCCTCTAGATTTCGCATTTTTCACTTGAAATCCACTTGAATTCTTTGCATTTTTAACTAAGGATTTTCTCAACTTTGAAATTTCCACTTATCATTCCCATTTAGCATTCTTTTATTTTTCCAAGCATTGAACCAACACTTTTCCACTTTGCCATTTCACAATTTACACACTCATCACATCACCTTGACAACATTTTGACATCCTTTTGACAACTTTGACGACATGTCACAACACTTTGACAACTTTTTCTCTTAGTAAAATTTCACAACTTCCTCAATTCACAACTTTGACATTTTTCACCTTCGCAACAAATACTTATCAAACAAATTTCTCAATAATCATCATCTCAACTTATGTAAGGATTGAAGGTGGTCATCGACCTAGAGGCCGATTTCCTAAAGGAAATCCTCCTCCAATCTAAATTTTGCAATTGATATTCAATCCTTAGGAAATTTCTTCACTGCACTTCTCAACCTAGGAAATCCTGACTTGAACCACCTATTCCTTGAGAGCTAGGGGACTAAGAAACTTGAAAAACTGTTGCCAACCTAAGGACAACTAAGCTAAACACTAAGCTAGAAACTAAAAAACAGGGGGTCCTAATTTGCAATGGGGCGCGTTTGTTTACAACACAACAGATTTCTTTTTTCTTGATTTGCATTTCCTTCATTTTGAGTCACATTTATGCTATTCTAATTTTGAGGATCATGGGCACCTCCCCTGTTACCAAAGGAGGAGGACAAGGTGCCAATAATTGGTGTAGAATATTTATCAAACTCTATCTTGATGATCCTCATTTCCTATACTAGCAATAAACATTTTATTGCTGTAACATATTTCCAAAATATACTTACTTTTTATCTAAATCTCTTTAAACTTTAATGGTTACCCTTACAACATGACCAAAATCTCCAATTCTTTATGGGACCAACAAACATTATTCCTCTATATTCATAAGAGCTAGCTCTAAAGTACTTGAACTTGTGTGAGTAGTTGTCTATAATTGGAAAATAGACTCATCACCATTTGAGTAAGTTCCATTAGTATCTCTTGGTCCTAGCCAAGTGCTCTATAAGTTCTTGCTGCTTTGAGTGTAGCCTACTAGACAGTGCTCTCTCAGAGTATCATTCCGATCATCCTTGAAAACTGATTTCATTTAGTTTCCATTGCAAGATACATTTCTCCTACTATGTGCTCTGAACATTTGGCAAATCTAGTTCCCCTATGTACTGAAATTAATGCTTGTCCTCACCACTAGATCCAATCTCTTCCATATTCTCCTAGCTTGGTAGTTTTAGAACAAATTTCTTTGTCAAATACACACTTAATACTGTGGGATGTGCTTTGGAGTAAGTGTTTCTGCATTCTTCTCTATTGAAAGCATCTTGATTTAAAGACTAATTTGCTCAATTAATTTGTGTTTTGTTGGAATCAAAAGCTCATGTAGTGCTTTGTTTGCAGATGTATAGGTAGAAACAAGAAATTTCAACATGTACCTTATCTATTGCAACCTTAATATGTGTATAAACTAATGTGTTGTATTTAGAGCTTGAAGTTATGTGATAGTATTAGGATTTTTCTCAACAAATTGGTTGTGAATTCTACGTTGTTGAACCCAAGCTAAAATCCACAATGAATATGTGGCTAGATATCTTTGAGAATAATACTTCATGTAATTATACAATGTAATTATAACTCTTTCCTTATTGCCAATCTCCTCTCTATTTTGTGCTGCAGAGTCCTTTTTCTTCTTCTTTCAATTCTTGTATCGACATCTCTTATGATTAAAGAATGTTTAATTTTTATTACAAACTTACTCCTTTTTGCATGTACCAGTTTGATATAGGACTCTTCTTTATTAACTCGTCTCTTAAAGTTTTGGCTCATATGGATTATATGTCAGTTCTCTCTGCGTTGCGTTTACTCCCTCCCTAACTGCTGTTGTCCGGGGAATTGGTAGTTAGACGGTTAGCTCGTCCGAGGGAGTTACACAGATGCGACGGTTCGCCTTGCATCCCCTCGGACATTATATGTATGCTTCTATCTCCTCAGTAAGGATATGTTGGAATACTCTTGTACGGAATAGTATGAATCAATAAAGATAATTCTGTTACGCTTTCTCTGAGTACTTTACTTTATATGTATCGATTCAATTCCGTTTACTCGTAAGGGCAAACATTTGGCGCCGCTGCCGAATCGAATCTGGATAGTGACAGGAGGTACATGGAGTACGTGGATAATGGGTATACCTATTGAGGAAAACCTAGCGACCAATGAAAATAGAGGTACCAAAATGTTTGAGGGAGAACATGCCCTGACGATAGACTTCAACATTCTATTCCAGGTTGCCATCGAGACCTTTGTACGAAGGGAGGCGGCACGGGAACAAGTCTCTCAGGGTACTGTGTGGGATGCCATTGAAGGAGAGCAGCGCCGACAAAGGATCCTGGAGGAGTACCGTCAACGCAACGAGGGTAAAGATGGCGATAGTCACCGAGAGGGATGAATAAAAGATGTTACATAAGAACACACAGTGTCATGACTATGTCCCTATAGTGGCATAGAATGTAACTAAGGAATAATAAATAAGTGTTCTTTTTCACATGATGTGTTGATTAATTTTCTTTTGGGATAAGTAGACAAGCTTTTATGCCAAATCAATTAAATAAAAATAGAAATTTACAGAAGGAACTTGAAGGGGAACAAGGTGTTAGAAAAGCTATACTCGCACAACAAGAAGCCGAGAGAAGGGAAAGATTCCGACGACGCGCCGAGGGACTACCACAGGGAGGAAGTGAAGGCGTGGGTGTGGGGAAATCTGGACATCAAGACGGCGGGTGTGACGAAGACTTGTTAGAAGAAACAAGAAGCTTGTTGGGAAGTCTAACTTTAACCCCACGAACGGAAGAAGCCCGAAGGAAGGAGCGAGAAGAAGCCATGTGTAGGGAGGCGAACGATACCGCTGCCGCCAAAAGTATCAGAGTGATAGAGGGGCACAAGGATCGTAGCAGCCTACCAGGCTTTGACACTCCCAGCAGTTCGGGGACGTCTAGCGGGGAGGTACCAAACACTTCCCAGATACCGACACAACCTATAGTGCAGGCAGTAACACAGACTGTAACACAGACAACAGCACAACTTGTACCACCGACACCACAAGTAAAAGTGAACATGGCACAAAAGACGAAGTTACCCAAGTTCACGGGGGACGGTCAGGAAGACCCAACCAGACATTGTAGGATGTGTGAGACAATTTGGGCGGCCAACGGGGTGATAGACCCCGACGAATGGGTAAAGCAGTTCCTAGCAACTTTGCGAGGAGTGGCTATTGATTGGTTCTCAGACATGGACCAGACAAAAATTGCTACATGGGCAAACCTGAAGAAGGAATTCCAGACAGAGTTCAGATTGCTAAGAGATGATAATGAGATAGTGGTGGAGATTTACACAACAAAACAAGGAAAGGAAGAAACAATACGAGGCTACGAATGGAGGCTAAAGGAGTTGGTGGGAAAAATGGAGAGCCAACCGGCCGACGGACTTCAGAAACGATGGTTCATCGAAGGGTTAAAGACCACCCTCCGAAGGAAGATGAAGGTGGTCCCACCAGCCTCCTACGATGATGCGTACACCAAAGCCATGGATTTGGAAAGCGAGAACAAGACCTCCAGAAAGAAGAAGGCTAGATCCTCTGATGACGAAGACTCCTCCGATGGAGGTAGCAACGAGGAAGGAAAGAAAAAAGTACAAGCCCTTCAGAAGGATATGATTAGAATGATGAGAGAGTTCAAAACTACTATGAAGGGAAGCACAAGTAAGAGCGACAAAGCCGACCTATGGTGTACCGACTATAGGGAAGAGGGTCACACGAAGGGAGCATGTCCGAGGAAACAGTTTTGTGACATCTGCCAGATCGCGGGGCATTCCACTAAAGATTGCCCTTACAACATGAAATCTCGAAGCCACCAGGTGCTATTAACGCAGGACGCATCCGCCTCAGGAATGGGCACAAACAAACAAAACAACAACACGGCGTTGTTTGGCGGCTTCTGGAACAACAGGCGAGGGGGAAGGAGTAATGGAAACAACAATAATAATGGAGGAGGCCCGGGGTCGCCTCCAGTATGATTCCATGGGCCGACCTATGATACAATGCCATACATGTGGTCAGTGGGGACATTTTGCGAGAGAATGCCCGAAGGAAGCACCACAATTTCTTTGCAGATGGTGTGGCCCAGGAGACCATGATGACAGTAAGTGTTCTAAACCCGGGGTGAACTACATAGGCATCGCAGAAGAGGAAATACTAGTGCTGACCCGCGGAAGAGGAAATACAACTGTGCACATCATGAAGTTGCTGTTATGTTTCTTTTAACCGCACTTTAATTATTCAAACAACAATGCTTGTTTAGTTACATGGTGGTGAAGTTCTCTATATCTCCATTGACAATTGTCTTATTAGATGGCATTAAATTTATTTAAATCTGACTCCAAGATGTGGTTGTATTTGTGCCATGTATTTCTTTATCTTATCATTGGAAACATTAAAGGAATCAATAAGTCTTGTTTACTGTAGTATTACCAAGCTAACATTCTTAACAATATTCTTTAGATATTCAAGTAGATGTTTTTTTTATCATTTATTTCTTCAATATCTAATAAATTTATTTACTTGAAACAATAAATCCTTTGGGCATGCATCTATATATTTTATTTTATTGGTATTATCTTTTTAATTTAACCATAAATGCAATTGTATTCATTTTCCTAACAAAATATCAAATGAAAGGCATATTAAATACTTCTATGTTCAAACTCTTATACACATAACTCATAGATCATTTTGTTAGAAAAACATTAAACATACATAAATGTAAATCTATGTAAGTGGTGTGTGCCAGATCCCATCAAACGTACTGCCTCCAAATTGCTAGCCACCTCTACTTGGACCACATTCTTGCCTTCATACCTGCCAACCACTCATAACACTCAAGCTTATCATCAGTACGTTAATACATAAATCCCAAATCCATAATCCAATAAGCATGAAATAATAACAGTTCATTTAACATTCGACCATTCATTAACATTTAGCCATATTGCATAATAATCACATGTCAAAATAGGTCTAATCAGTAGTCAAAGTTTTTAATTAAGTCAAACATAGTCAACAAAAGTCCATAGCGTCTCCTAAGAACTAGGATGTACAAAGTCAAGTCGTGACAATATTTGAGATTGTTCCATCCATACCATCTTATTAATGTAAAATAATGATTATCTGTATATAATCCCCAGAGTTTTTTAAAAAGGTGTTTGTATGATAGAATAGCTAGAACTGTACACATTGTGCATTTTAGTTTATAGTATTTTACATTCAGCAATATTTTTTCCTTGACTACAATAACAAAATAACAGGACTAAGGCCTTGTTCCTTTGGCAGGTTAAGTTATCAATCTTTGGCCGTGTATTTGTTGTTACACTCATTTCAAGACGTTCACGCCATTTTGCAGGAACCAGGTGCAATTTATATCTCACATTTGAAAAGAAATTCATTTTAAATTATTTTTGCCTCTATTTATATATACATGTAATGACTTACTGAGGAACTTTAGCATTTGAGAAATATTTTTTCCACTTGTATGGATGCATGCTTTCAAATCGTGTGAAATCAGGGATGGATAGGATTGGAAGTTGAAACAAATATTCTTCTGCTTTCAACACCATTCTTTATACAAAGAACTTTTTAAATTTTCCCTAATGCTTTTTTCATAGTTGTACTGTTTCAGTTTCATCTATTATGATTTTAGTTTTTGGAGGTAAATCTATTTTTATTGTGTTTGAACCTATCAATCGAAGACACAAAATTTCTTTGTTGTACATGAGTATTTTCAGTTGTGTGATAAGGATGACCAAATGAATTCGTTCTAGTCCTTGGCATTGTAATCTTAGAACTAAAAGTGTCTTGTACAATTAGGTCATGGTTGGATCATATCTATTGTTCTCACATGTTGTGATGGCCCTTTTAATATGACAAAGTTACAAACCATAGATTAAAAAATTGGTGATTACTCAAAATTGCCACAAATTGAATCGCAAAAAAGTTCACACTGAATTTTTGAAAAAACTTGCTGCCATTTTAACCGTAAAACTTGTAAAACCTGTCTAAAATTTGTGATTCTATGGTTTGACTTGGCCCCAAATAAATTGTTAAAAGGTCACGTGGTTTCATTATTTAACCTACCTATTTATTTGAAACCACTTTCAGAGGGTTTTGAGTCCCGTTGTGACCTTTTCACACCATCGCCCCATTACAAATGGGGACCCCTCTTTTCGCTTTGGTAGTTAGTAGGTGCTAGTTTAGGAGTAGATTGGCAACATTTCGGAAGTCCAAGTCTTGGGTAAGCCTAGGTATTGAGGTAGTAGGGAGTGTTCAAGTTCAGTCGTCAAGTCGAAGCTTTAGACAATCTGTGGTGTTATATTTGAAAAGAAAGAATGAGGTTGAGATTGACCACGATCAAATAGTGAATGGGCAATTCCTGAAACATAGGCTAAGAGGTAAATTGGGTCAAGCCCGAGAGGGCAAATTCCAATTTAACTTAGTATTGATCCAAGCATTATCAAGAACAATCAAGTTTCGATCATGTTGGTGTGAACAATCAAGGGATGGGTGAAGTTTGACTTCAAGATGATCAAGTGAGAAACACAAAGTTTATAATGATAGGTGAGAATTGGAGATCAACCTTCAAGATGTCAAATTCCATGTCAAAATTTGCTCACAACAAGCCTAATTCCAAATGGCGAAGATCAAGTTTGAGCCTAATGAGCAAGGCAAGAACCAATTAAGGCAATGAAAAATGCCCAATAACATGGTGAATTCCAATTTGACAAGGGAAAATTCAAGGTGATCTTTCCCCATCACAAGGTGATTTCCGAAAACACTCATGGTATTTTGCCCAACGAGGGGCAGATTTCTGAAATCCCACCATGTATTTCGCCCAATCTCTATGGGGTTATCAAAAATGACCTATGCACTTGCCCAGTTTCTACATGGAAATTCTGAAAATGGATTTTGTATCTTGCCCAATCTAAGGCAGATATCTGATTTGCCTTCATGTATCTTTCCCAATCAGTTTGCAATTTCCAAAAATCCCCCTTGCATTTGGCCTAATCCACTCACGATTTCCGAAAATCATCACACGAACTTTGCCCAATGGACACCTGATTTCCGAAAAACACCAAGTGTTCTTGCCCAATGTACTTGAAATTTTCGAAAGGGCATCATGTTTTTGCCCAATCCTCTGAGGATTTCCGCAAGTCACTAAATGTGTAATGTCCTCATCTTGGAACTTAATGACAATAAGAATCAATCTCTATGAAACGCCGGTGATACCTAGCCACATTATTACTACTACTTAGTCTAAGTGATATGGTGGCTAGTCTCAAGACAAATCACATTACATGTCATCATAAAATGTGGTCTTCTAACACACTGTCAAACATCATTGAACCAATCTTCATAAACATATTTGTGGATCGAGCAGTGTCCAACTGCATGTAATTGTAAATGAAATTGGCATTCCCAGCTTGACCCCATAACGAATGATATTATTATGGAAAGTGATAACACAGGAAATGGTTAGCAAGATATTCGATGATAACAAAGGAGAAAAAGTCTGTCATGACCCCGTTTACAAAGGAAAACAACAAAGAAGATAAACCATACCTGACACTTTGCAATCACACCCATGAAGGATCGGCTACAATAAATAAAAGTCATCGATAATAATTCATTAAGAAACCGATGATTATATTAATTGGTCAGAGGCATTAAATATTAATGATTGGTTAGAAATTAGAATCATAGCCAAATCGATTATGAATCAGTTAAGGAAGATGACTATTCAATCACATCTTTTCATCCTTGGATTGCAAGTATATAATGAGGCTCGCGTCATTCTCTCAAGGCATCGAATTGGGGAATTTTATAACCCTTTCTTATCCGTTAAGAATTGCTCTGCTAATAGCATATTGCCTTTAGGCAGTTTGGTGCAAGAAGATAAAGTTATAATCAGAAACAACACCCCATACCATACTTCTATTGTTACAACTTACATCAGACACAGCCTATATATTCATATGTACCACATTCAATTGAGCATATAAGTATTGCTATACCAGACACAGCCAGTGGACATTGTTGCATATATTTATATTTCACTATCAGAGACGCCAACTGAATTAGTTGAGAGATACACCATCCATTGCATATAATTATTGCTTATCAGGAACAGCAGTATGTGTATTAAAATATATTAATTGCTTGTACAGTTGATCAGATCACAGCATTGTATATATTATCAGCATTGTTTTCATCTTCAGTAGTACAAATTGCATATAAATCAGTTTATGAAATTGTACTTATTTCTTGTCAGAAATACTAAATTATCATAGATCAATTGCTTAAACCATCACAATTGCACATAACTTATTAAGGATTGTAGAAAAAACTTTAGTGTCCCGGATTGAGGAAAAAAGGGACGTTACAATTGGTATTAGAGCTAACAATCCTGCCTACCAGTGGGGACAATATTTCAGATTAATAAAGATTGAAACAATTGAGGAACTAGTATAACAAGAGGTTAAAAAATGGGAGAAAATGAAAGACTTAACAATCGCATGGATCAAATCATCAAAGAACAAAGAAACACTCAAGAAAAATTGGCTCAACTATTGGGATTATTAACACAAACTGCGATCAATAACAATCATAGCAAATAAGAAAAAAAAGAGAGGCAGCGATGAATATTCAAATCGTCATGCCCTTAAATTTAGACCAATGTTCCCTACTTTTCTTCCAAAGGAAGAACAACAAGAGAGCAATGAACCTACCGTAGTCCATCTACATGAGCAATGGCGACTAGATTGGTTAAATAACAGTCTTCAACAAGATATATCTTTAGAGGACTACATTGAATTACGGGGAAAGTACCAGCCTAAGGAGCAAAGAATTCATCAATTGGACCTAAGAAGGGAAAGCAAAGAATAAAAACACCTTAAGGATTACAAGGTAAATAATTGCAATACAACAGTTGCATCAGGAGTCCCACATAAAATTGAGGCATTGGAAGTGGTAACATCAAAAGGTGTAGTTACAAATTGTGAAACCCGAGAAGAAGTCAAAACAAGAGATGATCATCCAATGTCACAAGGAACAGTCAATCCTTCATATAACTCCTCCATCACAATTATGAATACTTGGATCTATGAAGATCGCAGGGTTACACTTACTCCATCTCCTACATCATGTATTGAGGATAACATATCCAGGGAAATTACAAGACAGAATGGCTATTCTCTACATCCTAATAAGTACATGACATCCTCCACCAAGTCAATAAGTGAGAAGAAGATATCTCCAATACAAGTAAATCAATCACTTTGTGTATCCAACCTCATCAAATAGCAGTTGATAAAGGAGGGAAGTTGACATTAAAAGTAGGGAAAAGTGAAATACAAAGGATGGAAAATAAAGTTTGTAAAAGTCATAAAAATTCGGATCATTTTGAAGAAGATAAGAAGTTCAGAAGAGACCTCACTGTCAAGAAGACAAGGCATAGCGATCAAGCCCATCATGGAACCTAGTAACAATAAAAGAGATGATAACTTGAAATTTTGTTCGCAGAAATTAAGAGAAGATCTTATTGGGAGAGATGAACACAAGGCTTGAGATCTCGGTACATCCTTAATCAATCAAAGATGGAGACATGATTGGAGTGAAGGGACAAATCCTAACAGGGATGTCACTAAACATTCTTCAATCAAATTACAAAGAGTTACAAATCAGATTAGGATTCCTACATTTGTTAGATGAAATATTGATTCCTACCAACTTTCCAAGTCATTCATGATTATAAGTGGGAACAAGGGAAACTATTCGTTTGGATGCACAGGGAAAGGTGTTAAGAGTTTGATTCTATGGATATCTTTGACGAAGACAAAGTTCATACTGCAGTGGATAACTCCTCTCAAGGATAAGCATTACAAGATCATTCTTCCAGATGTTCACAGTTCGACTACCGGACTATATTAGGAACCATTGGTGCTTTAACTTTTGGGACCTGATAATTAGAATCTACATGATGAATGAATGGCATAATGAGTTCAATAACATCAACATGAACATGAAGCAAGGGATGTATGCTGAATCACTCCACATATCCACTTGGGATCCAAATGCATCTTCAATCAAGGAAGTGTTGAGACCCTTTAGGAACAATATGACACACCCCAACAGTGATGGCCCTAAACATTCCTTGATCAAACTTTATGAGACTGTAATTCAGATTTGGAATTCTTCTTTCAACATCTTGAGAGAAGATACAAGAATTTTGATTTTATGGTCGAGCAAAGTTCCCTTACCATCAATGAAAATTGAGTCCATGATTTTTGAACACTTCCCAAAAATTCCAAAGAGACTTTTACAGTTTGGACATGACAATCAGCTTGTCAAAATCAGGATGGAACAGCAGCAGCACAAGGATACACTCATGAAAATGAATTGGAATTCAATTTTCAATTGGAGCTCTAAACTTTGGAATCCGGAAGTCTACATAATGGGTGAATGGCATAGTAAGCAATGGATATATGTGGAATCGTTCTATATATTTACTTGGGATCCAAGAATTGTCATGACAATATAAGAATGCTTGTGGGCAAGCATTTTCCAAGAGTGGGAGACTATAATGTCCCCATCTCGGAACTTAATGACAATAAGAATCAATCTCTATGAAATGCCAGTGATACCCAGCCACTTTATTACTATTACTTAGTATTGTACACACAAAAAGGTGCACTTCTATGAATCCTTACATGCAAGGAAACTCAAGAATGAGCCCTCACAAATCGATCCATAGCTCTCTATGTATGGAGTTGCAAGATTTTTTAGATTGCTCTCAGCTAGAG
>MU226881.1:2701202-2722773 GCA_018584345.1 Thuja plicata | reverse complement strand
GATCAACCTAGAAAACTGAAACTGACAAGAAGTTTCGTGCAAGGATAGGACACAGAACTCAGATTTTGAATAACCAAGTATATTAACAGATTTTATCATGAATCAAGCACGCAAGACAGCAATCAGGTAAAATGTGGTCTTCTAACACACTGACAAGCATCATTGAACCAATCTTCATAAATATATTTGTGGATCGAGCAGTGTGCAACTGCATGTAATAATTGTATAGGAAGTTTCCGTTCCCAGCTTGACCCCAAAACGAATGATATTATTATGGAAAGTGATAACACTGGAAATGGTTAGCGAGATATTCGATGATAACAAAGGATCAAAAGTCTTATAGAGGAAAACAACAAAGAAGATAAACCATACCCGACACTTAGCAATCACACCCATGAAGGATTGGTTAAAATAATAAATAAAAGTCATTAATAATAATTCAATAAGAAATCGATGATTATATTAATCGGTCAGAGGAATTAAATATTAATGATTGGTTAGAATCCTAATCAAACTGATTATGAATCGGTTAAAGAAGATGACTATTTAATCGCATCTTTTCATCCTTGGATCGCAAGTATATAATGAGGCTCACCCCATTCTCTCAAGGCATCGAATTGGAGAATTATATAACCCTTTCTTATCTGTTGAGGATTGCTCTGCTAAGAGCATATCACCTTTCGGCAGTTTGGTGCAAGAAGATAAAGTTATAATCCGAAATAGCATCCCAGAGCATACTTCTATTGTTACATTAGACACAGCCCATATTTTCGCATGTACCACATTCAATTGAGCATATAAGTATTGCTATACCAGACAGCCAGTGGACATTGTTGCATATATTTATATTTCACTATCAGAGATGGCGACTGAATTAGTTGAGAGATACATCATCCATGCATATAATTATTGCTTATCAGGAACAGCAGTATGTGTATTAAAATATATTAATTGCTTGTACAGTCGATCAGATCACAACATTGTATATATTATCAACATTGTTTTCATCTGCAGTAATACAAATTGCATATAAATCAGCTTATGAAATTGAACTTATTTCTTATTAGAAATACTAAATTATCATAGATCAATTGCTTAAACCATCACAAGTGCACATAACTTATTAAGGATTGTAGAAAAAACTAAAGTGTCCCGGATTGAGTTAAAAGGGGACATTACAAAATGCTTTTGCCCCATCCTCACGAGAATTCCAACATCCTCATATATCTCACCCAGTGAAGGGCAGATATCCGAAAATCTTATGGTATCTCGCCCAACTCTGCCTTGATTTCCGAAAATGGGCATGTACTTAGCCCAACGCCATCAAGATTTCCAAAAATCCTCCATGTATATTTTTCCAACCAGTGCCTAATCTTCACCTTGCCTCGTAGGTCCCTAATTTCGATCAAAACAAAGTCATGTAGGTCGGCTTGTGTGTCACAATGAAAGGGTGTGAATTTGAATTTAATTTGTTTAAAAAGGCCAGGTCGACCCACTTGAAGAGACACCCTCCTTGACCCCAAAGCCTATATAAGTTGGGTGTTGAAATTATTTCAACACCCAACTCTAAATCGAATCACACATTCACAGGCTGAGCAGATTGAATATCTCTAGCAGATCGAACCTACAAAGCAGCAATGAGTTTGATTAGCAAGTTGAACTTGGAGAAAATATTATAAGCACTTGAAAGCAAAATCAAAATACCTCTAAGGTTTGGGCAGATTGAAAGAGCAAAGTTCAGATCTAACAAAAAATCAGGCACTTTGAGAGTTCGAACTAAGTTCCAGATCTGAGTTTTAAACTCAGAATTTTATCACAAATATTAAGGTGAATTTGGTTTCTTGTGGGAATCCATGGATGATAGGGGCTGTAAATACATTTTGGATGAAGAATTCAAATGGAAATTAAGTTAATGATTGAATTATTTAAATCTGGAATCTTCATTTATTTAAATGAAATCAGATCTTAAAAGATAGGAATCTTGCATTTTGAACTTGTGCTCATTGATAATATCTTCATTGAAGGCTTTGATTTCGTAAGTACTAATCCTTGTGCTTTAAGATAAAACGCAAGGTGCCTTACTAATGATGTTGTATGACAAGGTTTCATCAAGGAGACGAGAAGATCAAGTTCAAGACTTCAAGCAAGAGGATGGTTCGAGTTTGAGGATCAAAGCAGAGATGCAAATTGAAGACGAAGATCGAGGAACAAGTTGTGAACGAGAAAGAGCCAAGGCTATAAGCGAATGTAAAAGATTATCAAACTTGAATTTTCTTCGGAAACCCAAGTTCAAGATTCAAATGCATGAAGCACCTACATCACTTCTACATGTGCAAGATCAAGGTTAGGACATCAAGATGACATCAAGATTTAAAGTACAAGCAAGTTCAAAGTCATGTCAATGAGAAGGTTTCAATGTGAAGAATTTCAAAGGATGAAAGACTTCATGAAGATGAAGCAATCTGGGAATATGAGCCATCACCATCAATCCAAGACTTGAAGATGATGAGTATCAAGAGATATTGCTAGATGTAGAAACTTCTTTATGAAGATAAAAAAGTTGAATTGATCAACATCTAGAGGTGGCGCTCACTCATCTTCAACCAATCAGAGGGTCCTTGTTGCATGAATCTAGGAACATCCAGTCAAATCATGCCAATTATACATTGGAATCCACTCAATGCTTCTACCTAACCTATTTTCTGATTGGTCAATTAAAGCAATGTAATTTTCTCATTGACCCACAAGGTGGTGCCTTCTTGTGATTGGTCCAACATTTAATGCTTGTAGCATTTAGTTATACGAGGGCTTTGTTGGCATAATCTTGGCCATTCATCGTACTTGAACTACTATAAAAGGCCAAGCCTTGTTGTTTGTAACTAATTAGAGTAAAAGAGACTTGTTGAGATTGTTGCAATATTACTACCAAGAGTGTTCATAATTCATTGTTGGTCTTCATGGTGGATTACTTGTATATTTTTGAGTATTGCGCGATTTCTACATTTCCTCTGTTAGAGTAGGGGTTTATTTCATGTTGAATAGAAGGAGAAATAGATAAATGAAAGATATTGTTGAATGGTGATTAATGGTGGAGCTAGTGTCCATACCTTTTGGTACTTGCTGATTGTAAGTAACAGTGCAAGGTTAGCCTGGGCCTAATTGCAAGCATTTAACTTTAATTGGAAATGTTCATTTGGATTGCGCCATCATTGGGTATTTGAATGAGTATTGGCAATGGGAAAACCATTCCCGTATGCTTAGAAGATAGCACTCTCCTTTGTGTAGTTGAGTTGGCGAGGCAAGGACTAGTTAAAAGCTCACCCCACCATCAACATTGTCTTGCATTGATAGATTAGATTAGCTTTCTAAACCCTCTATCTATTTGCCGTTTGTTTGATAGAATTAGTTGAAGAGCTCCAATTGCTAAATCTTTCGTATTTGCAAAGTTGGTGTCCACTAATTGAACAACACAAGTCCCTTTGTGATACTAGCATATCACATCATTATAACTGAGTTAAGTCCACAATAAGGATCCTTGGGGTTGTCTCATTTGATCACACAATCCATATACATTGTTTAGCATATGAGCATCCTTATTCAAAAGACAGTTGGAGATTTTGGTGTTTCATTTAGAATGCTAAGTATTTGATTCTGCATGTTGAGCGTTTATAAAACTCACATGAACAAGTTGGCCATAGAAACAAAAAACTGCAAAAAAATTCCGATTTTACGCGATTAATCCTGAATCTTGGAGCTAGCCAATTTTTTCCCTGAAAAAATCCCAATTCATGAAGAATCGTTGAGCTGTTTTTCAATGACCTTTTTGCATTTAAGTGCATTAAAATCATATTAAAATCCCTAAAAAATGGTAAAAAACGTAAAAAATCATTGCAAAAACCTACCAAACCCTACAAAAAACTCACGAAATTGACGAATTGCTTAGAAATAGGGTTGACTCCAAAAGAAGAAAAAATAGGCCTTTAATAATAGGATGGAAGCAAAGTCGATACGGAATCAGCGTGGAAAAAATTTGTCATTTTGTCTCTTTAGTTTTCTTTTCGACCTCTAGAAAACCCCAAACAAAGGAGTGGGAGGAGCAATGGTGGTCATCAATTAAATTTGAAAGGGCCTCAATCATCCTAAATTGTGGGGGCATGTGAGATAGCCTCGAAGCAGCTAATGAATTTGTTCTAAATCACGATTTCAATATGATTCGAGCTCTTTGCATGGCTGAACCCATGGATTGTGATGAGACCAAATATATAATTAATATTATACACTAATTTTAAAATTATAACTATTATGCACTATTACAGATGGCCCTTTAACTGGGAAGCAATGGACCCCTATAGTTTATAATTAATAGTATAAAGTAGTTTCAAAATTTAAATTATTATTGACTATTAACATATATTAATAGCATAGAAGCAGAAACGGGCAAAAAATCACGATTATATGCAATTAATTGAGAGTCGACATGTGCAACGATTTATTCTCCAAAAAATTAGGATTTTTTGGTCGACTTTCAATGCCTTTTTTGCAATTTATCAGGCGATTTATTGGTAAAAAGCGACAGTTAATTGAAATTTTTTTTGCGGGAAACTAGCATAGACCCTAAAAGCAATGCTAATGGTAAATCATTCAAGGAGAAACTAGGAGAGCAAGGAGATTGTGGCGAGATCAAGCTTAGAATTTCAGGACTTCAAGTGAGTGCTCCAAGTTCAAGGTCAAGAACTTCAAGCAAGTGGATGCTACAGGGAGATAGTTCAAGCTCAAGGACTCCAAATGAGAAGAAAGATCCAAGTCAAGTTCAAGACAAGAAGATCAAGTTCACGAAGATGCAAGTGATCCAAGTTAGAGCAAGGAGAAAATTTCCAAGAGTGAAAGATGAAGAAGATTTGAGAAGATGAAGTAATTTGGGAATATGCCACCACTATTGAGGACTTGATAATGTTGAGTATCACGAGATTTTTTCCATCACCAAAAGATTGATCAAGTCTACAAGATAAGGATGCTGAGGTGGCACCTAGTTGTCTTCTACCAATCAAGAAATTCCAGCTACACATGTTTCAATCACATCATGCCAAGTGTACAATTTTCTCATTGGCTCTCAAAGACATTTTAATTTTCTTATTGGCGCACAGGTTGGTGCCTTCATGTAATTGGTTGAAAGGGCGACAACCCTAATTAGGGTTTGTAGGGATTAATCTTGGCCCTTCATTGTAGTTGAATACCTATAAAAGGCCAAGGCCTTCTCATTTGTAACAGTTAATAGAAGCATTAGATTAGAGAGATAGAAGTAGAGATAGGCTAGCTAAGGGAGAGACTTGTTGAAATTGTTGCCATAATGCTATTAAAGTGATTGATGGTTCATTGTTGGTCTTTATGGTGAATCACTTAATGTTGCTTTGAAGTGTTGTATGGTTTCTTCAATCCTCACTTGGAGTAGATTTCATTTCATGTTGAAGTAATTTAGTTGGGTGAAAGAAATTGTGGATGTTTACTTTATTGACTCGAATATAAACTAGGCCACTAGCCTCTTGCTGATTGTAAGTGTGCCGTGTGTGGTAAGCTAGTGATTGTACTTAACTTCAATTGATATTCAATCTTTAGTTTGCATCCATTGATGGGATTGAAGAGGAACCATCTGAGTATACCTTAGAAGCTTGCACTAGGTGGGTGGAGTCGTTGACAAAGCCACATCTAGTAGAGTCCAAGTCATCCATACTTCCTTCCATTCATAGTTAGATGTAGAAGTAGTAGAAGTTAAGTTCAAGTTTAAGTTGAGAGAGTTGAAGAGTTGAAAATCAAGAACTATATTTTCATTGCACATTGTGAAGCTAAATCTTTAGAAGTGCAAGTAAATTGATATCCATTGATTGAACAACGTAAGTCCCCTAAGTGATTACCAACAAATCACATTATTTCACTGAGCGAGTATCCACAATTGAAGGTACCTTGAAGTCACTTCATGATCTTACTTTGCAAGCTTAGCATGAGAAGTGACCTTATTCAAGAGAGGGTTGAGTATTTGATGTTTCATTTCGAAACATTGAGTGTTTGATTTTGCATGTTGTAGTGGAATAAAAATCACATCTACAGTTCCTTTAATGGTTTAAAATGCAGTGATTATCCATTTCTTTCTTTTTACCTATTCTTATTCAACACTTTCGAAAGGTAGTCTCTTCCTTGATTACAATGTACATAATCCAAAATTCTTGAAGGCTTTGGCTGCCAATGTTTTTAACACCCCAGCTATTTGGATGGAATGATAATGGGAGTTAGCTTGCAAGTAAAGATCAATGTGCATTTTTCTTCTATATACTTGATGTGTGAAATCGCCATCTTCATTCCCAAGAGGCATAATATTTCCACAATGTTTTTCCTTGTCTTGATGGTAGATCATGAAATGTGGTTTGAAACATTGACATAAAAAACTCTATGTGGCTAATGCATAAGCACTCTATTATCATCGTTACCACCTAAAGAATGTCAAGAAAATAATGATACCATCTTTCTCTGATTCAAATGTGAATTTAACATGTTGGCATGTTGTGAAAGATTATTGAGATGTTAAAGGAAATTTTGATGGCCTCCTTGACAATGCCAATTTCCCTTGCCTACTTTCTTCTCAAAATCTTGTCATAAATAATTTTTCAATGAGAATGCAAGGCTGATTCCATAACTATACCTTCAGTTTGCTTCTAGATCTTGCCTTTAAAGATTAAGGTTGTTTCTGGCATCACTTGTTTTGTAGTTTCCTTATTAGTGATCCATCCATAAGTTCAATAGTTTCAAAATTAGATGATAAAACAATATAAAAAGAATGGTCAATTTTTGAATGATCATCTGCCTAATGCTTGTATAAGTATTGATGGTTGACATTATAGCCGACAAGCAATGGAATTTCTTGAACACTTTAGTCAGATTCTAGATGATCTCATTTGCAGTGTGAGGTTAGAATTATCTGGACCTTGTTAAAATTTTCAAATAGCTTGGTTATGCAAGTGGTTGTTTTGTTAGGTGGAGATTGGGCTTTCGACCCTTGTAGGGTGATCTGTGACCACTTCAATATACTTTCATCTTTTCAGTCCTCTTAGATTCATCAAAGAGCTTAAAAGTCCAATCTACCTCTCAACAATTCTTGAGGCTGCATGGATAAAAGGTTATGAAGTTCCTAGCCAACAACTTCCTGTTTCTTCAACATTTATTTTATCTACGACCCATACCATAACCTAATTGGAAAAAAAAACATACAAACACGTGCGGATAATACTTTCTTAACAGCGACATCTAGTTCAATGTGACTTCCCACCAATTATCCCTAGATTTCTATGAGAAATCCCCGGACTTCCATGTGGCACAAAGTTGGAGGGACTTGGTTTGTCAACTATCACATCTGGGACTAATTATTTTCTTCTGCTCTGTTTAGCTTATAGCTTACAGAAATTGACTTTTTACAGGAAATGCCCAATCTTTTCATGCTAAGATGGAGAAACTACTTAGTAAACTAGTTGGGCTTCAAGCATGTCATTAGTGATTCCTCAAGAGAGTTCTCATGGCTTTATTATTGAGAACAAACTTTCCATTGTATGATTCTCTTAAAAGTGACAGATTACTAGCTCTATTCACCAAGCATAGCAATGCCTGACTGCCAACATAAAGAATGACTGCTCTGGAAAATAGGTAGTGTTTCAACTTTTGAGCTGAGTAATCCATATTTGAGAGGTCTTTCTGAGTTATGATGTAGTTGACGTCTTCTCTTTCTAGGAGTTTGCTTGCGAAATACATAGGATGGCTGAACATGTGAGTTTCTTTTTGGGCCAGCATACGTTTTATATCATACTTGAAAGAATTGATATGCACATAAAACTCTTTATTCAAATTTGACTGGGCCTATCCATTAGTGACTAGCTCTATTCACTAAGTATAGCAAAGCCTGATTGCCAACATAAAAAATGAGAGCTTTGAAAAATGGGTAATGCTTCAATTTTTAGGCCCCGTATTCCATATAAAGGCATCTCTCTTGGTTGTGATGCAGTTGACTTTTGTTCTTTGTAGGAGTTCGCTTGTGGAATACATAGTATGGGTGAACATGTTAGATTCTTTTTTGGCTAGCATACATCTTATGTTTTGTTCTTTGTAGGAGTTCGCTTGTGGAATATGTAGTATGGGTGAACATGTTAATTTCTTTTTTGGCTAGCATACATCTTATGTTGTACTTAAAAGCCTTGACATGCACATAAAACTCTTTATTCCAATTTGAATGGGCCAGAGTATTTTATATTTTATTCCAAGACTTGAAATATTTTTAGCCTTTCTTTTGTCCAGATGGGTTTACTGCGCTCTTTTTTCAGAAATATTGGGATGTTATCTGTTTTGATCTATTGGCAGCTTTAGAAGAATCAAGAAAGAGTGCTTCCATCATCAAAAATTTTAATGCCACAAACATTGCTATCATCCCCAAGATTAAGGAGCCGAAATTTTTTTCAGGTTTCAGACCCATATCACTATGTAATACAATTTACAAGATATTTTCCAAAGCTATCTATCTGAGGCTTCAACATCTTTTAACATAATCATTTCTCTGGAACAGAGTGGTTTTGTCCTAGGCAAGGAGACAATGGAAGGGGCATTAGTTGCACACGAAGTACTACATTCCATAAACACGAATCAATTGCCAACATTTGTAGTAAAGCTGGATATGATGAAAGCATATGACAAATTCAATTGGTCTTTTCTTTTCAAAGTTCTTCGGAAATTTGGTTTTGCTGATAAGTGGTGCAAATAGATTAAGGCATGTATAACAAGTGCTTATTTTTCAGTTATCGTTAATAGTGTGCCAACAGGTTTGTTTGCAAATTCACAGGGAGTTAGACAAGGAGATCCATTGTCTCCATTTTTGTTCATTATTATGGCAGAGGCTTAGCAGGATCATCAAACTTAGAAATGAAAAGGGGCTTTGGCAAGGCGCCTAAGTCACGGGTACTCCTATATCAGTTGCACATTCACTATTTGCAGATGACACCCTCCTTTTTGGAAAATCAGATGTCCAAGAAGCAAAACAAATCAAGAACACTTTAGATCTATATACTGTAGTCTCAGGCCAAAGGATCAACTCCCAAAAATCCAAGGTATATATTATCAAAACAAATGTGGTTATTTCAAAAAAAAAATGTAAAGATCTTAGGCTTCTCATTGGAAGATCTCCCTACCTATCTAGGCACACCTTTTTTTGTGGGATCTAACAAGGCAAACTATTGAAAAATTATAATTGAAAGAATTAAGAATAGAGTTTCAGCCTGGAAAGCAAGATGGCTGTCATTACCAGGAAGAATATTGCTTATTAAAACAATTCTATCTACTATTCCAAATTACTATATCTCGGTCCTTAAAGCTCCTGGTTCGGTGATACAGCAAACTGAAAAACTCATTAGAGAGTTTCTATGGAAAGGTAACATGTCAGATGATAAAAAAATACCATTGATCTCTTTAAAAAACATGGCACTTAGTAAAGAGGTTGGAGGAGTAGGATTACAAGACCTATCAAAAAGAAACAAAGCTTTTGGTGGGAAGCTTGTATGGCAAATGTATAGCAAGCCTGATAACAAATGGTGCAAAATTATGCAAGCAAAGTACTTAAATTCTTATAATCCTCTTAGGATAATAACCATCTCGGACCCACCTAAGGGTTCAGCCATATGGAACTTCACGATTTCTTCTAGAGATGTGGTCACTAAGTATGTTTCATGGGAAGTGCATAATGGAGAACATTTTCACTTTTGGGAGGATTCTTGGAATGGGCTGCTACCACTAAATCAAATTGCTAATCTATTAGATGCAATTCAGCCTATCATTAATTGTTGGGGATCCAAATTAATCGATTATGTTTGTGGAGTAGAACTTTATTCAGGAAAGGCCATTTGGAAGGACACATTGGACCTCCCCATAAACACTGCACAAAAAAATTGTCTACAAAACTTATTCTCAAACAGAGTTGTATATATTTCAAATGAACAGGACAAACTGATATGGGTGCCTTCAAAAGATGGTAAATACTCAATTAAAACTGGATACAAAGCGATTTAGCAAATAGAAAATCAGTAGTTGAAACACAGCTTTCTCATTCTATTGGAATAGTTCGGTCCTACCTAAAGCGAGATGTTTTGCTTGGTTAGCCCTAAGAAAAAAGATCTTTACAAGTGATAAATTGGAGAAATACATTCCATTGTGTCTTGTGTGATACAGAGAATGAAATAGTAGATCACTTGTTTCTACAATGTACATTTGCTCAACAGTGCTGGTTATTCATTATGAACAAATTAAGTATAGCTATGCCACTTTCTAATACAATATGGGACATGTTTCAGTCCTGGCCTACTCTCTTTTCTTCATCATTATTTGCATGCATTTGGAAGTGTACTCCAGCTACAGTTATATGGTCCATATGGTGGGAGAGAAACAAACGAATATTCAGATGGGTTGTTTCTCCTTTTCAAAATGCATTGAAAGGTATTGAGAAATCCATTTCAGAATTAGTCAATGCTAACATTCAGAACAATAGTAAGTGTAATCCTCTCTTCACACCTTGGGATGGCATCATAATTAGGAAATGGAAAAATCTATCCATTCCTTCCTTCTTTGCTTTGAATAGACATATTCAACAGCCAATTGATAGAGCTAGTGTAAAGTGGCAGCCCCCAATTCCCAATTACATAAAGATTAATTTTGATGGATCTTCACGAGGTAACTCGGGGAGCTCGGGAGTTGGTGTTTGCATTAGAGATCATTTGGGGAGCTTGAAGGCATTCAAAGCATCTTCTATTCCACTAGGTACAAATAGTATTGCTAAAGCTCATGCACTCCTAATTGGTTTAACATTAGCCAAAAAGTTGGGGTACACAAAGATACACATCGAGGGAGATTCCACTCTAATTGTGAATGCATGCATATGCAAAAGATCTTTGAATTGGCAGATTGCATACATATTGAAACAAATTTGGGCATTGTTAGATTCCTTTAAAGACTACTTTATTTCCCACACTTCTAGAGAAGGAAACAAACTAGCAGACCTCCTAGCAAACATGGGATGTAATAAAATTAATATGGACTCCTCGATCACAACATATAATTTAGTGGAGTTCCCGACTTTAGCAGAGATTGTTCATATGGAAAAGGCTCAGGCTCCATATATATTGATTCTTGCCAAAGTACACTATAAGAATATCAACAGATAGCGACACATTAAATTGGAATAAAGACACCAACCATCAGGTAGAATCATTATTGGATCATGATTTGGTAAAGGTAGAGTGGTGTTTAAAAGTATTATGGCCTAACATCATGCGAAGGACAATTGAAATCTCATCGGAAATATGATCCAAGTGCTCACATGTGTGAAGTGGCAAATATTTGCAATCAGTCTTGGTACATCTACCATAAACACTGACATATGTGCTCTGAACATGATTACAATGAAATAAATATGCATTAAAGTCCCCAATAAGACAGAAAATTCGAACTTGAATGGTGTACGAAGGTAAAAATATGCAATCTTTCATCTTCATCAGACTCAAGGGAATTGCAGAGTGCTTTGATTTTGCCAACAATGGAGTATAGGCTGTGTAATTACAGGTTTTCTCTTAAAGTTGAGGAGTAGGAAGTGCCATTTGAAGAGCACATTACTGATGATCAACTTGGGCAACTCTTCAATCTCCAATGCCAACACTGTAAAGGAGTATCAAGAAAATGGTGGGTGATGAAATAGTGTACTTGCAGGCAAACAGAGTTATATTCCCTTCACAATTAGTTTCAATATTTCTTTCGAATGTACTGGATATTCTACAGTCTTGGAAAGCATTAGGCTTTTTCCTAGACACTTCTTGCTGAATAAAGAATCCTATGTGGCATTGTATGATAGTATTAAGCAGTCTCTAGAGCAGCAAAATATCTGCCCTCCTCAGCAATTGTTTCAAAACATTGGTAGGGCACTGGATTCAGAATTGAGGAACAAGACTTATTCTAAGGTGCACGCATTGCTGGCAGTTATGGGGCATGACCACAACTTACCAACCCCATTGTTTGAGCTTTCGCCAACCGCAAGATCATGGCTTTAAGGCACTATCAATCCACCTGACTCTCCTGTGCGAGACATACCACTTTCAACAGTTCCAAGTTCCTCCTAGGTACATCTTGAAAACACATTTAATGTCCCTTTAGAGAATCGGAATGAAAATGAAAGTCATTTTGAAAATTGTGAAGAAAATGATCTGGGTTTACAACCGATGGAAGAGTAAAAGACATAGAACACAAGCTTTACCCAATTTTGCAGTTTTTGTGCCCTTTATCTGTATCCCGTGGTCGATAACATTTTTTGACTAAAATATGGTAAAGGAAACGCCATGTGTTTTTTGTTGTAATTGGGCAATGGTTTAAGAAATCGAAGTTTGTTAAAAGAAATGCCCTAATATGCAATGAATTTTGCAATTTTGTACTTGCTATCTATATTTTGATGATCATTGCAGCCCCTGTCTGAGATATGGGTAACATTATAGCATTCCAAATAGGGTAAAGGATAACCTCCATGGTATTTTTCGGAGACGTGGATAGCATGTGCAAGGTCCAAGAGTTAATTCCAGACAAAGCAAGGGGCGCTCATACAGGCTACTAAAAATGCAAGCAGCAAAACACGGGACCAACATTCAAAGCTGATTAGATGTATAGGAAATTACAAGGCTATTTAGCAATAGTATAAACACTCAGGGTCATGTTTTCTGATTCAATATATATGAAAATGCAAGGCTATTCACTGACATTGTAAACACTTAGTGTCATGTTTTTGGAGCCCCTTTTTGGCTACCGTATATAAGCTGAATGTAATAAGGATATATTGAAATAGATTGTAGCATAGGTAGTAAATGGAGTCAGTGTCATATCTTTGTATTTTGAGCAAGGAATGGAGGTTTTCTTCACTAGTTCTTTCCTCTAGGAGCTCTTGAACCAGTTTTTATATATATATAAATATATTAGTGGCTTGCCACTTTTGCCAAAAAAATAAGATAAAAATATTATTATCAATATAAGACAACAATATTATAATAATATAATAATACAATATAATCCATTGTTAAATATAATAATATAATATATCAAATAATAAAATTAAAACATAATTAATAAATAATAAAATTAATAATGAATTAATAAATAATACTTACATTACATAATTATTAAACAAACAAGAATAATATAAGTTGGGTCGGCATTTCAAGAAGATTTAATAACGACCCCTTAGCAATTAAGATGGGATATGATCGTAGATTGACTAAGGTCTAAGACTTAATCTTAATGATGATTATTATGCCGCTCTTAGTCTTGACAAGGGGAAGGTGCGATTTGTAAAAGAAATGAGCATGGATCATGTCTATTGGCAGGATGACATGACTTCTCATTTCCATTAGAAGATATAAGGAGGGATTCATCGTCCAACATCAACGGAGAAGGAGGTATGAAGGGAAGAGCAAGCATCGGGAGGATTTACATAGTCAACAAGTTACGTAACATTATGTATCCAATCAGCAAATTTGGAAACAAATCAACATTTTCCAAAAGCCATAATTCAATACGTGATTGGTTTGGAAAGCAATTGCAATTCATGGGGATTGGGGCGATACATGTGTGAGTTTGATACCGGGAGACTGTGCAAGAAGACCTCCCACCCTGAGTTCACCTCCAGGTTGATTGACGCACAAAGTCAAGAAATTGCTATTGCATAGAATCTTAATGTTTGACTTTGGAAGAAAAGGGTGAAACGTCATACTGTCCCAAGCCTCAATGCACAAGCTATAAGGGGCCAAAGGTGATTATGATAGCTTCTATACTCTGTGGCATCCAATCAAATCCATCACCTATAGATCATAGGGACCAGCATATAACTCTACATCGAAAAAGAGGATTATATCTACTCTGGGAACATATCACCTCTTGCTAATCACTGATATAAATTTTCAGTTTGATAATCAGATACAAACATAACAGTGCACAATCATCAAGGCTTGATCAGACATAGTGACTACTGACACAAATAATGAAATGAAGACAATTGAGTATCAATCAGAGATAACAACATTATTGTTGTAAACATATAAATACCATTATTAAAGGGATACCAATATATTGCATATTTTAGATTAGATAGAGCAAATCAATTGCCAGAAGCAATAACTATTGATTCCACAAGCATAATTAGATATTACTTCCCTACTTATCACTACAAGTGATGAGGTGTTTACACTCATAGCATATTCAATAAATTGGTACACCAGACAACACTATAAATCCATATCAATATTGCATAAGCTCATATTTGGTGGAATAACTTGACTTAATTTTATCCATTCAACTATTTGACAAAATAAGAAGCCAAGATAAGGTAAAAGTCCTTTATTTCCTGACCTAGTCTGCCGAGGGACATTACATATAGTCACAACACACATGGTCTCCAACATGTAGGTTTGATTCTTATTAGATATGACAAGGTACTTAATTGCAGTGAGCTCAGATCAACTTGATTCTGTCATTTCCCCATTGATAACACTGCATTACAAAATAGATCACAACATTAATAAGTAAGACCTAGGCATTGAAATATAAAAATAATAGCTTTCCATGTGAGAGGCCGACTAGGGATAGAAAATAATAATTATCAGCAATTGAATTAGGGGGCCGACCATGAGCGTATAATTATGAACCAGCCAATAAAATAAATAGTAATAGGCATTCAATGTGAGGGGCTGACCTAGATGCAAAGACTAAAAGAGTTTAATTATTAGCATTTTATTAAAAGGGGGAGTCAACTAGTTTAAGGGATATACAATTATTTAAAAGGGTCGAGTAGTAATTGTGTAAAAGCTAAGTTATTAGATGTGTCCTAGGAGCCCCATGCATCCGCATCGGTTGCGGATACACGCACCTATGCGCTTGGATGCATTCAAATTCGCGCAAAAAAATGTGTTAATTTTTATCAAAATATTTGTGTTAAGCTCGCCATTTCCTGAGGATGGTAGCTAGGGCATAGGGACGATGGCATCTGTAGATGGTTTCATCCTATGCCTTTGTAGAATACTTCTCACGACTCTCTGAACATGCATCTGAATCTTCTATGTTTAGAAGTCATTGGCTGAGCGTCGAAACCAACTTTCATTTCTGCTGCTGACTTTCACTTAGCTGTGTGTCTGCATTTCTTGCATTGCAATCCGAGAAAAGTTGTAGAGGCGAGTAAGGTGCTCTTATCTTCCTGGTGAATTGACCATGTTCACAGATGCGAGTCGACAGTCTTTATCTGCAAATTGTTTTTCGTCGCGTTCTTTCCATGTCTTATTTGTTTCTTATAGGGTTTTGAAATTTGAAGAACTTCGATATAGTTTACAATATTATATTTAGTAATATATGTTAAAAATTATAAATAAGTTATATTAAAAACTATTATGTTTATTATAATATATGTTTAAATTTACAATAATATAATTTTTAAAATGTTACTCTTAGTATTATTATATTAATATGATATGGTTATATATCTAATTCTATAGATTTCTTGCATTTTTTTGTATATATATATATACACATATATATACATATATACATACATACATATATATATATATATATATATATATATATATATATATATATAATGGTACCCAAACGCACCTAAAACCCCCAAAATATTGTGCACATATTCGCGTACCGGGTTCTCGTACCCACATCCACATCCACACCCGAACCAGTAACTTAGTTTAAAAGCAATAAGGGCAGTGATTAGGGAAGCGCTTAGTTTGGAAGAGGTGTGTCTTTGCAGGGGTCATGAACTTAAGGAAAAGATGTAATCTTTCTGTCCAGCATTGAAGATATAAAGGGAGATCAATTCAGTTGAGAAGGGGAAGGAAGGAAGGAAGGAATGAATGAACTTAGCAGAAATAAGAATAAATATCAATCAAGTTTGTGATCTGGAGAAGAATTTAAAAATTAAGAACAATCTATAATATTAAGGGAAATAATTAGTATGCAAGTATTATTGTTTTCATTTATTTATTATTAGAATATTGTAATGTTTTTTTAATGGTCATCTTAATTAGTCTTTAGTTAATTAGGTTGTTTCTTTTTTCATCTCTAGTTCACGATTGTTTCTTTTAGAAACATCGTCTTTGTAAATCTATATAAGGAGCTTTCATCTCCTCTATTTAATATAACATCGATTTACCATAACATGGTATCAAAAAGGGTTAATGGGATTTCATAAAATTTGATGAATTTTTTAAGAAAAAATTGCGCCTCCATTGATCTGGTATTTTTAAAAAAATTTTAAAAGTAAAAATCGTTGGAGATGTTTTATGAAAATTGTGGTTCGTCTTCTAAGATTTTTGCTGTAAATCGCGAGCTTGGTTGAGGGTTTTGATCGCACGATTTCCTAGTTTGAACAAAAGTCTAATTTCCGAGGGTTGCATGTACTTGCATTTTGCTTGTATGTGCTTTTTGTGAGTTGCATGTTGCTTGCATATGCTGTTTACCATATGAAGTCTTGTGTGTTACCGCATAAAGGTTTCTCTAATGGTTTTTCATAATTTTTTCACTTGAATAAATTTCTGATGGGTTTTCATAATTTTTTCCCTTGAAAAATTTCTGATGGGTTTTCATAATTTTTTCCCTTAAAAAAATTCTGATGGGTTTTTCATAATTTTTTCCCTTAAAAGATTTCTAATGAGTTTTCATAATTTTTTCCCTTTGAAATTTTTTTGGTGGGTTTTAATAATCTTGTCCCTTGAAAAAAATTTATTTTGGGTTTATAATATTTTCCTCAAAAATTAAGGGTTTGCTCCTGTCAGGGAGGGTTCTTTGGTTTCTAGAAAGGTTTTACTACTTTTTCCTTAAAAATAATTTTTTGTATGTTGATCTATGTCTCGGATTTTGTGCCAGCTATCTGTTTGGTTTTTCAATTTTATCCTCAAAAATCATTTTGGATTCTGTAATTCGCAAAGTTGCGTGGGATTCTTTTGTTTGTTTTTACTGTTTTTTACCCAAAAAAAAATGATGATTCGTAATCTTGGGTTTGACGATTATTTTCTAAAAAATTGTGACATTTTGCAGTCTGTTCTGAGGCGTCATGCTCTTCTGCAAAAATTTGGAGGGTTTACTGATTTTTTCTCAAAATCGTGGTAGTTGTCCCCGGTGTGTCTCTGGCTATAGGGAGGGACAACTCTGTTATCCAATATCAAGTTGGACGTTTTGTGATGATTTTTGGTCAGAAGTTTTGTAGATTTTGGGAGGGTTAGTGGCAGACGCATCTCAATGGTAGAGTCAATGACAGGTTCTTGTCTCTTGTTGCAAAGCATTCTATAAGGGGCCAACCTTCTCTATTTTTTCTGGACGGATTTTGACTACTCTTGGTCATTGACATTCTGCAAATCCATGGAGGGTCTCAGCAGCAACAGAATGTTCTAAAGAACTTATGACCACAAAACATGTATAGTCTTCTTCAGGGTAGTTAGAGGATGACTATTAAGGGAGGGTATTAGAATATTGTAATGTTTCTTTAATGGTCATCTTAGTTAGTCTTTAGTTTATTAGGTAGTTTCTATTTTCATCTTTAGTTCACGATTGTTTCTTTTAGAAACATCGTCTTTGTAAATCTATATAAGAAGCTTTCATCTCCTCTATTTAATACAACATCGACTTACCATAACATTTATTTCACATAAATCTGATAGGAAGTTTTTAAGACTTACTTATATGATCAAATTGCCAATCTACCGAGAAATATAGGATAAGTAATTATTTACCTAATTTCCCTCATCAACCATGTTTGGAATCAATGCGAAATGTTCTGCTAATAGGAAGATGCAGTGGTACTGGTTTTCCCTCATCAAGTACGCGACCTCGAGATGGATTTGAGGTTCATTTGTGCCCTTGGGCTTGGTTGAGGAAGGCAGTTACCCAACATCCTATCAATCTTTTCCATCAGATTCCTAATATGGCTGATTATGGGAATAAGCTATGATATAAATATGAATGATATTTTGGATACTTTGATTTTAAGTAGATTATTTGAATACGGTCATAGATACTTGAAAGTTGATATCAATGCTTTGATGTTAATTAATATTGTTTACAAGACCTAAATTAGGATTTTCTCTAAATTGGCATTACAATTATGTAATGTTATTATACAATTCTATTTGTAATAAATTGTATTTGTTGGAATTGTTTTTTTAGGGCAAAATCAGGTATATCCCAAAAGGGGATATTACAGATACAGCCTATACATTTAGAGAATTTGAGTAGGTATGATGGTTTGGTTAGTCACAATGTCCAAATTACCCACATAAATCTAATTAACCTATGCTTAGTACCAAGCAATATAGGGAAGTAATCATTCCTTTATCAACGGACTTCTGTTTTTATCGTATGTGAAACCTGGGTTCTACATTTGTTGCCTACTCCATAATAGGACATTGCTTTTTATTCTTTTTAGCTTTGTCCCCATTTGTAATTATTCTGTTTCTACTCATGATGCAGGTACCTGAAAAGAGGAGTCAATGATTTGGGTAGGGTAGCAAATGATGTGGAGACAGAACAAATTGTTCTTGATGAGGATGCAGGGACTGGGAAAGGGAAAATGAGTTCTGTTGTCCAGATGAGGGGTTCTATACCACTTTTCTGGTCCCAAGAAGCTTCACGTCTGAGTCCAAAACCTGACATTATATGTAGGTGAATATATTGTGCTTTGTCTTTCAAGAATTATGGTTCATATTCATAACTTTTCAGTCCTCATAAGGGAATGCTTGAAGCATATTTTCATTTACTTGTGTCTAGTAGAAGGTTTAACTCAATGCTTTTAATACTACAGTACAGAGATATGATCCTACTTATCAGGCAACAAAGCTGCACTTTGAGGATCTTTCTAGGCGATACGGCAATCCAATAATTGTCCTGAATTTGATCAAGGTATCTATTCTACTCGTGTTTTTGAATTTTTAATTGGAGTGTCTATGACTTTATATATTTCCTGTTTCTATTATCTAAAATTTTCCTTGAAACTTGACTATGTTAATATGACAATGAGATCTTGGAATTGGATGAAAAGACCACAAGAGAATGTCAGATTGATAACCATTTTAATTTATGCCGAATACTGTTTGTTTTTCTGCAACATGTATTGAAATCCAATCAGTTAGAAGACAGAAAGATTTATTCCTTGTTTATACAATGCCTTGTGAGATTTTTCTGTGATAATATACATTATATACGTTGCTCTGTATAAATGGAAAGTAGCTTGCTTAGAAGTGCTTCTGGATTAAACTGTGTAGTGGTTTTTACCATCAACATGTTGGATCATTCTTATGATCCATCATCAAAGAAGTATCTTGTTGCACTAGGCAAAAAAACTATTTGTTTCATGATTTCATTTCATTTATTTTGTTGATCATTGTCCTGGGTTAACAACAGAATGCACATCTGTAACCAAGCCCAAAGTTTAGAGTTTAGACTCTTTAGACATTCCTATGGGGTGGTACCATACAATCTAATTTTAGTTAAGTAAAAGTTAAACACATTTTACAGCTGATTCTTGAAGCTTATGGTGCATTCTGTCTGCAAATTTATGTGCAGAAACTAATTGTTACTTTATTGAAGTTCTCGTATTAATTTGACAGTGAGATGTTGAAATTTAATCAAAAGATCACATAAGAGAATGTCAGAATGATAACCTTTTTAATGTATTCTAACTATTTTTTTATTTTTATTTTGCTGCAATGTGTATTGAAATCCAATCAGTCATAAGACAAAGATATTTTTCTTGTGTAATAAGCACCCTGTAATGTCATTATCACTTTTTAATCATCTAGTTCTCTGGATGGGCAAGGTAAGAGCATACAGTGTATAGGACCACACCAAATTAAATAAATTGCAGTAACATGAAGTAAAATCATCAACTAGGCATACCAGGTGGCATAGCCAGCCAAGTCTACACTTCTTCAGTGGAGTGTGCTGTGCTTGATGCAATAACTGAAAGAAAACACTTCTGCACTTATTCACAATCACTTCTCACTTACTCAGCGGAGTACAATTACACAACATAGCCATTCTCATTTATTCCATGGAGTGCAATTACATTACAACTACTTCCATTTATTCAGTGGGGTTTGCAAATACCTTAAAGTGCAAGACAAAACCAATGGCGATACTAACATCCAAGGTATTACAAGATAATATGAAATGCATTTCAAATCATCATTAGATAATATAAGCTTACTGATTTATTCTGATACAAAGTCTGATCACAAAACTGGACTGTTGCAACAACCCAGAATGAATCAAATAGGATGGATAAATAAAATACTGAGGTACCCAACAAAGATATACGTTTGATAGATGACACGAGCTGATTGCAGGTCTGATATCACTCTGTTTTGTCGATACACTGTCAAATTAGAATTGAACACACTGTCAACTTTTGATTAAAAGAACACCAAAACCGTCCAACTGCAAACTATTGAGAACACACTCCAAAATTCCTCTGTAACACTTCCAAACACATTGGAAGGATAGATTATCAAACTGATAATGAAAAATAGACATCATCAGGTTTGTAAAAGCTCAGAGCTGCTGATAAAATATAAAAAGCAAATACAAAATCTAACGATGCTCACCAATAACCAACAAGTTCACCTAGTTTAAACATTTGGTAACATATCTCCAACTCTAGGCACCTCCAAACTGGAATAAATGGACAACCAAAATGAGGCGTCTCATCCACTAGCATTCTCACACCTCTCTAACCGCCTCCTCCAAAATGTTTTCATTGCAATTTTCAAGGGGTACGGCTAGCAACAGCTAGCATAGGATAGCAGCTATGTTACCGGATTCCTCTGTTGAGGCCCGGATCCTGGTTCCGGTACGATCCGGATCCTAGTTCCTCCCGGATTCCGCTTGGATTCTGACAGGTTTCCGGAATGGAATCCGGGTTCCATTCTGGAAGAGGAATCCACAGGGAATCCGGATTCCATTCCGGAACCCTGTTGGAATCCTCTTGGATTCCGGGAGGATCCGCAGGAATCCAGAAGGATCCGCCAGAATCCAAAATCTGGGCGTCCAAAACGGGCCCACATTGACTTTTTTTTAAAATTGTTTTAATAAATAAAGTCAATCAATCATTTTATTTTAAACATTTCCATAAGTAATTTGGCATAAATTATTAAATAGTTTTGTGATACAAAAACAGCATAATCAAGTAGCCAAAACTGTCATATCAAAATTTAGAAAAAAAAACAGATTCTGCCTGATGAAGGATATTACTTCTGCTACCAGTAATGTCCAGATCATGCAAATTGACTATTGGCATTACTATATCATCGCCATTGATCCTGACATGGTGATTGGGATCAAAATAATTTCTTTTGAGTCCTGAACCCCTAAGATGTTGAACAACTTTCATGTACCAGGCTTGGAGAGCCTGCTTTTAGTCCATTACAACAACTTAACCAGCCTGCAAACCAAATGTTCTTTCCGAGAAACC
>MU226881.1:2684465-2701152 GCA_018584345.1 Thuja plicata | reverse complement strand
AGTTGTATCATGTAGATAGACTCTCTCCCTCAAGTCTACATTGACAAAGGCACTTTCAACATTCATTTTATATGCCTGCGATGAAAGTTCTCTAAAACTGCTCCCTGCAACTAGCTATATACTGCCTAAAAATCTGACCCATTTTTATCAAGCATTTATCTGTTCTATTAAACAGTAAAAACATCCTTGAAATACGATCCATCTTTTCATATTTGAGCAGATGGACATTGTAAAACTCCACTGTCATACTTGATTAACAATATGTTTTCTACCTTTTCAAACGATAAAGTCATATGAGAATCACGCTTCTAACTTCTTATTATTATCATTATATGTTTCAACTTTGAAGTTTTGAACTAATGATGAATGAGCATTGACATGTTAAATGTATGGAATCTATGAATATACATACATATATAAATTTATAATATATGAATATATATATATATATATATATATATATTTCGAAAATGTCTATATATATACCCGCGGAACCAGGATCCGGCCCAATTTTTTTTTTGCCGAATCCCCGAACCCGAACCCGAATCCGAACCAAAACCAGGATCGGCTACTTAGGATAGCAGATTACAAGGTTAAGATAGTAGAAAATACACACACACACAAGTGTGAATGGCATGGCTAGGCAAGGGGTATGGCCTGCTTAAGGACGCACAACCAGCATCAAATGATCTCCCAGTCGCTGTTCTAACAGTGTAAACAACACTAAAAAAATCCAGCAAACAACAACATAATCAAAACAAATCAAAATCATTCATTCTTGCAACAACTGGAAACTTCACTTTGCAGCTCACTGGTGATTTCTTTATGAAATCACTCTAATCAGCTAGGGGGTTTTTGTCCCCGAAACTAGTATTTTCAAGAGGTTTTCATTCTCAAGAAAATTAGACATGAATATAGGTTCTCTCAAAATGTAGGAACAATATCATATCATGTCTAACACCAACAATGTGCTCACAACCTCCTTTTCAAACCTTCTAGAGGAAATAAAATAATTGGTTTCCTCTTTTTTCAAATTAAATAATAAACCATTTACGAGAGCAAAGTTTCCCCTGTTCCTAGGTGTCCCCCTAAAGGCACAACTTAACACACTTTTTAGTAAATAATTATACCTTGTTGCTTTTTTAATATTTTCTCCTCATGACAACTTAAATTATAATTATTTAATAATTTAATTATTCACCCAAGTTGCGGAAAGCATCAAAATGAAATAGAAATGAAATTCCTGATCACACCAAAAAAGTTTTTGAAGATTTAGGATGATGAATTGAAGCAACTTGGCATTTGTCTAAAAATAGCGTGTTTCTTCAAGAAGTTTGGAGAACTCCTAGAGGGATGGTGACTGCATTTTGAAAATATCATCAGGCTCACCAAGATTACCTTAACTTACTACCATGAACACAACCACTGCTCTATCAATCCTGTGCTCTCCAAGAAATTTGGAGTTTTCCTTTGCCCACCGATTAACCTATGGGATTCTCAAACTGTTTATGGTTGAGAAGGGGACATTACAGCTTTTTTATATAATGTTTCATGGGATGTTTCCTGTGATAATATATACATTAGTTGCATTCACTAAAAGAACTATTAATTGTATCTCATTCATTCTCTATATTATCCTAGGTGTACATCACTATTGCACATCTTTAATCATGCCCAAAGGCATTCATATGAGTTGGTTATATCACTATGTAATCTAATCTTAGTTAAATGATATCTTGACACATGTTACAGCTGATTCTTGGATGTTATGGTGCATTCCCTCTCCAAATTTCTATGCAAAAACTAGGTGTTTCTTTATTGGTGTACTTGTGTTGATTCACACCATAAGTATCACAGTGGTATGGACACAAAATTTCACAGATTCAGTTTTACAGCTCTTAAAATAGAGATAGCAGCATGCCATCCCATAGGAACTTCATGATTTAACAAGCTACACCATACTTTTATCATCCTCATCGATACTAAGGTTAGCAATTGATGCTAGCCCCATATAAGCACCGAAGGAAATGGCAGACCACAATAGTCTATATTCTTGGAAGGATTTCAATAAAAGAATGCAATTATTTGTCAGATAGTTGCTGCATTAGGTGACATATAGGTAACCTATTTAATTTTAGTACTCAATATTAAATAGCAAAACTTTACTGAGTAGTGAGTACTGTATTTGTGCTTCATAGATTTAAGAAGTTGATGTTTGAAGTCCATAGAAACAGAAATCTGCAGAAAATCCCGATTATACCCAATTAATCCTGAATCCTAGAGCCAACTGATTTTTTTCTTGAAAAAATCCCAATTAATGAAAAACTCATTGACCAATTGTTGATCGATTTTCAATGACCTTTTTGCATTTAAAGCACATTTAAATCATATTAAAATCCCTAAAATTTGGCAAAAATATGTAAAAAATCATTGCAAAATCTACGAAACCCTCCAAAAACTCACAAGATTGATGAATCACTCAAAAATAGGGTTGATTCCAAGACGAAAGCAAAGTCAATTCAGAATCAGCATGGAAAAAAATTGTAATTTTGTCCCTTTAGTTTTCTTTCGAACCTCTGAAAAACCCTAAACAGAGGAGCGAGAGGAGCAATAGCGGTCATCAACAAAATTTGGAAAGGCCTTAATCATCCTAAATTGTGGGGGACATGTGAGATAGTGTCGAGGTAGCCTAATGGATTTGTTTTAAATTTAAATCCCGGTTTCAATACGACTTGAGCTCTCTACACGCCCCACCTCATGAATTTTGAGATCAAATATATAATTAAATATTATACACTAATTTTAAAATTATAATTAGTATGTTATGTTACCCTGGGTTTTTAGGATGGGGGACGGGGAAACAGGTTTCTAGGACAGGTTATTTTTTCCCAGAGCAGGGGATGACAGTGAGAACAACTATATAAAAAATAGGGAAATTTTAAATATTCATATGAAAACATGGATAAAGCATGCTTATATACATTATAGAACCTTAACATATAACATTTGTGTTAAATAATTTAAATTCAGAGTTCACATGAGAGTAGAAGTCAAAAAATTATCAAAATTCAAACATTAATTTTATGGGACAGCTAGGGGACGGGTTTCCGAAAGTTTCCGCGTTTTTGGGACGTCCCCACTTCCAGGATGGGTCAAATTATGCCAAAATTATGTCCCCAGGTAACATTGCTATTATGCACTATTATAGATGGCCCTTTAATGGGAAAGCAACAAACCCCTGTTTGTTATAATTAATGTTAAAGTAGTTTCAAAATTTAAATTATTATTAACTATTAATATATATTAAGTGAATCATAGAAGCAGAGGATGACAAAAAATTGTGATTATACGTGATTAATTGAGAGTCGGCATGTGCAAAAATTTATTCCCCTCAAAATTGAAATTTTCTGGTCAACAACTTTCAATGGTTTTTTAGGCCATTTATCAAGCAATTAATCAACAAAAATGTGACGTCATTCTCTACGAAATCGATGCACAATACTGAAGATGCAGCCGAGAAAGTTGGGTCGGAAGTGTTGCAAAGTCCTGAAGTGTTGCAGAGTCAGGAAGTAGCGTGGGAGATAGGCAATTACAAACAAAATTTTACTCTCTTTCTACATTGAATATATTATATAGCTTGATTGACACTTTCTTTCTTAATGTTGATTTTGTTTGTATAAATTTCAAATATTTAAATTGTTGCAATATGAAACAAAAGAAGACCGTATCAAAGCTGTCTTATTTATTTGTTGCGATATGGTCTAAAAGAGAAGGGTAACAAAGTTTTGCTTAATATATTTTGGAGAAAACGAAGTACCCTACAATAATCATTATAATCATTTTAGGCTTGTCAATTATGACATAAGTTCTTACGATTCATCAAATTGCTAGATATTTAAAACTCGGCTCAAAATTAACTTAAATAATTCATGCAATTCAGTCTCTAAGTTCAACATATATAAAATTGTTTTGGTATATACATGTGTATATATCACTTCACACGTGTGTATATCATGCCAACTTTGTATATAATTGTTTGTTGAGTATATATAATAAAAGGAAGCTGAGAGAATTCTAGAAAATGAATTCTACTTATATGAATATGAAGATTTTCTGTTATTGACAATATTTTGTTAAGAAAGTTTCATTCTGATTGTGAAAAATAAGAAAGCCCACATCATATTTTGGTGCTACTTCAAATCATAGCTTGATTAAAATTTATACAGACAAAATCAATGTTAAAACTTTGAGTCCTCCAAGTTAAAATTATATCAAGAGGAGGTTGTGCAAGTGCTTTGAGTCATTTATATAAGTCTTTTATCATCTATGCTATGAAAATGTCCTTTAATTTTTTTTAAAAGTAGTTATTGACTGTTTTTATTCAATTTTTCACCTTCTTTTGTAATCCGATTTTCCCAATTTTTTTCAAAAAATAGTACTCCTCTGGTTTTCCGATTTATTCCCCAAATGATTTATGCTTCTATGGTTTGAACTTTGAAGTTCACAAGACTTGACTAAAGCATTCTGTAATGGGCATATAAGGAAGTTAAGACCATATTGCAAGCATGTTTCGTATGATGTCAAGTATGTTCTGTTCTCTTTATTTAAATTTTTATCCTCTAGTGGATGTTATGCAATGCTCTATGAACATTTTATACTTCAAGTTCTCATGAAACATAATGTTCAAACTTCAAACAAATGAATGATGTGGTTTAAGGCTTTGAGCAACATTTTATGTTAAATGCTAGAAAACTTTAAAAGTAGACATCATGACCACTCAGGTATGGTGTCCATAGCTATTGCTTTTACTTTATTGTTTCTTAGATCCTTCATCAAATTGACAGACAGTCGAGAAGAGGCCTCGGGAAATGATGCTACGTAGAGAGTTTGCCAATGCCGTTGGATATCTGAACCAAATTCTTTTGGAAGAAAGTCGTCTCAAGTTTATCCACTGGGATTTCCATAAATTTGCCAAAAGGTCTTGAATTGAACTAATACAAATTTTTACTTGAGTTCCATATCTTATTAGGCTGTTACTAATTATATTCTGCTACAGTAAATCTGCAAATGTCCTTGCAGTTTTGGGCGGTGTGGCCAGCGAAGCACTTGAGTTGACAGGATTCTATTACAGTGGAAAGCCCTCTCGTGCCAAAAAGAGAGTCAGTAGGAAGCCTCCTGCTGTCAAACAGAGAGTGAATCAGCTGAATCGAACTAATACTGCAAGGTTTTCAGCTCACTCTTGCATTTCATTCTGCAGAAGAAACTAATAATTAACATGTGTAAAAGAAAGTTAAATATTCATGAGAATTATAATATTATTGTATATTTGTTAGAACAACTTTTTTTTTGTTATATGGTTACTTTAACCTATACGAGTCTAAGTGTGGTTTTGTATGCAGCATTATATTTCTGCCAGAAGCTGGCTACCTGTTATTTAATTTTTTGAGATCGTTTCCACTTTACTTTACCCCAACTTTTTTTGGTTGACATTTTATTCATCTACTACTCTTGATTCCTAAGTTACTGATTGATATATGGTCAAAAATATCAAATATGCTGTTGCCAGTACTCACATGAGTAATCATCAAAGTTATCAGATTCCACAATCCATTAGAATTCAATTCAGTAGCTTCTGGCTTTGATTGTGCATGTTGTTTTAGCATCAACGTTTCGGATCACACTCTGTGATCCATCATTGGATGTGAGAGAGTGCAGGAGATGTAAAATCACAAGATGCAGACAAGGACCGGCTCAAGAGGTATATGAAGGGGGGGGGGGGGGAAGAGGAGGGGGCACGCGAAGTGAGGAGGATTAGAGATGCAAAAATATATGGCTAAATAAGAAGGCCAAAATAAATAACAAGAGTCAGAAGAGAAATGAAGAGAACAAGCTCAAAAAAAACAATAAAAACAAGGAAAAGGAGTAAAAACACTAAGTGATAAAAAACAATCATAAAAGAGAAAAATGATATATAAACAATTAGTATATATAAATATATCAGCTATGTATACTAAATATAAACAATATAAAAATACACATGTACTTTGTATAATTGTGCAAAAATACACATACTGTATATAAAAAAATACATATATAGATCCATATATCCTATGTATGTAGTATATATGTATATACTGTAAATACATGTACTATATATAAATATGTATAAAAATAATACAAATATACTATATATGCTACATACTTCATACTATATATATATATATATATGCATAGGATATATGGATCTATATTTGTATTTTTTATATATAGTATGTGTATTTTTACATATTTATACATGGTACATGTGTAATTTTATATTGTTTATATTTAGTATATATAGCTGATGTATTTATATATACTAATTGTTTATATATTTTAGTGCATCCTTTGTATCTTTTTTTTCTTTTATGATTCAAGTTTTTGACTCCTTTTCCTTGTTTTTGTTGTGTTTTCTGAGCTTGTTCTCTTTATTTCTCTTAGACTCTTGTCATTTATTTTGGCCTTCTTATTTAGCCATATATTTTTGCATCTCTAATCCTCCTCGCTTCACGTGCCCCCTGCTCCCGCCCCCTTCATATACCTCGAGTCAGTGCTTGTCTGCATCTTGTAATTTTACATCTCCTGCACTCTCACATCCTAATGATGGATCACGGAGTGTGATCCGACATGTTGATGCTAAAAATACATACACAATCAACGCCATAAGCTACTGAATTGAATAAGCAATCAAAATAAATTTGTTTCCGTTAGGACTAAAATAGATGCATATGACCTTATTAATTGCAATGTTCTGAATATAACAATGGTCATTGTCGAAAAAATAAAATTAACCAAATTATTTTTGCATACCTTTTCGTTTTTGCTTTTGAGATTGACACACTTTCTATGTTATGAAGTAGGTTTTCACGAGATTCTAGGTATTCATCTTATTGTGGTATGAAGGCAGAAGCATTGGTGTGAAAGAGCTTGACTGTATACCATGCTGCATGTCCATTAACCTAGTATTATACAAATGACAAGATTATGAATATCAGACTATGTTAGATATGTAAAATGAGATGGTATAATAAGCTTTGTCTTTTGTAATGTTGTTGGCAAGATGTTTGAGGAATTAGATACACAATAATCTTTGCTGTGAGGAAAAAATATCATGTGCATTAGTGCAGGTTGCAGCAGCAGCTGGAACACTCTATTAGTATTGCTTTCTTTCAGTTGACTGTTGGCAATATTGTCATTGATGTCAAAGGCATATGAATGAATTCGTTTGAAGGCCAAAGGCCACTAATTGGTATCCACAGTATCTAGATAAAGAATGAATGAAAAGGCCAAAAACACAAGTTAATGGTTGTTCAAGAATGCAAGTCGACTCCTCATCATATTGGAATACATGCAAGACTGATTTAAATTAAGGTGAGATGGATGAAGGAGCAATTAACATTGAATAAGGTGCAGCAAATATATAAGATCTAGTGAGTGCATTGAAGAAGCTAAATGTTTATTAGAAGGTAATCATTTGTTATTAAAGGCAGCGATTATCCTCCTCAAAGGGACAAACCCTATGAAAGTGCACAAAGGCAGGAATATAGTTTAAAGATATGTTGAGGATAATAAACAACTTTGAGAGGCCATTGATTAAGACAAATATGGATAATGAAAAGGTTGTGACTTTCAAATGGGTCATCTCTCTTACAAGAGATGCATCCTTTCACAAGGATATCAAAATATAAAAGATGTTTGTGAATTATGGAGAAAGTGTGACTGGTGTGACTGTGTAAAATATGTAGTATAAAATACACAACAGATCCATGGATAGTATGCAGATTTGAGAAAGGAAATATATTGAAATAGTTGCATCAAATTTGTTGTGAAGTGTGATGAAAATAAAATATAGAAAAATATCACAATAAATATTTGAAGATAAATAAAATTTTTAGAGAGCAGTGATTAGTTTATAAAAGGTAAAAATATTAATTAAGGGTGCTATCTTTTCAAAGGGTTGTCTCTTTTCTAAGAGATGCCTCTCTTCATGGAGAGATGAAGATATAAATTAAGTTTGTGGCATGTGGAGAATATGATTTGGAAGAAGTGAGAGATGTGTGGAAGACAAGTAGAAATATATCATTAATGCTCCAGCAGGTTCAAGCATGTGAAGAGCAGATTTTAAGGAGTATATTTGCAGATTATATGGATTGATTGTAAGGAGTGTTAGAGTGAATTTAAAGGCAGACATTATGGCATATTTATGGGAAATATTATAGCAGATTTATGAATAAAGTTATAGCAGAACATGAGGAGAAGAGAATATCATAAAGAAAGAAATATATAGACAAGGCAGATTTGTAAGGAAGATATATACATGATCAACACAGATTTGTTAACTAAAAGACACATCATTTCAAATAGTTGTTTCCTTTCTAAGAGGATCATTTCATGAAGATATAAAGATATAAGATGTGAGTGATATTTGTGGAGTAAAAAGTGTTGAATAAAAATATATAAAAGGTTGTAAGAAATGAGTATGAAGTAGATATGTTATTTAGTAAGAGTTACCTCTTTTGACAAAAGACATCTCCATTCATGAGACCATTGAAGATATAAAAGGCATTTGAGAAGTGATGAAATAGGAGAGAGTAGAACAAACAAGCATACCAAATATGCCAGCAAATGAAGAGAAAAGTTTAAGAGGAGTATTTGCAGAAATGGAGCATACTGGAGAGAATAAATGAGATATTTCAAGGCAGAATTGAGAAAATTCTTGTAGCAAGATTTATAATCAGTTTGTAGCAGATTTGTAATCAGAATTATTGCAGATTGGTTACCAAAGTCAGAAGAATTTGTGAAGAGAAATTGAATGAGGGGTTTGTGCCTCTAGTGGGCTAGTGCTCACAATTTGAATGAGAGGTGGGTGCCTCTAGTGAGTTGGTACTCACAAATTAAATGAGGGGTTGGTGCCTCTAGTGGGTTAGCGCTCACAAATTGAATGAGCGGTTGGTTCCTCTAGTAGATTGTTTCCTACAAAGTTGTAAGAAGAATTTAAATAAAAGCGTTATTGTGTTGTGGTTTTCTCCCATAAGGGTGTCCACGTAAATTTCATGTGTTATTGTGTTCTCATGTGCATGATTATTGTTGAAGTTTTGGTAGCAGTGAGATAATTATTCATACATGTATTCGAGCTCTTGCTATGATGCTTGATTCCCTATTATTGTTTTATCAGGAGTTGCTTCTTTGCTACACAGGACGGGATGTTATGTATTCTGTTCTTCAGATATGGAATGACATCTTATCACCGCCCAATAGAGATATCGTGCGGCTTCCTATTTATTATTTTTGTATTATCTTCTTCTCAACAATGTTAATATGACATGGCAAAGTGCGTGTGATGACTGGTGTCATGAGGTGGCGCATGGTATTGTAAAAAAATTCATGCTTTATTGTTTGCGATTAATTTTGTAACACTTGTCTCTTGGTTTTCCTCTGCGTGACTTTTCGGTTCCCTGGGACTCTATACGGCTTGAGCTTTAGCGGAGTTATTTCTTCTTGTCTCTTAGTGTTTTTCGATGCTGCTTTAGTTTTGAGGTGTGACGTCCAGTTATTATCCTTTGAAGTTTTCAGACGTTGATGAAAAATATGCTACAACAGGTTGCCTTATGCTATAAGAGATATGTTAGTTTTTGCATAAGATTGACTCATACATTTTGTAAAGTCCTTTGAGTGTCTGTGAGATGCTCATGCTTATTTGTTATTCTGGAGTGATCAATTGGTATTCAAAGCTTGAATAAGGCTTATCGATTGACTGGTTAATTCCCTCAATCAAGAGATTATTGTATTGATTTGGGAACTCAGTAAAGGATCTATTTTTTGGGTGTGGATGGGTTTGTCCCTCGAGTAGGAGGGTTTTCGCAGGGCAAATCTTAGTGTCTATTTGTGTCTCTAGTGTTCTTGTGTTCCTGATTTATCAACATTTTATTTTATGCAATTTTAGTTCAAAACATTAACATGGTATTAGAGCCAGGTTTAAGGAAATGATTCAGAACTAGAATAGGGTGATTTGGAAGAAGGTCAAGAGGTTGATGCAAGTGCTTGAAGATTCAGAGGGAGATTGTGTGGTAGAGGGAGAGTGCCAAGTCCTTTGCAGAGGATCAACAAGATTGTGTAGCAATGTGACTACAAAAGCTCCTTGTTTGGTCATCATAGGAATCAACTCTATTTTTTGTGATGATCAAAGCTATGAGAATGCTGTCCTTGTTGAGAGGGAGTCTCGGCTGAGATGAAGTCTCAGCTTTCAGATGATATTTTATGTGTTTTAATGAGTTCTTCTCTGAGAGGGAGAAGTTCGAGGTGTAATCCCTGGTTAATGAGTTTTTTGAGAGAGAAGTTCGAGGTGCAATCCCTTGTTAATGAGTTCTTTTTTGTGAGAGAAGTTCGAGGTGCAATCCCTTGTTAATGAGTTCTTCTCTGTGAGAGAAGTTCGAGATGAAATCCCTTGTCAACGAGTTCTTCTCTGTGAGAGAAGTTCGAGGTGAAATCCCTTGTTAATGAGTTCTTCTCTGCGAGATAAGTTCGAGGTGAAATCCCTTTTTCCACCCTCTGGGAGTAGCTATGGTGGATCCACCCTATAGGAGTAGCCATGGTGGAAGTCGTGTGTGACTCTATGACTTTACTTTCTGTGCTCCTGTTTCACCTTCTAGGAGTAGCTATGGTGAATATTGTTATGCTGAGATAACAATTTATATTGAGAAAATCTGTGATGAGATTTTGTTATTAACATTTTTTTTGGTTGCAACTCTAATGTGTGTCGTGTTAAGAGATGCTAAGTCATATGAATAATCTCTCTCTTGCTAAGAGAGGGAGTATTGAAGTTTTGGTAGCAGTCAGATAATTATTCATACCTGTGTTCAAGCTCTTGCTATGATGCTTGATTCCCTGTTATTGTTTTATCAGGAGTTGCTTCTTTGCTACACAGGTTCGAATGTTATGTATTCTATTCTTTAGATATGGAATGGCATCTTATCACCGCCCCACAGAGATCGTGCAGCTTCCTATTTATTATTTTTGTATTATCTTCTTCTCAACGATGTTAATATGACATGGCAAAGTGTGTGTGATGACTGGCATCATGAGGTGCGCATGGTATTGTAAAACTGTTCATGCTTTATGTTTGCAATTAGTTTTGTAACGCTAGTCTCTTGGTTTTCCTCCGCGAGACTTTTCGGTTCCCTAGGACTCTATATGGCTTGAGCTTCGGCGGAGTTATTTCTTTTTGTCTTTTAGTGTTTTCGATGCTGCTTCAGTTTTGAGGTGCAACATTCAGTTATTATCGTTCAAAGTTTTTAGATGTTGATGAAAAATATGCTACAACAGGTTGCCTTATGGTATAAAGGATATGTTAGTTTTTGCATAAGATTGACTCATACATTTTGTGAAGTCCTTTGAGTGTCTGTGAGATGCTCATGCCTATTTGTTATCCTGGAGTGATTAATTGGTATTGAAAGGTTGAATAAGGCTTATCGATTGACTGGTTAATTCCTTCAATCATAAGCAAGAGATTATTGTATTGATTTGGGAACTCAATAAAGGATCTATTTTTCAGGTGTGGCTGGGTTTTTCCCTCAAGTAGGAGGGGTTTTCCCTCAAGTAAATCTTAGTGTCTATTTGTGTTTGGTGTTCTTGTGTTCCTGATTTATTAGCATTTTATTTTATGCAATTCTGGTTCAAAACATTAACAATTATTGATGTTGACTAATTTTTGTTATTATGCAATTGATATGTTTATGATACTAAGTTTGAAAAGGTAAAAGTTATTATATACTAATTCACCTACAATGCCCCCCTCATTATAACTATGTACTCATCATTTACTGCATTTGAAATATAGTGGAACCTTTTAGTAAATGTGTAAACAATATGATGTTTACTTAGGATTAAATTGTGTGTTTTGTGTCGAACTTGTTGGTCCATTTCTTATAACCACAGATGGTCCTCTTAGCACTCATAGTATCAAGGTGATGCTCACAAAGGTTATGCATCGTGACTTCCCAGGTCACCCATCCCAGTATTGTTTTGACTCAAGCATGGTTAACCATGGAGTTTCTCTCAAGATCTGTCTCACTTAATTTGTAACATAAAGTCAATTAGAGGTAATTGATATAGCTAGACCATTTGTACTTCAACCATGTTTTGCACAATATTGTGTTCCATGAAGTTACGGTGACAAAGTTGGTAAGTGACAGGGATACAAGGTTTGAGATCAAGGCCATAGAAAACATGGGCAATCAACATAATTGGCTTGTTGCTGGAGTTGTTCGTGGATTGTGCTCTCAAAATCACCTATTTGCATCATATTGTATGTTGAGAGCCTAAAATTGGGGAACTAGGAGGTGAGACTCTAAGGTGTGGAATGAGAGACAATTTCACAGACTAAACACTTCTTGGTTTGAGGCTACAAGGCTAGTTTTCATAACATGCAAATCCGTCCTAATGTTGATAAGTTGATTCTAACTAGGGGTAGTGTAATCAAATGACTAGGTGGCAAGAAGGAAAATAGGCATGCTATGGGAAAATCATAGTAGAGAGCAAGTTAGAATAATGGATTGAAACAAAAAGGAACGTAAACAAAGAATAACTTGTGCTCAAGATAGGGCGTGCCTTTTCAAATCTCATCTTAATACTTGAAAATTAAAGTCTAAACTAATGCAAATCAAACAACAATATTTTGCAAATCACTCAAGGAAGCATACATGAAATGAAATACAAGAACTTAACAAAATCTTTGAGCTCTAGTGCAGACCATGTAATGGAAAAGCAACAGGGTCTGTAGTCAAATCATTAAACTAAGTTCTTTCAAATAACATGCAAAGACCCAATTCTATTTGCAAAGTTGACAAAACAATTAGAAAGGAACTTGTTCTCATTTATTTTATTACGAGTTCTTACAAAAATACAAGCATTGTAAGTTTTCTCAAGAAAACTCTAGAATCCTCAATATAACTAGTAGATTTGATAAAGCTCTTAGAGATGATACCATGAAAATTAAGAGCAATCATGGAAAGAGCTTAAGAAATGAATACACATGTTGGAAATTGTTGAATCTGTTGTCATTGATGTCAAAGGTTGATGATCAAGGTTGTATAAATTTTTAATAATTACTCAAGGTAATAAAGAATTGGAATGAGTTGTCTGGTTGTTTTCTTGAGCTGCTTGGACGCGTGATTGAGCTACTTTGATGTGTGCTTGAGCTACTTGGTTGTGTGCTTGAGTTGCTTGGTTGTCTGGTTGAGCTACTTGGGTGTCTGCTTGAGCTACTTGGTTGTGTGCTTGAGATGCTTGGCTGTCTACTCGAGCTGCTTGCTTGTCTTCAACTGGTTAGTTAGATCACTTGCCACAAAATCTATGTTTGTGAAATATCCCCTATGGATATTTGCTCCAGATTTTACCAAATGTTCCATAGGAATTTAAACAAACTGTTTGCAAGAAAACTTATTTATATTCGTCCAACAGATTATATTGAAAATAATACAATATCATACTGAAATTAAATATGAATATTGCCATCAAAATAGATAAATCATTACAACCTTCAGTAGAATAACAACAAAATTATCTCCCAATCATAGCCATAGAACTTACTAGGATTGGATGCACAAGTAACTTCCCAATTACAGATAGAGGATATACAGAAGGATTGGAAATTCACACACCATCAACAGAGCTATCTATTATCTTCAACAAACACCAGCCAGAGCAGATCTTTCACAACAGAGCTAGTCTTCTTCAAGAGGCATTTTGTCCTTAGGGAGGCTGAGATGGACCAAGTCCAAATCTCCATAACCCATAGGGTTGCAATGAATGAAATGAATAAACTCAATATGATCTCCAACAATCCTCTCATTGCTCTTTTATAACATTTGAATGTACCTTGGGCTTCCATTTTCTCTTGCCTTTATATTTCCTTTTCTTTGTCTATTTATTATACCCTCTTTTAAATTGAAATTAGAGAAATAATAATAAAATGACTTTATTGCATTTTCACTCAACTTCACCATTAAAGTCATTTTAATACTTTACTAAATAATAAAATTAAGTTGTGAAATTTGATATAATTTGACAACTTAAAACTTAATTATTTAATTGCCTTTTAATGCCCTAAAATGGGACATTATAGTCCTCCCCTCCCGGAGATTGCTTGCCCTCAAGCAATATGCACCTACATGCTTGGATCCCATATCAACCTAAGGCATGTTGCTCGGCTAATCTGCTGCGCTACTCTGTTGTAAACATCACCATACCCGAAGTTGTGAAGCAACTCACCAAGATCCCACTGAAATAAAGCACCAAAAAGGCCAAAGCCAAGATTCCAAATCATCACACAGTCACAACTGTCAGATATAAGGAGATAGAAGTATCTCAAGGAGCTATCAACACTGAACAATTCTCCAACTCCAAATGATCCTTCATGGAAGTGCAAAACACCCATCATAGGCACACGAAAAATCATATCAACCCATCCTAAGTTGTTTGTGTAAACTAGAAAAACTCCCATAGGTCTGAAAACTCTAAGAGGGTTGAAATCAATGCCATGTAATATATCCTGCCAAGGTAACTCAAGAAAGACCACATCATCAAACTCTCTGCCAATCACAATCCTAGGTAACAAAAGGAATAATCCATTCAACCAAAAAGTAAAGTCTCAATATCTCCCCTCATGAAGACCCAAACTAGAATATGATTCGTCACTTTCAAGGGACTGGAATAGAAGTCGACATAACCAACCTTGATATCAACTAACCAAGTTTTACTTCTGTGGTCAACCACTGAAAACATGACATTGACAGATAGCTTCCAAGTGTTAATGTAGGTAAATTGAGTATTCCAACAAACCCAATTCACTACAATCAATCCATCATCATCTGAAAGCACACATACTAGTATTATGAAGTGACTGCAGTGACTTGAATTCTCCAAAGTGGAAGTGAAGAATAACTGAGTTGTGCCCACAAGATGTCCCACAACTAGCTACATTGAAGTTTGCAAATGCACAAAATCAAACTGCTCAAAGGCTAAGGTCAACACCAATGGTGCAAAGGAACTAGTACAACAGTAAACAAACTAAAATACCATAGAAAACATAGGAATCATGAGTAAGGAAGTAGTTGAAAATCCATCTCCTATTATCAAATCACATCTTCTGTCAATCCTCAACCGAGAACTACTCAGCTGCTAAACCAAAGAATCCACCCAACTCATCGGTAGATCAAAATCCGAACCCATGCGTTAGCTGATTGGAAAGTGAGCAGTAGTACTAACTCTAGAAATTGATCCACTACTCCAATCCTATGACCAAAACTCATTACTAGAAACTGCACTTGGGTCCCAAATCCTACAATCTATTCCATTATCATCACTGGAGTCAGAAAGAACTTCCTCATCTAACTCTAATAGTGGATTATTAAATACCCAATCAACATCTACCTCAAACAAAGAATTGTCAACCAACTGAATATTATCCTTTACTCCTAACTCATACCGAGGTTTTGGTTGGTCCAAAAATTTATGATTTGATCTTTTGGGACAGTTATCCAAATCATAAGTCTGTTGTATGCCGTCAAGTTTCTTAATCACTTCCTTGTTAAACTTAGTCCTTTCTCTGTTCTCTTGCTCCCTGACATGGTTAGTGACAACAATATATTTTTTGCTTCTTGAAGAGCCATTTTTGTATTCTCTAATAGCTTTTGAGTATCTTTAAGCTCCATGATGACCTCATCCTCCTTTCCCTTCAATTTATCAGCATACACTTCAACAACCTTTAAGACATGATCCCCATTTGAAAGTAAATACAAATAATCAGATTTCATTGATTCAAAAGCTACTTTGACCACTTGCAAGTCAACAAAATAAGAATCACCTTCCATGCCCCTTTGTCTCCTTTCAATTTGAGTCTTCCAATAGAGGTCTTCAATAATCGTGTGAGTGTTATCATAATGTAATAAGGCTGCAACAATCATATCACCAGTGACCTTCAACTGATTCTTCAAAGCATGTTTCTCAATACCATCATCTTGAAATCCATTTTCTGATTGGTCTTCCAATTCAACCCTTTGTGTGTTAACTTCTTGGTATATTTTAGATTCACAAGTTAGGACAACCCTTCGTTAAAAGACAATTCACCATCTACTGCAACAATTTCACATTTGTAAGGTAGACCTTCTTCTAATAGCATGTTGATCTTATCCATTTCAAAATTTACCAAATGGGCAGCCTCAATGACATTTACTCTCACCAAATTTGGGACCTTTCAATTTATTAGTTTTGTCATCCAAAGCACTATCATGCATAAGTGAACTGCTGCTATAAAGAACACATGATTCATCATACCTTTCAATGTTATCATAAGCCTCCAAACCCTTGTTTGATTGATCTACATGCAAAGTCATGGTTGTTGTGTCATCATTTTTAAGCAATTTCTCATCTTATGAAGTGTATCGTCCTAAAAAGTAAGCACCTAATTTGTGCTCATTTTGGGACCATTTTGTGCCTACTTTAGTCTGTTTTCAATGGTAGGACCATAGATCAACTTCTGGCAGACTTATCGGCGATAAGTGAACTTATCGCGATAAGTTCTGCCTTGCGATAAGTTACATAACTTTCGCGCCAACTTATCGCGCCGAAAAGTTTGTAACTTATCGCAGAG
>MU226881.1:2652924-2680909 GCA_018584345.1 Thuja plicata | reverse complement strand
TGCATTTATATATATCTAGATCAGCTTGTTTGGTTTGTTTACTCATTTACTAACTCATTAGATGCATCTGCTTATTGAATTTTGCAAAAAAAATGAATTTTTAATTAAATTTAAGCAAGTTTTGAAGCTCCCGATATTTTCTCGATAAGTTTTCGACTTATCTCCGATAAGTTTTCGACTTATCTCCGATATTTTCCGATATTTTTTTTTTTGCCCTCGGCGATAAGTTGCCGATAACGATAAGTTGAACTATGGGTAGGACCTTATATTGTGCTTTAATGCATACCTAATTTGAATATAGGTCCTCTTCAATCTTGCTTGAACTCGAGGTTGGTTCTTGTTCTAGGATTGATTTCCCTTTTTCCATCCAATCCCATAATTCATTTCTTCACCTAGGGCCTATTCATTTATTTTCTTCTTTCATGATCTGCTTTGACCCTGCAGCAACCTGCATTTTCTATCCTAGCTCCTTTTCACCTTTCCTGACATCCCCATGAAATTTGAGCCCATTTTGCCTAGGACAAGTTGACTGGCCGACTTGTCCCTAGGCTTTTTGACTCTGATTTTGCCTAGAGCCCGATGCCAGGGTCTTTTCTTAAGGTTTTCAATTGGGGTCGGCTTGGATCAAATTTGAATCTCGAATGGAGGGAATTAACTATAAAAGGACCTCTTCTCTCCTCATTTGACATAAGGTTTTCAAGTGTAAGCTATCCATTATCTATTGCAAGCATCCATCAATCATATGCAAGCATTCAAGCAATCAAGTTGTGCAATTGAGGATTTGGATTGAAGATTTGAAGGCAAGCATCCAATTCAAGATCTCCAAGTCTCCATTCCTCCAAGATCCATTCAAGCATCCACATCTTCATCCTCATGCAATCAATCAAGGTGTTTTCTTCCATAGCTCTAGCTTCTTTGCCACATTGGAGGCCAACCAAAGGAGTTTTTATCAAGGAAGGAGATCCACATTCATCCATCAAGCTTCATCCTTCTCTCTCTTCTCCAATCAAGTATTGTGGCGAATTACTGCATCTATTTTATGAGGTTTTGTCTTGCATGATTTCCTTTTGGGTTTTTGTGCTTAGTTAAAGCTATTGCATCAACATACTTGATCACATTTAAAGAAGTAATTGCATCTACAAGGTATGATATACTTTATTATCTAGATCTAGCCTCTATTACATGGCAGCAAGCTTTTCTTTTATTTCATTTCATTTCAAGGTTGATTCCTAAATAGGGGTTTGACTAAGGCAAACCCCTTTCTTCAACCTTCTTTCTCCGTTTTTCTATGTACAACAAATTGCAAAGTTGAGATTCTAGATCTGGGTGGAATAGGTACAGTTGCAAAACCTAGAACAATTTCATCAGATTTTTCCATAAAGTTGACTTGTCCCTGCCATTTTAGTGAAATTTCAGGCGCCGATAGATACAGATCCCAGCTTGCCAGATTTGAAGTTAAAGTTGAACCCGAGATCCCGACGACAGTCAAATTCAGATTCAAAGTACCATCTTCTCCATCTCACTTCCAGGTGCAGTTATTCTTCCTTCTTTTGCCTTGCACTTACTTTATTAGATCAGATCCGTACTTTATCATATCACATTTATTATTTATCATTTATCATTCATCCTCTTAGGAATCCAAATCCCCCTTGGACATAGATCTTGCATTAGCACCCATCCTCACTTTGGTTGTGCTAATTAGATTTGGTTTAAGGGAGGCTTTGTATTCCTACGTATGCTAGATCTTGGTGAGTAATCTACATCTTAGCATTGCTCACAATTTTCCATTATACATTTTGGTGAACTCGACTCCTCTTGCCTACTTTTGATTTGCTAGTTAGATCCTCTTTGCATTCTCCGCATAGGCATTACATTAGATCTTGCCTTGATCACATTTTTATTAGATCTCATTGTGTGATTCCTAAATTTCATTAATTATGGAGCTTTCTAAGTTGGATTGGTGTGCGATCACCTATGTTATTACATTCCTTCCTTTTCTTCATCAAATGCATGAAATGAATTATAGTTTCTTGCATTTCATTATGTTTGTATTCCTTCATGGTATTCTTACATATGGCATTATGAGGTTAACCAACATATCTCTCCCTTATAAGGCATATTTTAAGACGTTTATCAACATTTCATGTGTTCCTCAAATTTTAACAAAATCAATGGAGTGTATTGAGAACATAAGGATTTTTGTGGATGAGTCTCGCATTAACCATCCTAATCCTACTCCTATGGTGCCTACTAGTCTAGCTCCTAATTCCTTTACTTCTTATCAAAACATTATGCATGATCTCGATGTTAAGCATTTTCTTGATCAATACTCTCCAAAAGTAACATTAAGTAGTCATGAAGATCATAATAAGCCTTCTTCTTCCCCACCTAAAGATGATGAGAATAGTGATAGGAATATCCCTAAAGAGAATACTCTTCCTATTCCTCCTTATACCACACAATTCCATAAACCTCAAGATCAACCTCCTTCACCTTCTACACTAAAAGCTACTTACAATACAAGATTTGATATCACTAATCAACAAGGATATAAGGGCTTGGGACTAGGTATTAATGAACAAGGCATTGAGGTCCTTATTGATCCTTCTTCGTAAAACATTACATGTGGTCTTGGTTTCTTATCTCAAGTCAACCCTTTACCTTCCTCCTCTCAACTAAAACCTCCCCTTGACATTCTTCTACCAAAACCAACTATTGTCCTTCAACCTTTTGATGACCGCTTAGCATTAGCCAAAAGAATCTATTGGAGGATTCAATATGATTCTAGAATTAAACTTTCCTCATCGCAAATTCCAAAAAACCAAAAACCTATTAATGGTGAGTTTTTGTGTTTTTACCATCGTAATAACAAGCATTCTCTTGCTGATTGTATTAAGTTTAGACAATTTGTTCAAGATTTGGTTGATAGATGTCTCCTTCATTTAACACCAGATCTTTTACATTTTCTTGATATCAAAGAAATACCTTAGCATATCCTTTCTCCTTTTATGTTCTCCATTATACAAAGCTTTTTGCATAATGTGCACTAAGGGTATCATAATAGGAATCTCTTCCTTGTTCCTTGACTTGGGGGGCAAGGAATCATTCTTTCGTATTTCTTTCTTTCAAAGGATCCATTATCTCTTTGTTGATCATCTCTTTTATACTATGATGTCCTCCCATGTATGGACTTGTTGTTTAGGATCTTTCTCTTTGATGAGATTGATATCCTCCTTACAATTTCTTCCTTGCTTGGAAGTGCATATCTTGTGTAATTAGGTTGACCACTAAGTTGACATAGTGTGGCATCCTTTTTTCCCCTTCTGATCTTTTCATGGATTGGTATTATTTCATGATGGTATATCCTTTTTTGTATGAGATACTTTGTTTCATGCAAGATACTTACATCTTTGCTTAACAATCTTTTTCATACCTCAAAGGGCATGCCTATCATAAAATAATCTTCCATCCCTTCATCTCTTTCCTTGATGACTTGGTTACTTTATAACGTCATTAGCAGTTTTCTCTGGTTTGCAGCTTATTTTGCTTGGAATATATATCTCTTATGAAGTAACTATCATTAGGGATGCATTGCATATTTCATCTTGCCTTCACACTTGGGGGGCAAGGTTTCATGTTCTTTTCCTCTTTCATTTTTCTAAGGATCTACTTTCCTCAGTATAGTGGCATTTGTTTATCATGTGACATTTTTTTTTTAAAGAATTGTTTGTTTTTGATTCGGGATTCTCTCTTATGCAAGAGGTGTGTATCTTTGATCAAAACCTCTTCTTTATTTGTAAAACTATGTCCATCATAAGCAAATTTCCCTTACTTTTCGTTTCAAAAGTATGTTATCCTTCATGAAGAATCCCTTTTTCACCTAGTAGTAGGGGGCTAAAAGGGTGCATTCTTGTTCTCTTCCCCTCTTTGTCTGGAAGACATTATCTTTGTTCAAGAACTCCTCTTGAACGTAGATGTTTTGCAAACAAGGTCTCTTCCTTTCAAGGGTTTCTTTCCACAAGCGGAATATCCTTTCATGATTACCTTTTTTCTTAGGTCACAAGAGTCATCCCTCTTTGCTAAGTTTATGGTATACATTGTTGTCTTAAGGATATCTTCTTGTAGTTGGAAGTAGGTATCCTTGATTCTATTTCTTTATGATGTCACCTATGTTGCCATCATAAGGAGGGGGGCATACACATGAACTCCCTTGTACAGTATATGCAACTTTTTGTTTATGGATGCACAAGATTGATCCCTAAGCCGCCCTTGTGTGCAAAACATTTTTAAACCACCCCTATGGGCAAAACATTTTTAAGCCGCTCCTGTGCGTAAAACATTTTTTAAGACGCCCTTGTGTGCAAAACATTTTCAAAGCCGCCTTCGTGCACAAATTTTTCAAGGTAGAATTGACTAGCATAACACAATTTGCTAGCCCATCAATTCTTCTTCCTCTCTCTCTTTGAGATGAGTGGAACTAGCATAACACAACTTGCTAGCCTTTCTACTCATCTCCCTTTCTCTCTTCTCCCATGGATCACCTAGCAAAATTGCAATTCGCTAGCCTGTCAGATTCATGGACTCTCTCTTCTTCCCAAGCTCTCATGGTTATGCTAGTGAGTTAGATCATGGAGTTTGTATCATCTTTGGTGATGCCTTTGCCCTTTCTATGTGACCACTTATGCTCTTGCAATAGCTTTCTAGATATGATATTAGTGGATGGGGCATTTTCGATCGAGGTCTCTTTCCCTAGTTGATTTGGAGCTATGTTTTTAGTACTAACCTTTTTTGTGTGGTGTCTTTTGTCTTTTGTCTTTGTTCTTCCTTTTGTTTTGCTTTGATTTTGTGTTCTTGTGCATGTATGTGGAGTTGAGATCCTTTGTTTGGGGGCTTACGTCCTTAAACATAGTGTTGTCTCATCTCTTTTGCAATTCACCCATGATCATTCCTCTCTTTCATCATTCTTGTTCTTCCTTTACCGTGAGCATGAGATTGTCTCATACTCCCGCTAAAGTGGGGTTAAATGTATCATCCTAAAAAGTAAGCACCTAATTTGTGTCATTTTGGGTCTATTTTGTGCCTACTTTAGTGTGTTTTCTATGGTAGGACCTTATATTGTGCTTTAATGCATACCAAATTTGAATATAGGACCTCCTCCTCAATCTTGCTTGAACTCGAGGTTGGCTCTTTCTTCTAGGCTTGATTTCTCTTATTCCATCCAATCCCATAATTCATTTCCTCACCTAGGGCCTATTCATTTATTTTCTGCTTTCGGGATCAGCTCTTACCCCGTTGCAACCTGCATTTTCTACCCTAGCTCCTTTTCACCTTCCCCGACATCCCCGTGAAATTTGAGCCCACTAGCCGACTTGTCCCTGGGGACAAGTCAACTGGCTCGACTTGTCCCTGGGCTTTTTGGCTCACATTTTGCCCGAAGCCGGATGACAGGGTCTTCCTTCAAGGTTTTCAATTGTGGTTGGCTTGGAGCAAATTTGAATCCTGAATGGAGGGAATTAACTCTAAAAGGACCTCTTCTCTCCTCATTTGACATAAGGTATTCAAGTGCAAGCTATCCATTATCCATCGCAAACATTCATCAATCATATGCAAGCACGCATTCAAGCAATCAAGTTGTGCAATTGATGATTTGGATTCAAGATTTAAAAGCAAACATTCAATTCAAGATCTCCAAGTCTCTATTCCTCCAAGATCCATTCAAGCATCCACATCTTCATCCTCATGCAATCAAGGTGTTTTCTTCCATAGATCTAGCTTCTTTCCCCCATTGGAGGCCAAGCAAAAGATTTTTCTATCAAGGAAGGAGATCCATATTCATCCATCAAGCTTCATCCTTCATTCTCTTCTCCCATCAAGCATTGTGGTGAATTACAACTTCTATTTCATGAGGTTTTGTCTTCCATGATTTCCTTTTGGTTTTTTGTGTTTAGTCAAAGCTATTGCATCAACATACTTGATCATATTTAAAGAAGTAATTGCATTTACAAGTTATGATATACTTCATTATCTAGATCTAACCTCTGCTACATGATAACACGCTTTTTCTTTTATTTTATTTCATTTCAAGGTTGATTCCTAAACAGGGGTTTGATGAAGGAAAACCCCTTTCTTCAACTTTCTTTCCCCGTTTTTCTGTGTGCAGGAACAAGTACAGTTGCAGAACCCAAAACAGTTTCATTAGATTTTGCCAGGCACAAGTTCCCCAAAAGTCGACTTGTCCCTACCAATTTTTAGTGAAATTTTAGGTGTAGAAAGATACAGATCCCAGCTTGCCAGATCTGAAGTTACAACTGATCCCGAGATCCCAACGACAGTCAAATTCAGATTCAAAGGACCATCTTCTCCATCTTACTTCCAGGTGGAATTATTCTTCCTTATTTTCCCTTGCACTTACTTTATTAGATCAGATTCGTACTTTATCATATCAGATCTATCATTTATCATTCATCCTCTTAGGAATCCAAATCCCCCTTGGACATAGATCTTGCATTAGCATCCATCCTCACTTTGGTTGTGCTAATCAGATTTGGTTTAAGGGAGGCTTTGTATTCCAATGTATACTAGATCTTGGTGAGTGATCTACATGTTAGCATTGCTCACCATTTTCCATTATACATGAAGATTCATTTACTTCCTTGGAAACATCTTGAATCTCCAACTTGCTCTCTCCTTGAGTAAGACCATCATCATGAAAATGTTTGTCAATAACAACTTCCAAGTCACCAATATGGAAATTTGTGTATCCCTTACCTATAACAATAGATGGATCGTTCTCCTCACAAGCATTTTTTGTTATTTTGTTGGAACAAAGCTGTGGAATTTCTATCTTATTCATTGTTGGTCCAAACTTCTTTGGCTGACTTATCTTCCTTACTAACCCCACAATTGTGATCAGGAGTCCAAGTCTCTTGACACGCGAAACAAATCTGCTCCCTTTTCATTTGGTTCTTACTTTTTTCTGGAGACCCTGCAATTTGTAAGCCCATTGAAATTAATTCATTTTCACTCATTTGTTTCTTGAACCTATCAATCTTCTACTTAATCGACCCTTTTGAGAGCTCATAAGCCATATGTGAGATATTATGCTCCTTTCTCCAAATTGCCAACAAGTCTGATTGCAACTGCTTACAGATATCATCCTCATCTAAGATTAAAGACATAATAGTTTGCAATTTGCATACAAGCCTCATGTTATCTGGATGGAGTTTTTTGATTTTGGTTAAAAAACATTGAAACATTTGGAGAATCAGTTTATCACATATGAGATCCAACATAATGATAAGCTAGCTGGTTCTTGCCATAAACTCTAAATTCTTGGCCGCCTCACCAAAAATAGGGGCCTTGACATCATGTAACCCATGTAGGCTCTCCACAATCAGCTGTAAAACCTTCTTCAGTATGTCATCATTATAGGATGCTACAAGACTTGTTATCCTTATGATCTCACTATGACAAGAAGCGATTGCTAGTCTCATCTCTTCATAAGGATGTTCCATAAACTTGTGCTGGACCAAAGCAAGCATTGAGAGTTGCAAAGCCCAATTCAGAAGCCTCCAATCTGACTGGTGTACTTTGGACAAGTATGAGTCTTATTCTTGCAACTTAGAGAGAACACGATCAGGAAATTTCATGGACTCTAATTGTAATCTAATTACATAGAGACAATTTCCTACTTTTTCTTTCTACAAGTCCCTTAGCTGATCACCATTAAATGTATCATTGAATTCTTTTAAGAAAAAAACACTTTTTTGATTTCCTCTTGGCTCCATTTTGATTTTTCCAAACTGAATTCCACCAAATCTGTCCCAATTTTTATACCTTAATTTGAAATATCAGATCTTGACTCAATTGTTTGCTAATTGTTGCATAGATATTGTTTGTTTGAGAAGATTTAATTGATTAAGATCTCTTTGTTTGAGAAGACTCACAAACACATAAAATGCATACATAGAAGGGAAACGATATTTTATTTTTCCAATTTAAACTTCTGCTGCAAATTCACAGAGATATTAAACTGATTTCACAACTGTTAATCAATCGTTGCTGATAGTATTATTACTTCACAGAGGTCAACAAAGAGAAACCAACAATTTGATCTTTGAGAGCAGCAATGACTCAATTCTGAATCTTTGATGAAGACATCAATTTATTCATTGAAGGACCCTTGATCTTGAACATTTAGAAAACAACAGATATGTTACAAATACAAAAAGAGAAAAGCAGTAACACAAGAGATATCTGTAGTATGCACAAATTCTTTCTTTGTTCAGATCTGAAAATGAGTACCTTATTGTTAACTCTAGAATGAGTTCTATCCAAAGTTGGAATGACCTCCAAAGCCCAAAACACATAGAAATACTTTGCAGCGGCTTCGAGGAACGAAATAAGAAGCGTATGCGCAAATCATATGGTACCAATTCAAAATCTCAAATCAGCTACAACAAATGAGTCATGATTCCAAGAGTATTTTAATTTTGTGCTATGGAGCTCCACAGATCATTCCTTCCACTGAGAATGATGGATAGAGAAACACCAAACAAGGTTCACCTCACGCCACAAATAAGGACTCTTATGCTATCAAGCTACAACAATATGATCAAGAACTACCTTCATGCCCAGATATGAAATTCACGTAATAGACCATAGTATCAACGACTAGCAAAACTTCTCTTTAATCTCTCATTTGGCACAATCTCGTGTTAAGCACTGATATTCTTGAATACAAACAACTTTCTTAATTTTATATGCCCAATAGGAAAAATACGTGCCAGAACATGAAGTTTAAATGCCCAAGATTGAACCTAATAAACCTATTACTTCTCCAACTCCAAAGAATAAAATATTGATTATCCCATTCACAACCAAGCCCGTATCAAGGAACTCTCTCAAGAAACACTATTCCTATTAATTAGCATAATAATACACGACCTCCTTCTCAATGAACTGGCGCAGTACTGATGAAGTCAGGGTGAAAAAATGCTAAAGATTCATCTTGTGCGTATTCCTGCTGTCGTGCTTAGTAATTGACCCACTGTAAATTACTCGATCGATTGTGTTTTCTTGTTAACAACACTTCCATTACTAACATTTGAAACTCCAATATAATCATTGATAGACAAAGAAAAATTTAAACACTTTTCCCACGACACATTGATACTCTTGGAAATATAAAACACCCCAACATATAATATATTGCTCCAACTATATTATAATCCCGATTGAGGATTATTTCTTTTCCAAATTAAATGTGAACCTCGGCAATCAAACATTAGTCTTGCCTCTTATTATCATTCCTCTTGCCGTAACTCTTCTAGTAAATGCTTCCTGTAAATATTTCTTATGCCAAAGTCGTATGGCTCCTCTAGGCTATATTGGCCGCTTAGATCAATAGTTTCGAGAAAGTAAAACTCACTCACCCAGCTATCGAGAAGCTGTAAATTTTAATAAACTCCATGACAAGTATTTAATTAGTTCCTTCTGTCCTTGACCTCACACCAAGTTTCTCTTATTCCATGGAAAGCATCAAATTTCCAATTTCGGATTACTGATTTTAATATTCTCTTTCAATATATTTTGAACTCTATGAGAATTGCCTTACATAAGAAATGGGTCCCACTGTTTTTTGCAGAATTATAAAATATTCAGACCAAAAATCACTTTTTCCTCAAAATCATGAATAAAATATTCCAATGTAGCTGTCCCCAAAATCCAACCACGCAACCAAGCTGCACTTCTCTGTTACTCATAAAAACCTCACAGGCTGGCAGTAGAACCAACTCTGATACCATTGAAATATCCCCTATGGATATTTGCTCCAGATTTTACCAAATGTTCCACATAAAAGTTTGCATGTAAACTGATTTCTATTCATCCAACAAATTATATTGAAGATCATATAATATCAGATTAAAATAAAGATCTGAAATCAAATATGAATATTGCCATCAAAATTGATAAATCATTACAACCTTCAGCAAAATAACAACAAAATTATCTCCCAATTGTAGCCACGTACACCATTGAAATATCCCCTATGGATATTTGCTCCAGATTTTACCGAATGTTCCACAAGAATTTAAACAAATAGTTTGCAAGTAAACTGATTTCTATTCATCCAACAAATTATATTGAAGATCATATAATATCAGATTAAAATAAAGATCTGAAATTAAATATGAATATTGCCATCAAAATTGATAAATCATTACAACCTTCAGCAAAATAACAATAGAATTATCCCCAAATGTAGCTACATAACTTATAGTGGGATTGGATGCACAGGAAACTTCCCAATCATAGATACAGGATGTACAGAAGGATTGGTAATTCACACCATCAATAGATCTATCTATTTTCTTTAGCAAACACCAACTAGAGTAGATCTTTCACCACCGTAGCTAGTCTTCTTCAAGAGGGATTTCATCCTTAGGAAGGCTGAGATAGACCAAGTCCAAATCTCCAGAACCTACAAGGTTATAATCAATGAAATGAATAAACTCAATATGATCTCCAACAATCCTATCCATGCTCTTTTATAACTTCTAAATGTCCCTTGGCCTTCCATTTTCTCTTGCCTTTTCATTTCCTTTTCTCTGTCTCATTATTATCCCCCTCTTTTAAATTGAAATTAGGGAAATAATAATAAAATGACTTAATTAATTCTTCACTAAACTTCACCATTAAAGTCATTTAAATACTTTAGTAAATAATTAAATTAAGTTGTCGTTAAATTTGATATAATTTGACAACTTAAAACTTAATTATTTAATTGACTTATAATGTCCCAAAAAGGGGACATTACAGTTTGGCTTCAACACATATACTCTACATTTTTGGTGGTATCTAAATTCAGTGCTTGACATTTAATTTGAAATAAATTCATTTAATTTATTCCTTCTATCTGTAGCTCGTCGGCTTCATTTTTGTAACGTATGGTATCTAGTGTGTGGCATTGACTACTGTTTGGGTGGTGAGGTTTAATATGGAAAAGGATTGTGAAAATGAAAACATAAGTATTGGTGGGAATAAAGACGGCTACAGTTTTGAATGAAAACAATTAATGAAATTGCATGATGGCACAAGAATCTTCTATACCTTACATTATATTAAAAAATGGAAAAAGACCCTTCAGCTGTGTTTTCTTGTCAACGAGTCGTGTATCAAGTCCAGCTGTGATAATGTTTTTTAAAACTTTTTTTAAGTATCGATTGTTTTTAGAAGGGTGAAGAGAGTCGAGCATGATGAGTGTGTATGGATGATATAGAGATAGGAGAGATAGAGTCAAGTACTATTCTTTGGGATTCTCTACACCAAGCAGGGAGCAGCATTTGAGTGTGAGGACCATACCCTCCTACACCCCAATTTTTTGCTAGATTGGGGAAGAGGAAATTGTAAAAACTTGTAATTTTTACTTGCCTAAATATGAAATTTATGATGATGATTTTCAAATACAAATAATTGTAAATTCATAATAGTTATCAATTAGTAGCTAACTATTGTTTGCACTATTTAGCTTTGCATGATGATGCAATTTTGTAATCCACATGTATTAAGAAACAAATTTGATAGTAAAACATTTCCTCATGGTTTTTAAGACTCGTTTGATGCATTTCGTAATCAAATTTTACAAAAAAATATGTTTTTTTTTTATTTAGTATTTTTTATGTTGCTGAGTTTTTTGTTGATTTAAAAATTTGGGCTTGCCAAGTACTCTCTGAGCCTGAGTTTGTGAACTATGGCATCCACTTTGTACTACTTCAAAGCATGTATATTGACTGCATTGTCTAGTCCCTAGCATTATTTTTCGGGTTTTGTAGCTAGAAAGAAACAATGGACTCTTCATGGGCTCAGTCCATCCCCTCATTTTTGTGGTTCAAATAAGTATTTGCTTGTATCAAAATACCATCCTTCATTTCACAACGACAAGTGTCCCCTTTGACTTCAAACATGTGGGATATGGCTATTATTTTTTTGAAGTGGGTCATATCTTCTCACCATGTCCTTTCCAAGTTAGTCATCTATCTCTTCATTGGCATCCCCTATATTCCCTTTCCATAACTTAAGTTTATTGTATCAAGCCTGGGCAACTTTGGTGCAGCTGGGATTGGGGGAGAAGTAGAAGATGCAATGCTTAGGTGAGTTTATGTAGCATGTGAATTGCTTGTACATCACACTATGATTGAAGGGGTTTCTGCATTAAACCTCCTTCTGGATCTTAGTTATTATGGGTTTCCATAGGTTGTAGTTGCATATTTTATATAAAGATGTCTTAAGGTCTTGGGATGCAAAAAATTCTTGCTCTTGTCCATTACACTGTAGGATTTCTGTTTCACTTTGAGATCAAAATGGTTTATTCATTGTTTGTTATTATTTCATGTCTTAAGTTAATCAATCTTGATTGCATTCTTATTTTTTGGAATATAATGTTAATAAAGTGCCTAGGCTTGATAGAATGTATTCAAAATGGTTACCAGCACAAAAGTTGCTCTTTACTATTATTGATGAGCATATATATTGGTTATCATTTCCAGTTCTGCATAAGTGGAGATTGTTTTGTTTCAACAAAGGTTTTATCTGGCCATGTGATGCTCAGTAGAGTTTATTGTTTACTGACACAAGAAGAGCTTTCCTTTGATATTCTTGATGAAAAACATATTGATTGTCACTACGTGCTCTTCCTAATTGGTGCTTGTTTTATTTTGATTATTGTGATCCCTGGCCATATGATGCTCCCTAGAAGTAATTTATATGCAATGCTCCACCACCTACTTCCAAAGAGTAACCGATGGTGAAAAAAGTATGTGTATCTTAACTTTTAAGACGTCAACAATCCCAAGTTTCAATTTAAGCAATTTTAACAAGTCTAACTGGAAAAAGCTTCTTCAAATGTATGTCTGACATATCAGTCCTTTCTGGTATTCAAAAGTTCAAAACCATTTTCAAGAAGGCCCATCATAGCACTTTTTGTACTCCTAATTATTTGTGATAACTTTCTGTAAAGTAGTGCACCATGGTCAAAAACCAATGTAGCATTCAGTTTTTTCAGTGTGCCTGGTTTGTATGAAGCTGCTTTCTTGGTAAGTTTATTATCTTTCTAGTCATGATCGGCTATTGTAAAATATATATATTTTTGGTCATATTTCCTTCAATAGAGAGTGATATCTACCAACTTTTTCTTCCTGCACATCTCAAATTCAGATGTCGTCTATCCCAAATTCTAAGCCCAAAATGTAAATTGCAGAGATGGTTCTGTAGGTGATTTCAGATGCAATTCCTCAATCATGGATTCAGAGAACCCAGATTCCAGAGATGAAGAAAATGCGAGTGAACCCAGATTCCAGAGTGGTGTACTTCGTACAAACTGCATTGATTGTTTGGATCGCACAAATGTTGCGCAATTTGCATATGGTCTAGCAGCTTTAGGCCATCAGTTGCATGCTATGGGTTTGTCAAATTTACCCAAAGTGGATACAGATAGCAGCATTGCTGCTGCTCTCATGGATATGTACCAGAGTATGGGAGATGCTCTTGCAATTCAGTATGGTGGCTCTGCAGCTCATAATACTGTATGTTAAATTGCCTGAAACGTAACTTAGCAATTTTTTAAAAGACTTTCTTTAAGATTCTGTCCAGGCATATTTTGCATGATTTAAAATAAGTTTATGATCTAATTTAAAATTTGGGGTGTACTATTTTTGTCAACTTTTCAGGTTTTCACAGAGAGGCAAGGAAAATGGAAAGCTACTACACAATCTCGTGAGTTTTTGAAATCTATCAAACGTTATTACAGCAATGCTTACACTGATGGTGAAAAGCAAGACGCCATAAATTTGTAAGAAACACCATTATAATTTCTGTTGTTTGAAAGCAAAAAATTCTAACTTTGTAACTGGATTTGGAAAAGTCAACTTTTCTGCTTATTATTTCTTCATTTGTGGGTTTCCTAAATTCTCTTGCACATATCGTGCTTACTGCATAACCATGGAACTGTAAATTTATTGGATCATTGGTATCGCATGTTTATACATGTTTTCAATTTCAACCAATTTTATATCTGTAGTCTAAATCACATTTGCTTCTGCTGTGTTTAAAAGCAGATTCCTAGGTTACTTTCAGCCACAAGAGGGAAAACCGGCATTATGGGAGCTAGATTCTGATTACTATCTTCATGTTGGAGGAAATGGAGATGAGGCATTCACTGATAGTCCATTGTAAGTGTTTATATTAGGCATTCAGACCCCTGTTCAATTTTCAAAACCAGTGTCATAATGTTCTAATAAATTGCAGCTAGAGACAGTTAAATATTATTGTCCAGTTCCCAAAGTCGGCAAGAATGAGTTTCAGAGCTTGACAAATTTTCATAACAAATTTTGTTAGAAGCAAACATCATATTATCAGAAATTTCATCAATCTTTGCAGGTCACAGACCCAAAGCTCGGCAAAGTTGCAACGATCAAATACATTTGCTCCTATTCCAGCTTGCAAAGAAGATTCTTCACGGATAAAGTTGACTTCATTTGATAAACTAATGCAAGCTACTTGCAGTTCAATAAAGAATGTCCGCATTTATAGTGAGCCTGACTCCAAGCTGGGCCTTCCAGCAGGAAATACTGGTACAGCACCAGATGCAGCGTAATAGTCCAACTCCATCATGTTCAATTTAAAACTTCTTAGTAGCAGTATTTCTATGATCCAGTTGTTCCGTTTGTCTCTTTCCTAGCTTCATGTTGAGGTTGATAAAATTCAGGATATGGCATACTTCATTTACTAAAGTTACTGCATAGTTTGACATATACAAACCCAGCTTCTTCTTTCAGGGTTCACCTTTAGGCTATATTGTCATAGTTACCTGCAGATTCCTAAATTTTAAGCATGTACTGGTTGATGGTTGATGCCTGGATGAAAACTTATGAACATTGCTCTTTGTGCTGCACTAATGCATCTTATTTTTTTCCTTCAGTCCAATGGCTACGACAACATTACTGTATTATATCTGAGAATTAGTTGGTCCTTCCAGAAAAGCATATTCTGGGATTTCAGATTCGAGAATGACCAACTGGGAAAACACTCTTCAGTTTAATAGACAGCTGTGATTATCAAATGATGCTTTCATATTTTAGGCAGAAATTGGAATGGAGTATAACACCAAACCTAGTGTTAAGCAACAAATTCAAAGGTTTCATTTTAATATCTTTTCAGCTAGAGATCCCAAAACCATTCCAAGTCTTTAAACTTTCTCTTGCAGTGATTTCAGCTACATCCTAGAGGGTTCCACATGTTCCCACTTTGATAAGATTCAATTCTGCATAATGAAGTTAACAATGTGTTGACATCTAGAAGCCTCTTCACAGGGATGTGGTTCTGATGGTTGGGAATAGGGCTTGGACTCAACAACTGGATTTATCCAGGCCTCTCTTTTAGATGTCGCCGTTGCTTTTCAACTAGTCACTGAAGACTACGGATTGTTCTCTCTTACATCAAAAAGGCACTACTACTTGGTGGAAAAATGCTAAGAGTGATCGCTTGGCTGTGCAGGCTCCTAATTCTCCCTCGAATGACTCCTCTCAAGATAATGACAAGTCCTTAGCTTCTAGTGTGGCCTAATGGTGATCACTTGACTATGCAGGCTCCTAATTCTCCCTCGAATGACTCCTCTCAGGATAATGGGGAGACCTTCGCTTCTGGTGTGGCTTTATTGCGTCTTGCAGACCCTGTTGGGGAACCTCCTGCTCCATGCTGACAACCTGATTTTCCTGTAGCTTCTTCTCGACTTTATATTTTTCATGAGGTGGATGGCCACCTTTTGTCTCGCTGTACATGTGCTGACAGGCCCTCTGTGGGGTTTTCTCCTCCTGCTCCCCTTGTAATGTAATTTAAAATTTTTGGATGATAGTAGCACTTGGACTCTTGTTAGTATACAGAGGAAAGGTCTTTCCTTTTCCTCTTCCCAAACTCATAAACGAGTTGTATGTGAAAGTCAACTGGCTCTTGACATGGGATTGTCTAAGTGGGACCCCTGTGGTTCCTGCATTCATCTATAGTTTTGTTTTGCAGCTTCGCTGCAGCTGTCTTGTTTTTCTTGATTGTGCTGCTTCTCAGCTATTTATGGCCTGTCAGGGCTTGTTTCATCCAGCCTTTTGGCTGTCTTTGCATTGGGTTGGAACCTTGTTTTCCATTGCTTTGTTCAAGGGTCTGGATCCTTTTAAAATCCCTGCTTACCTTAATCAAAAAACATTTGTACTTTGACATCCTAGCCTCTTGATCACAAAATGACATCATAATGAATATAACAAATGCTAAATCCAGGAGTTCATCCAATCTTTGGAAAGATAAAAGTTACGCCATTGAAAATTGAGTCCAGTTCAAAATGGATTTAATATCCATAAATAATGTGTTTCTAAAACAAAAATTGTGTATGGTAAACAGGACATTTGGGCTAGTGGTTATTTACGAGTAACTCTTCACGAAGGGCATATCATCATGATGTAACTTGCTTGTTATAATATCTCCTAAAGTCAACTTTGTTTTGTAGCAGAAGAATGTTGTGGAATAGGCATGACTGCCTTGGTAAATATAAGATTCATTGACTATTACCCAACTGTTCCCTCCATGGATCATTTATTGTGTTCATTGTAGTAGGTCTGTTAAGGAGGTCAATATTCCATGATTAGCACAAAGAAAAAAAAGGACTTGTTGGCAGTTTCGGAAATCAATCATTATAGAGGAAGTGTCTCTAAAGCAAGAACTCTCAGCTATCTCATTATAAGTGGAAACTAGTTTTTGCAATTGATTTTATTTTTCTGATGGAATTTAAGTATCTAGCTTATGAACCTTAAATGAAGGACTTCTGTTTAGGTTAGGCTCTTGTTAAGGAAATAAAAAGTGGAAGCATTCAGTTAAAGTCTAATAATTATTATTTACACAGTGAAATTCAGTTGAAAAGTCCGAACTGGCTCTTTGGTCAAAGAAAAGTTGAAGGAACGGGACAAATGCGAAAGAATGTTGCATGCTATAGCTTACAAGACAAGACAAGACGAGAGGGGGCAGTTGGTGATTCCTACAAGTACAAATGGTTATCATCCTCCGGAGACTCATGTGAGCAGGAGATATTTGAAAGGTAATGATGAATGAATAATTTCTGTGTCTTGTCCAATACATCTTGGCTGATAATTAATGTTCTCTCTCTCACAACATGTTCAATTTATAAACTCTGGTTTTGTAGGACTTCACATATATATTAGAATTGACTGTCTTTTCTTTTTGTTCAAGGTACCTTACCATTGCGTCAACAACTGAGGTTGATAACTGGTATGGCAGTGGGCTTCTATTTGATACAGTTGAAGATAGCGAAGCTTACAAACACTATGCTGAGTGCTGTCAGGTTATTTCTGTTGTATTCCTCACAGCTGAAGATTATTCAACGTATTGTCCCTAGTAAACTCATGAAAATTTTCCTTGTTTATTTTAAATCAGGGTCCAGCATTGGATCCATTTGGGCAGGATGCTGAAAAAGAACTATACTATTCAGAGGCGTTACATCAGGTGATTAAAGATGTAGATGATACATCTGTAGTCGCAGAGATGGAAGCTGCACTTAATGAGTATCATGAAATTGGCCGCGATCTTGGAACCATCGTTCCAGCTAAACTGGAATTAGAAGACCCAGCCAGTGTAACGCGATGGATTCTTGGTGAAGAGAAGATGTGTAAAGTCGAAGCTTAACATAAATGCAACAAGCTATGTTACCAGCCTCGTTAACATAAATGCTACAAGTTATGTACAGCCTCATTTGAAATACAACAAAATACCCGTAAAAAATTCGCAATGCCAATTAGCTGTAAAAAATCCCAATATTTTAGAGGTAAATATGGAAGCCTAGCCCATAGGGAAATCGAAAAGAAGGGATCTGTTTGGGATCAAAAGTCAAGGCCAACGTTTGATGAAAGGATGATCATGTAATGTATTGTGTGTTTTTAGAACTAATGTCTGTAGTTATAACTTATGGCCCAAGTCTTGTGTAATGTAAATTGTGTTGTCATCTTCTGTATTTTTGGAATGTTTGCAAAATAATGGTAAGAAGCTCTTGAAGATGCCCATCTTAACGGAAATCCAAAAACTGGCCGAATTCATTAAGGCGGGAGTTCAAGAACATGCTCATGCAAAGGTGGTGGACACCTAGGCTGTAAAGGCACACCTCGCTAAAGGGCCATTTGATGACTCAGGAGGTTTCAAAGTGTCATTGAAGCATGCACCAAGGGCTAAATGACACTATCTTCATGTTAGAATTCGAGTCTGTTAGGAAATGATCAAATGTGTAAAAACAAATGAAAATATTTCAATTCAATAGATTGGTGTGGCCGTGCTAGTATTGATGTGTTTTAGAAAGGATACCAAATATTTGCACACGGTGCTAGGCATGTGCCCATACAAAACAAATATTATTAAAATTTCAAGTCAAGAACTTAGATTGCATGGCAAGAGTAAACACACCTTAGGATTAGGATACGAATTTCAGAGACACCGTCATTTAGTGGTCAAGCCTATCCTTGAACATAGGTGGATGCCAATACAAAGGTTTTTACTTAAATTCCTTGAGAGTGCAGAGATACTAGATGATTAAAATGAAACATGATAAAGTAGGAGTTGTTGTAACTTACAAGCACCTATGAAATATGAAATGCATTTCATACTTCATAAGTTCTCAATTTTTTGTAACGGTCTTGATAACAATAGCTTGTCTAAGAAATGATAAATGTGCCTAGGAAATGGGTAGGTAAGCCATGCACTTCACGTAACAAAAAAGATGAGAAAAACTTGTGATATTGCTATCAAGTTTCAATTATGTAGTTTTTGAGTCAAACTCATTGACCAATGTTTCATGACTAGTGGGTCAACAAGTTTGACTCAAAAACTACAGAGTTGAATCCTAATAGCAATATCACAATTTGACTTGTAGAAAATGTTTCCTACTTATCAAAAAAAACTTTTATGTTTGTGTGTGCCCTTGAGCCTAGGCATGCGCTAATGTTTAGAAACTTTTCCCAGTTTTTATCAAAGTACATGCTAAGGGGAGGAACATATTTATGTGCAACAACACTAATTTTTTATTATTTATTATTATTTTAAATTTTTTTGTACATTTCAGAATGAAAAGCCAACACTTAAAATCTCATCTTCACTTAGACACTAATCACCATCAGATTCACTCATTCATTTGCTACAACCTTGTCGTTTGTACATCTCCTAACACTGCTACCTTTTTGTTTTTCCATCTCTTGCTACTGCAACCTTGACATTTGTCTCTCTTAGGTTTTAATTCCACTAATTGTTCATTTCATCCAATCTTCGCATCATCTAATCATGTTATTTAACACTTCAACCATCCCCTAAGACTTCTTCAACTAATCATCTTCATCTTGTCATCATCCTATCACCTATGTTGTAGTTTCACTTGATCATCTTTGTTATCCAATCATCCCATCACCATCCTATCACCTAGTTCCTAGTTTCACTTGATAATCTATTCCATCTAATCGTCGTATCACCTAGGTCTTGGCCTCATCTAATCATCTCTTAAGACATTTAATTATTCCTTGCATCACTTTATCAACTAATCATCATATTGCTTAGGTCTTGATTTAATACAATTATCATTCAATTTTGTTAACTCGTGACCTAACCTAACGTCTTGTAATTTATTATAGTAATTCAAATCTATTTTATTAAATTTGGCACATTTTTTTATTGTAGAAATTGAGTAGCCCCCTTATAACCTACATGTGTACATGGAAAACTTTTTAATGTGATCAATAGCGCTAGTGGGACACACCCTCTAGTACCATGTCGGGAGTTTTTATACATTAATTATTTGAATATCCATTTCCATCTATGCACAAATAATTTAACTAATTAATTATTAAATTACTTAATTTCACCTCATCCAGTTGACTATCCAGTCTAATCAATTCACTTAGAGTCACTTACTCATACTCATAAGTCAAATTCACTTCGCTCACTCATGCAATCAATTAACTTATTCATGGAACAATCTCATGCACTTGTTTACTCCCCAATTAGATCAGTTGATTAATCAATCATATCAATTAACTTCCTAGTTACATGAGTTCATCATTAAAATATTTAAACTATGTACAACTCCTCTATGCATGTCATATATCATCAATTCTCCAAATCATGAATTAGATTCGAGGTTCCAAATTCAATTCCATTGTTCATCAAATCATGCCACAAATCAATAAATCAAACCCATCTCAAAGTGTCATCAAGCATTTAGCTTTCAATTTGTTGTTCAAGAAACACTAATGTAATGTTGACGAATTGAGCACCCACATCACAATGAGCAAAATTTTACATTGAACTCAATTGCAAGTTTGCATGTGATTGATTTGGGTATTGAATTTGTTTAAATTTGATGTTATTTTTATTTACTTCATTTGCATGCATACATTTGTTTTCCTTTTAGAAAAAAATAGACTATGTAACCTATTAATACATATAAAAAAGGAAAGGCTTTTTAGAAAACAAAAAGTAGTAGTAGTATTAAGGACAACAAAAATGAATTACTATTATATTATATCGAGATAAAACTAACACCACAATTTTTAGTACCAGTCGACAACATAATTCATTCTTGCATTTGTAGATAAAACAAAATTTAGAAGAGAGGAAAAAAAACATGCCAATAGATGGACAAGATTTATAGATAAATTTTTAAAAACTTTCACTAGTGTACATGTCTACTCCTAGGCATAGGCATGCACAAATATAAAACAATTCTTTTGCCAAGCCATATTTAGATACACTTGATAGAATGTTGTGCCGACACAAAGAAAACATCTAATGGTCAAGAGTGTTGTTGAAATTAAGTTAGTGTTGTCATTGATGTAAATTTGATACAAGGAGATTGATTAAAATATGTGTTCTAATTTTCCTATGTTCTTTGGTGTTGCTCCTATGTGAGTACTTGTTTCTGAAATGATAGTGTTAGAAGATGGAATGTATAGGAAAGAGTATTTGGAGTTTGTAAGGGAGAATCCTCCACATTCGTCTCCATTTGGTGATGGGAGCTTGCGGTTTTGGATATAATGTTCATGTTTTGTGGATGTTGCATTCTTATGGTTTCAGGTCCTTGGCATTGTAGATGGTGTGATTGGTAATAAAAGTTTGTTGATGGTATGGTTGTCTATTAGGATTCATTTGGAGAATGCTCCACATTGATGTTTTTAGTATTGTGGTTTGGAGGACATGCTCAAAATGTTTATGCAGTGTCTCGGTTCAGTTTTTAGTTGGTGTTTTGCATTTGGAGAATGCTCCACATTGATGTTTTTGGTATTGTGGTTTGGAGGACATGCTCAAAATGTTTATGTAGTGTCTCGGTTCAGTTTTTAGTTGGTGTTTTGCTCTGCAAAGATAGTATGATGTTTTGTTTCTTAGTAGTGTGGTTTGTTGTAGCTCTCTAGTCGACTACACTAGTTTTCCTGTTTGGATCATATTATTTTGGTCCAAACTTGTGTTGGAAGTTATGTTAAGTGGTAGTTGTTTGTTCTATTGTAATGTGTGAAGATCCACATTGTATAATGTTCAATTGCATTATGCTTTTGAGCTAACTAGTTATGTGCTACATAGTTTATCTACATGTTACATTTATTGCCAAATTTGGAGGATATGTTCTTGCATGCAAATCTTTTGGAGCTACTTAGAAAGATGTGTTATAATGTTTTTAGGTCTCCTTTATCTCCTCGAGTGGACTACAATCACCACAACTGTGTTTGGTGGTTGACTTGATACGACTTATGTTTGTTCTCTATTTTGTCCAAACTAATTGGGGGTTTTGGTGAAGAAGTTGATATATATTGAAGACCATTTCAACATGTTGATGTGTGGAATAAGTTGTGTGAATGTGTTGAAGATAAGTGTGAAGGCCAGTTTAGATGGTGCGCCTTCATGATCACATTAATCAACATATCAATATTGATATAATGGATGTGTGTGTGTTGTTTGGCATGAATTTGGTTGCTTGCAACAATTATCCAATGACAACTTCTTGCTTGGAGAATTGTTGGAGGCGATATATTGAAGGCTTGTTCAGTTTGATTCATAATATTTATGTATCTCACTAACGATAGTGAGTCCTTGACAATTTTGTATCTTGACCTGAGGTAGTGCGTCCCAACCTGTAAATCTTTTGTATCTTGCCCTAAGTTGCACGCCTTAGCCTGCAAGATCAAAGCATTGTGCTTTCTTGGAAATGAGACTAAAACAATCATTGTAAATTTGTTCTTCATAAAGTGTGAGTTGGATCTCACTGTGGTTTTTCCCTTCTGAAGTTTTCTAAGTAAATTTAGTGTTCTCATGTGTATGATGTTCATTGCTTTATTTTTCTTTCCTCTTAATTTGGTTAAGGTTAATGGATGTGGAATTATGATTGAAAAAGTTTTAAGTATATGATCAAGATTGGTTCACCTCCCCTGTCAGTTTTGTGGGGTGTTCAACAATTGGTCTTAGAGTGAGGTTCCTCTAGGAGAATTTTATCCACTTGAGGAGGTACGAGATGGCACAAGGAGGTTATAAGGTACCTAATTTTGATGGCACAAACTACGCCTTCTAGAAGCTAAGGATAAAATCATATTTGAACTCTTTTCCATATGATATATGAGACTCTATTGTACAAGGATATACTGCTCTTGCTACTCTTCCTACTACTCTAGATGAGATCAGGTTACATGAGAACAATGGCAAGGTAAGGAATGCAATCATTAGTGTTTTGAGAGATTCATAACTTTTGAAGGTCATGCACTGCAAGTTTGCTAAGGATATTTGGGAAAAGCTTAACAATATCTATGAAGATGTGAAGATCAAGTTAGTCAATATGCCAAACCTTAAGTACAATCTGACAATCTAAGGACGTCAAAAGAAGAAAACATTGGTAGTTACTTATATTGGGTAACATAAGTCGTAAATGTAATCAAAAGTATTCGTGGAACTATCGAGGAAATTGAAGTTGTGAGAAAAGTGCTTAGAACACTTTCTGGATCCTATAGACCTAAGGTATATGTTATTGAGGAGAGTCATGAATGTCAAGTATACATTGGATCAACTCTATGGAGTGACCTTTGCTTTTGAGATGTGGGAATTTGAATATGATAATGTCAAAAAGGAAGCTACATACAAAGTCAATATGAAAGTGGAAGGTGAACTTGATATAAGCAATGATTTTGATGACGTAGAAGCAAAGTTTGTGAGAAGATTGAGGAAAGGCACTAGAAAATAAAAAGGCAAGTCACCCTTTAAATGTTTCAATTGTAGAAGAATTGGTCATTATGCATCTAAATGTACATTTAGAGAATATAACTATAAAATATAGAAGATGAAAATAGAAGAAAAGATATCTATAGAAGGGTTGATGATAAAAACAAAAGAGATGAGAGAGACAAGCCTAAGAGAAGCTTTTATTCAAAGAAAAGTAGCCACTCATCTGAAGATGAAGATCTTGATGATTCAAATAATGAAATATTGTATATGGTTGTGAAAGTGGATGATAGTGAGAAGTTCGGTACTTTGCATACTGATGAAATAAAGTGAAAGATCCTTGATTGTGTGGACTGATCTGCAAATGAAGAACCAAAAGCCTTGTTGATTGACTGTCGATGCTCAAATCATATGTTGGGTGACAAAAGAAACTTTCTAAAGCTTGAAAAATGGAATGGTGAATCTGTCAAGTTTGGTGGTGAAAAGGCTACTTGAATGTATAGTAAAGGAACTATATCCATTGATGGTAAGAACAAGACATATGATGCTTACTATGTTAAGATATTAGGGCATAATCTTCTCAATGTCATTTAGATGTGCAACAAAGGATACAAACTTACTTTTCATGATGTTGGATGTGAGATTAGAAAAGACGACTTAGGAAGATTGGTTGCAAAAGCAATAAGGACTGATGGTAATGTCTATTAGTAGAAGAAAACAATGGAAGAAATTGTTTGATGGCTCGGAGTATTGAATATTGGTTATGGCACAAAAGGATGAAACATATTAACTTTGACAACATGGTAAAGATTAGTTCTTCACATGCAGTAAGGGATTTGCTAAAGATCATTAAGCTTGGTGATGCAATGTGCAAAGAATTGAGATGAGGAAGCAGACAAGGACCATATTAAAAAATAAGTATTCTTCTACAAAACTGTTGGAGTTGATACATATTGACCTATGCGGACCTACCAAAAAAAGAGGACTAAATGGTGAAAGAAATTTTATGTTACTTAATGATGATTACTCTAGAATTAGATGGGTTACTTTCTTTAAGAAAAATCAAAAGCCCTAGATAGATTTACAGTATTCAAATCTATGGTTAGAATGAAATAGATGCCAAAATTAAGTATTTAAGGCTGAGAATGAAATAGATGTAGGGTTAGATGTTACTGTTATACATTTGATGTTATGTGATTGATGGGGCATGTTATTGTTGTACAATTGATGTTATGTGATCGAAGGGGTGAACAATACTAATAAGGGTGATGTCGGCTATATGCCAAACTTTAATGTACAACTTTTTTTATTTTAATATAATAGGTGTTGGCCCTACCTAGCTATTAAATTATCAAAAAAATATTTTTTGTATTCATTTTAAGATTCATTAATTATTTATTATATATTTTAAATAATGAATTTTTTGTAATTATCTAATACTACTGAAATAAATAAAAGTAAGATTTGATTTAAAAATAAAATAAAAATTTCTATCTTTCAAAAATAATGCAATGCATTTAGAAGAAACAATTGCTAGAGATTCACAAAGTCACGCACCACGATGGGAGACAATTTTACTACAAACCCTTTGTCCATTTCATTCAGAAATTGAAATTTGCTACACAATATTTTTTTTATTTGTAAAAGGCAACCGAAGTTGTGAAATTTTCATTTATATGTGACATTTCTATGAACAATAACATTGAAGAGTAAGACCTATAGAATAATGAATTCCCACAAAATTCTAATTACACTTGGAAGTTAGCATACCCCTAATTCTATCCAAAATTTACAATAATCCCTTCGAAAGCCAAAAGGTGGTATTTTGAACTACAAAACACCAAAAGGCGGTATGCCAGTTGTATCCTAGTAAGACAATGGTGTTTGCACTATGTAGCTCTTTTACCACCGGTGATAATTGCGTCGCCGCAAATTGCCACCTACATAACAAAAAACCCTTCATTTCAAAAAAGTGGGGAGCTCTCCATCCCTTTATTCTTCGCAGAATGCTTTGGAGATGAGAAGTTGTGCAAATTCCTCCAGCCATCTATAGTCTGGCATTTCATCAATGAGAAACCATTTACAGAGGAAATCCCTTCCAATCGCTGCCCATTTCCTCTAATACACGAGTTCCTCATCATTCAAGTTCATAATAAATGGTTGTCGGGCCACATTTTGACCTGGCTACAAGGGCTTGGGCATATACCTTGGCCATGGGATCCCCACCCCTATTTCTACTAGGGAAACAACTTGAATGTGATCCCCCAGGAATTCTTCTTTAAACACCTGCCTTAGCAGTAGCAGTATGTCCACCTTGTCTCCTCTTAGGTCCAAAAGAGAGGCTGAAAATTGGGATTTTATTTTCGCATTCACTCAGCATTTGTCAATAGATACCAAAAATTCATGGCCCAAAACCATCCTTGCGACCTCATTTGTAAACATTTCAACCTCCAAACTAACTTCAACATCAGGCATGTGATAGTGCCCAAAATGGTCATTTGCATCTCCTCAGTTGTCAACTAGACAGGACTATCCATCTTCAAATTCTTCACCCAACTACTACACTTTGTCTACCCAAAGAGGAATAAAGATGAAAAAGACCTAAACCAAACTCTTCAATGTCCAATGACTACACTCTGTCTACCCAAGGAGAATTGAATAAGGAAAAGGCCTAAACCATCTATAAATAGCCTAAGAATGCCTATTCCTTATTAATTCCTTATCTAACCCTATAAATAATTTAATTCCTTTGTCCTTTACAAAGGCCAAAGGATTCCACATATATATCCAGACATATTGTGGTAAATCTTTTATATCTCTATAAATCTTTGTCATAAATGGAAGAGTGGGAAATTGGGAATCATGTCATTTCATTAGTGCCAAATTAGACACCTTGCATGGATCACACATGAGAATGTCACTACAAGACATTCTATCAGTACCAAAGTGGATGCCTTGTATGGAGCGCAACATTATCATCTACATGACCAGTTGTGGTTGGCATTTAGCGTTAGGGAAAGTTAAGTATACAAATTTGACACGTGTCTCCATTCCAGAGACTTTCTGCAGAACTTTGTGTCCTTTAGAATTTTGGCCCGAAATAGAATTTAAGCCATTGATATGGGATCATCCAACGATTGTAAATAATAAATATATAATAGTGAAATGATGGTTGTTAGCTATGTGTGCCAGTGGCCGCGATTATTGATACCACCTTGCAGGCAACAATCCAAGGCTATATTCTCTCAAGATTTGATGTGACGTGTCATAAAAAGATGCCTTAATTACATTAATTTCCATTTGGCATTGGCCCAACATGACAAATCATCACTCATGGCAAGTGGCTATTAATAGAATGTGGATTGAAAAAAAAATCCACATTTCAATTTTCAAGGGATTGAAAAAATCGCCAAAAAATGTATTTTTCCCATAAATAACGAAAGACCAGCCAAAATGTTTCTACAATTTTCAAGGGATTGAAAAAATTACCAAAGAAAGTATATTTTCCCTATAAATATTAAAATATTAGTAAAAAATTTCTATAATTTTCATACGTTTGAGAACAATTCACTAATACAATTAAATATTTTTTCCTTTATAATAAAAAAATTCGCTAATACACTTAAATATTTTTTTCTTTAAAAGTAAAAGTTTGCCGAGCACATTATTATTTTGCCCCACAATAATGAAAGTTTGCCAAAAATTTCTAGAATTTTCATACGATTGAAAAAAAATCGCTAATAGAAATTAATATTTTTCCTTTAAAATTAAAAAAAATTGCCAACCAAATTAATATTTTCCCCCAAAATAGTGTAAGATACGCTAGGATTTTACACCTTTACCCAGGGGAGGGATCGGGTGGCATGGGGGTGGGGGTTTAAAGTTATCCCTGATTGGATTGTTCTCATATTTATTTATAATATTTCAATTAATTTGAGGAAAGTGAAGGAGCATGAAATCCACTTGCTATAGGTGTATGCACCCTAAAATGGCCGCCTAGACTATGGGCCCCATTTATCATTTTATCATTTTAATCAATTTTCTAAATCAATGCTTTGGAATATTTTCAATTCAAATCAATTTTCTTGATCAAATTGCAATTAATTCAATTATTCAATTATTTCAATATTTCCTAAGGTTTGATCATTTTTATCTAATTAAAAGATTTAATTTTCTTTTTAATTAAATAAAATTTATCTTATTTAATTAAAAGATTTAATCTCCCTTTTAATTGAATAAAATTTATCTTATTTAATTAAAGTAAATTTCTCCCTTTTAATTAAATAAAATTATTCTTATTTAATTAAATTAAATTCCTCCCATTTAATTAAATAAAATTTTTCTAATTTATTTAATTAAAAGAAAACCCCTCTTTTAATTAAATAAATAAAAATCCCCACTTAAAGCACCTTATTTGATGAAAAAAGGAAATAAATTAAATAAAAAATAAATAAAAATCCCTTTTTCTTCACATCCTCCTAAGTGGTGGGTTTTTTGCCTCTTAATCATAGCCTTTGATTTTTGCCTCTTAATCTCAACCATTCACTTTTCTTTATAAGGAGCCCTCTCCTCATTTTCATATCTCTTTTTCATAGTATTGTTATGCTGCAGGTTTGGAGAGCAATTTTGGAGGAGAATTTGAGCACTCAAGCTTGGATATTGCAACTTCTCTCTTCTTGTCTTCTTCTTGCATCCATGG
>MU226881.1:2628938-2643960 GCA_018584345.1 Thuja plicata | reverse complement strand
TATAGAATAGATTTCATTTTCATGCATTGAATCTCTCATTTCATGGTGTACTTGCATAGGCACAATTAGGTCAATCTGAGGGCCTCCATCACAAACCTTTGCACTCCATGACTAGGGAGCTATGAGTTGATATTTGAGGCCTCATTCTTGAGCAACCTTGAATGGAATGACCCATAGAAGTGTGACACATTTTCATCACACAATAGGTTGTTTTATACTTGTACAATAATTAGCTTTCTAGTAACTTGGAAAAGTGTGTATTCTTACCATTTAAGGTGAGTTACTTGGATCATATCATCTTTGGTGAGTGAATTTTAGTTGATCCCTTAAATATATAGGCCTTTGTGGATTTACTACCACCCATGAATGTTTTTGAGGTCTATAGTTTCATGGAATTGGTAGTTTATTGAAAGGAAAATAACATGGAGAATCAGAAATAACTAATCAAGGACAATTTTTTGAAAGTAAATGTTACCTTTTATGAAGCCAAATGGAGACCATGCACACCAAGATCTAAGGAGACATGATATTTTTATGGGGGAGAAATAAAGAAGTACCCCCAATATTATGTAGATGGAAAAATCCTAGAGAAAGTACAATGAGATATAGAAAGAGGAATAGAAAGCATAGAAAAGCTACATTAGGAGAAATGAGAAAGGAACCTCAAATATATTGAAGAGGAGTTACAAAGTAACTCCCAAGTCTAATGATGCCATCTAATATCCCAAGTTTGTGCAATGTGTCATAACCCTCATAAGGAGAAAATCTAATATTCCAAATATTTATAATAATAAAAATGAGTTATGAGATCAAACTCAAAAAAGGACAAAGGACTTGTAGGGATTCCCTAGGAATATTCCTACTAGAGACAAAAGGATAAATTTAAATTTACCAAGTAAATATTAATTCCTAATAATTATTATGACTAGTATTACTTAAAATTTTCTAAAATGGGTCATTTAATAGTTTTTAATAGAGGAAAGGAAAGAGGTTTGAATGGTCAAAATAGAGTGAGAAAGCCTTCTAAGGTTCGAAAGAATGATTAATTGTTGCACTAATCCTTGTAGTGATTGATCATATAGTTGATTTTGTGGTTTGTACAAAATGAGTCAATAGAAAGTTTGTGGGTGGTCATTATGAGTCACACAATCTTAAATTTCATGATTTAAACTAATCCACCCAACCCACGTATGATTTGGAGCTAGTAGTAATTAGTCATGCACTTCTATGGTGGAGACATTTGCTTTTAAGTCCTGAATTTGAGCTTCATATTGAATATCATAACTTGTAGTACATCTTCATGTACCCAAACCTAAATGCTTGAAAATGTTGATGGATGGAGGTTTTGTGCAAATATATTTCTGGTGTTTACTACATCATGAAAAAGCAGAATGTATTTGTTGATCATTTGAGTAATAGGTAGCAAAAGATATCAATTTTTTCACTGAGCATGGATCTACGAGGGCATAGTTTGGAACGCATCCCAAATGACTCATGATATTAAAATGTTAAACAAAATATGGAGTCTTAAAGGGCCTTTAGAGGAGAATATTTAGGTTATTCCTTGGAGACCGATAGATTATTATAACATCTTGGTTGCATCCATGTTATATATTTAATTGGATTTCATTAAATTGTGATGGTTAAGGGTCATTACACTCCTTATGCAACACATTCAGGCTTAAATGAAATGAATGTCATTTTTTCAATTGATCCATTGGGCAAGAATGAGGCATGTCATCACAAATTTGTTTCTAGATGTCTTGAATGTGAGAGAGTAAAAGTTGAGCATCAAAATCCAACCAGTCTCTTACAACCTCATTCTCTTTGAGTGGAAATGGGACATGATTTTATTATTATTTTATTTACCCATTCATTCTCATCACCATGATGCCATCATGGTGATAGTAGGAAAGTTAATCAAGATTGACCATTTTTAACCAATGAAGGCACTTATAGTGCTACATTAGTGGCACATACATGTATGCAAGATATTCTACATTTGCATGGAGTACCCCATAGGATCATTTGAAATCACAATAATATCTTCATGTCTTTTTGTGGACATATGTGTTGCATGTGATAGGTGTCCAACTTAATTCCAGTTCTACTTTTCAACCCAAAATTGACGGTGAGATAGAAAGACTGAATAAAGCTTATAATACATTCTTCACATGTATTTAGTGGACAAGTTATCCCATTGGAAGAACTATTAGTACTTGGATGCATTTTCTTATTATAATGGTTAACATAGCTCTAAATATATGTCACCATTTTAGGCCTTGTATTAGCATCTATGTCATACTCTCTCGAGTTGAGAGACTAGAGGATTGACTTATTTTTTGTCTTAAAATGCTTTAAAATATGGAGTAGTAGATAGTTCATTGAGAGAGTAGTTCTTAACCATTTATGATAGACAAAATAAGCATATCAATGTCCAACTATTGGATTAACATTTCTTTGTGGGCGACTGTTGGATTTTGTGAGTGCAACAACATAGGAGACCAATCCTTTCTTAAGAAGATTCTAAGACCACAATACACTTTGTAGGGCATTTTGAAATCCTTGAAAGGTGTCTCACTTATCCATTATGTATTTCATTTTTCTCTCACTTTTTCATTATGTATGTCAATTTTCAAGTCTTAGACAATATATTCCACATGTGATACATGCTTGATTAGGGTGCCTTGTAGGTTGAGTGAAGAAACACACATTTATACTAAGAGGGAAGGTGAATTGGCATAAGAAATTTTTTTCACCTATTTAAAACTTTAGAAACTATAGAGATAATCAAAATAATCCATCTAAGAAGCATCCACACAAGTAAGATCTAACAATTTAGAACACAACATACATACATGAGTTACTGGAAACCCTTGCAGCAAAAAACCATGATAAAACAAGTCTTGAATTTAAAATTATTAAAATATTCATATGCACTAACCTTGGAGAGGCACCAATCCCTTCCACTAAGCATCAATTTAGCAATAGACACCAATCTCTTTGAATGAGAGGTACTCTTAGAGTAGAAGACACCTAAATTTGAAAAATAATATAACAATTTGTTTGATTTCTTGTATATTCCCTAAATCACCTTGAAAATTTTATTAACTACTCCACCCAAATCTACCTTAAATATATTCTTTTCAAATCTACCAAATATCTCTATTTAGATTTGAAATATGATCTTCAATGTATGCTAAAAAATTGTTTACAAATCGTAAGTTTCGTACAATGTCTCCCACTCTTATTGTCGTTAGGAATTCAAACTGCTCCTCTCCCGCCCATTCTGCATTGCCTTTGGTTGTGGCTAGGTTCCCTTTGACGGTGTTGTCTGCTGGAATTTTTTAGTTTTGTGAAGGCGTCTGTGGATTCTTTGGTCATTTCATCCTCCCTTGTCCATTTTACTTCTATAGATGGCCCCCCTTGTGCATATGCATGTCTCAGTTCTGGGACGTCTGCTGGGGATGTATGACTTCTCGCCCAACCTGATTTTGTGTTGGGGCTCATTGGGTCTAGGTCTGGGCCTTCCTCTCCTTCTGCGGTTTCTCCTGTTAGTGTTTCTCAAGTCTCCACTATGGCTTCTAATGCAACAATGGTTGTGGCTTGGGAGGTTGTCTTGAATCATTCTAATTTGGGATTGGGGGCTCAGGTTTCTAGAAATGGCATGTTTCCTATGTGTAATCCTATTTATCTTAGGCTATGTGTGGAGAAGGATGTCGAGATTAACCATAATATCTCTATTTTCAATTCTCATAGTGTGATTTGTCATTTTCGGGGCTTATGGCCCAGCCTTCCTCAACTATGCTTGGATCTCCCAAAATTGGGAGCCCATCCTCACTGGTACTATCACATTTACCCTATGAATAAGGGTTATTTTATGTCTAAATTTAATCATGTTGAGGATAGAAATAGGGTCTTGCGTGATCATTTCTTTAGCTGCGATGATAAATTTTTGCTGATGGTTAAGCCATGACATCCTGATTTTAATCCCTCTTCTAAATCATTCAACAAAATTCCTGTGGGCCAAGATTCCCAACCTTCCCCTTCATCTTTGGATAAATTCCCTATTTGAGGAAGTCTTAGAGGCCTTGGGGTATTTTTTGATGATGGATGTAGATTCTTCTGATATTTTTCACTCTACTTATGCCTGCATTTTGGTTGACTTGGATGTCTCTAATGGGCTCTCGACTGAGATCATTCTTGAAACTTCTAAGGGCTCTTGGATTCAACCTCTTGACTATGAAGGTACCCCCTTCAAATGTCTACGATGCTTCAAAACTGGGAATTTCTCGACTTAGTTTGGTCTAGAGAAAAAGAAAAGACCCGCTTCTTGGTGGCAGGGTGTCTCTTCTAAGCATTATATAGTTAGGAAGAAAATTTTCTCCCAGGTGGTTGCGTAGGAATCTTCATGTCCTTCCTCTACCCCAGATGAAGCTTGTGTTGAGGTTATCTCACCTCAGGTTGCTTGTGTGGTTCTTGCTACTCTTGGGATTGTTGGTGTTGATGGTTCTACCTTTGTTGGGGCTTTGGCGTGTGGTCTTGACTCAAATGGTGAGTGTGTTGCTAGAGATATTGTTGTTGGTCCCTCCTCTCTTTCTTCACCTTTAGATATGGATTTGGTAGTTGGTTGTGCCTCTTTGGCAGTTGTTGGTCTTTCTCCTTTGGTTTTTATTGGCCCTATCTCGGGTCTAGTTGTTGGTCTTCCCTCTCAGGATGTGCGGACTTTGGCGTTGGACTCGATTTCTTGGCAGGATGTTGCTGCTAGGGAGGAAGAGGGATGGAAGATGATCAAAAGGAAAAATTCTAAATCTCCTCAACCCTCTTTTGACATGACCCTTCATTCCCAAAAGAGTATGAAAAATGGTAAATCTTAACAGCGTCTTGACTGGGCTCTTCCAATTTTAGGTTGCATGTTGGCCTTTCATGCACTTGTTTTTTCTTTGTCATGCAACATTGGTTCTTGGTGGTGGGAGTCTCGAGCTCCCTCCTTCTCTCTCAATGTTTTCCTCTCTAGGCCTTGTCTTTTTTTGTGTTGCAGGTAGTCTTCAATATCTTTTTTTGGGGGTTTCAGGTCCCTCCAAAACCTGCGTTGCTCTAAGTTTCGGGTCCCTTCAAAACCTATTTTTCACTTAATAAAAATAGTTGTTTACAAATATATAATATATTTACTCCAAAATATGTCCAATTTTCAGAAATATAATCTTATTATTTGTAATATCATCTGTTAGCTCTTTTTCTTGCAACACAACCTTAAAATGATAGTATACTTATATACTTGAATGCAAACTCCTTTTTATGCAAGATAAAGGCTAATTGATAAGGTATTTGATAACACTCGGGATACCTATTATCACCTCCTTTTTTGAGCTCCACAAACTCAGGCAGTTATTACCTATGATAGATTACTAATTCTTTAGTCAATGTTTTTAGTGGACTAGTTCATACACTGGTTTGTTACTTCTGACCTCACTGTAACAACTTATAAAATACCTTGGAGATTTTAATGATTTATTTTAAAACAGAGTACTATAAGCCAAGCTATGGTCTTGATAACATAAACCAATGAGATAAGGACTTTTATCCTTCTTCCTTTTGATTTTAGGAGGGGCAACCTAATGATCCTCTCTTCAAGGAATCAACAAACTAAACTGTACCCTAAGAATAAAATAACTTGAATGGAATTATCTATTTTGCAGTGTATATGATTAAGTAATTTGAAAATATTGGATTGTAAATCAAATACTTAGCAAACACAAAAGTAGTGCCTAACCCTTGGGCTATGAGTCAATATATTGTATAAATCCACAGTAAGGTAATCAATGAAACACTTGCAACAAAGATATAATACCTTATAAACTATCCTCTCCCTACAACTTTATCATCCAATCCTTAAACTAATGCTATGTTCCCTGGGTTACTTGAAATAATTTAATCCTTCCTTGAAGGAAATTACAAGTAACTGCACAATCACCTTATGATCAGTATGCTTAAATGCCTTACAGATAAACACACAAGAACAATAACAAAAATGTAAAGAGACAATTTAGATACAGAAAAGAGATTGTAAAATATTCTGAAAGCTTCAAATACATTTAGATAGACAAATAGCACAAAGGTTCAGAAACAATTTTAGTCTACCTTGTAATTCTATTAAAGTTTCCAACTCTCTCCAGCCTTACAAAAAAGGTTACAATTACATATATATAGTCTCAAATCATCTTGGAATCCTTAAGAAAAGGATGCAACAAGCTTTGGATGATTTGGAGACCTAACCCTAAAAACATAGAAAAGACAAAATAAAAGAAATCCCCAAGTGGTGGATGGACAAATTTGTAGAATGAAATCAGATTTGCACTTTGTCCTCTTGTGAGATATGGCACCTTTGTCTATATTTTTTCAAGATAGCATGATGCATCTGATTTGTTTTGAGATCTAGTGACCGCCATTTTAGGCTAACCTACACTAGTGTTTAAGATTACTAACTTCCCTGTGCTCGGAGAGCAGGTGCCAATTGTCCTTCACTCTGCATCCAATATGTCCAAGTCTATGTCAGCAACAATCTTCTTCTTCTTTGGATTTTTCAATGTGTCCCATGCTTCTATATCATCTTCTGTAGGCCAATTAAAGCTCTGCATGCTTTCTAGTTGTGCTTTCTGCCTGTTCCACCGAGCATTTGTTATATTCTTGACATCTGCTAATAATTTATTGATGTCAGTCTCAGCTTTGAAGGCTTCATCTAAGATATTTTTGTAGCACTCCATATCTAATTCTACATCATTATTAATAAATGCCTCTTTCTTAGGCAACTTGCTATCAAACTCTGCTCTCCATACCTCTAAAGCGTTGATCCGACCGTCTTCTCCCCTGATTGGAGGACTAAATCTATTGAAGTCTAATCCAAGAAGATTCATTTTGGACTCAATCTGATTTAACTTGCCTTTGAAGAAAGGCAAAGTCACATTTATCTTTTCTATTTCATCTCCAACCTTAGTAACTATCTCTGGCAAGTCATTTCTATGAGGTTGTAAAGAGGCCAACCTCTCAAATAATTGTGTCCTACTAGACCATGTCCCAAAATAAGGGTTTAAAATGGCAATATAATTAATTACCTCAGTATGTAAGGTAGGAAGTTTATTATATGCACCAAAAATCAAAGCAGTCTTATCCTTCATAATATCAATCCTATGCTTGAAGATGCTCATCAATGCCCCTAAGACTGTTTCATTGTGCTCTGTGATTTGTTGCTTTGTTTTAGTGTTATCCCCTGTCAATTCTGTTTGAACCTCTTCATGAGCAATATCCTTTGGTGGTGATGGAATGACTTCATCCTTCTCCATAAGTTGATGAGTCAACTCTCTAATTGTTTTCTCCAAAGCACAGATCTTGATCTGACACAACTCCCTATCCTTTGCAAGAGCACTAGTCTCTTCTATCAGAGTATTATATCTCTGAGATATCTGCTCTATTTTCACCACATTCAGTTGAGAAAAGTGTGATAACACTTTTGATATCTCCATATCATTTGTGTTATTAAGAGACCACACCATCTAATTACCTACCATGTTTTCTTGAATATTTATTAAGGCTGGCTTTTGATCCTTAGGAGCTAGGCTCCACATAGAAACAACCTGGGATTTTGGATCATAACCAAATCCCTTTATCAGTTCCCCCACCTGGACTTCTGATGACAGTTTGAGATTTGGCTGCCTCCTTATTTGGTCAATGATAAATACTGAGGCTAAATCCCAACCCTCAACAAGTAGCATCCCACTAGCTTTAACCATTTTTCTTGCTTCTTCTGAAGAAATATCCTCTGTCTGAGGATCATAATTCTGTATATCCAATAAGGCTTCTACTATTACTGGCTCTCGTCCATCTATCCGAAGCTGAATTTTAACTTCCTTCTATTTATGCCACCTAAGGAAATCCTTAAATTCCTTAGTCTTTATGAAATTATCATCATTTAGGACTTGTTGCTGATGAATGATCCTCTCATCAATACATGCTTGAAGAGGCAATTCAACATTCTCTTCTTCATCTTTTTGTAATTTCTTTCCCTTTCTGATATCCTTTCTCAACAAATGGTCATATGGTCTAATGCCAAGAATAAGGGCACTGATTTTAACCCTTTTCTTCTCTCTTCTTACACAGACCAATGCCTGGGAAGGTTCTCCAATTTCAACCTTTTGCTTTTTGAGTGGAGGCTCATTAGTAACCTCTACTTCTGGGACCTCTGTCAGGTCAATATAGTTTTCCCCTTCAACTGCTTGCTCTCCTTTAGCTATTTGACAATCTGGATAAGCAGTGGGTGAAGGATAGCCCTCATCAGTGTCATCATCATACTCTGACTCAGAGTGCTCTGGATGACCTTTCTCAGGGACTACAAGTGCTTCCTCCAATTGGTTGCATAATAAAGTATGAGCTTTAATCATTTCATCTATCCTTTGCAAATATGGTACATCAGGAAAGAAACCACCAAATGATAATCCTTTTCTTTTTACCTATCTTTCTAGGTCCATTAGTTCCTTGATTTTATTTTCTCTTGAGATCACCTCCTCATCCTCAAGGAAATTACCTATAGCATCTTCCTCTATGCATTCCTCATTTTCATAAGTGTAAGGAATAGTGGGGGTTAGGAGTTTCTTGTCACTTGCAATAAATGCCTCTATATCAACATATCTATACAATGTTGCACCCATCTTATAATGGCTTAGCTAGCTGTCTACTAGATCTATGGCCCTTTTTGCAATAGTAAACTGATAAACCTTGAACTGTCTAGGACTGAAAGTTCCTTTCCTATGAGGAGCAAGATGCTCCTTATTTGTCAACATAAGTTTCCAGATAAACTCCATAGCTTTAATTCTAGAAGGGACATGAAATGGGAGTACATGTGGTGGATGTGTACATCCATACACTTTGATTATGGTAAAATTCCGCTCCAAGAAAAAGTCACCCCAGTTGTGATCTCCAGGCCACTTGTCTACATACTCACAAGGCCTTAGTAATTGGAGTAATTTTGTTGGCAATATGGTCTTGTTTACCCCCAAGCACTACAATAATGGATACACTATCCAATTCACCAATGCACAAAAATTACAATCCCTGGCAGTATAATTCCAAACTTTTATCCAAAACTAGATACAGTTGGGTTAACCCTGGTGCATTCTTTGTGGCCTCAAATTCTCCAAATTCATCATAGGGTAGTTGTAATACATGATTAGATGCATTAGGATGGAGTAATGTAAGAATTTGGGCTCCTTTTCTTTTCTATTTATAGCCATAAACCCCTCATGCATCTTATTGATTATATATTGGATATAATCATAGGTTGTGCTAATATGGATATCTTGCAAGTCTAGGGTTATCATTAGAACATCTGCAATAATTCTCTCTGAACCTCCGTCCCTTCCCAGTACTCTGTAGAGTGCAAAGGTAATATACTTGATATAGTGGTTTAAATCCTTATAAGAATAAGGAGCTAGTCTGGCCAACGGGGCAATATAGTTCTTAGTCTGCCTAGGAACATGTCTCTGTACTAGGCCTTTAACTACCCCAGCGTGCTTCTCATATATGGCTTCTTGTTTCTTTAAATCTATTTAAGTTTCCATTGGGTTGTAAATATTGAAAGCTTTCATAAATGAATTCCTATTTAAGGCTAACAATACAGTACCATCACTTTTCTTGATGGTCTTAGAAAGCTCATCATAATTGTTGGCTAAGGCTAGTACAAGATCAACATCTACAAGTACATCAGGTACAATTAACCTAGCTAAACCACATGTCCAAGGGTTTGACACAGGCACAGCTTCATCAAAATTATTATAAAAATAGTTAAAAAGGGAGTAACCTGATGATCGTGGAGTTTTAGCATCTTGGATGTATGCTAGGTCATCAACCAACATGTCATCTTTTAGCTTCTTGTTCTGTGTTGATCCCGGTAGCAATTGCAAAAATTCATCTGAAAAATTTCTCTTTCCCTTTGCTTTATCATCTATTTCTTCACTCCTCCCACTGGTAGAAGCTACACTGACTGCTCTTCTCATCTTGTCTGTCTGTTTTTGTCAACCTTCTTTTATCGATATTGAAATAAATCTACTAAAAATCCTCACCACCAATTGTGAATTCTTCTAAAATGTGTAGCTCTGAACTCTGAATACACTGTACATTACAATATTTACCAAATTCTGAAACAAGAAAACACCTTTCTAAATCACGTACTACTGGAAATTTCACTTTTCACAGAAGGCTCTAAAATTTCTATGAACTCTACGCTCTGAGAAATCAGAAGCTTGGTAAAGATGAAATGAGAATGGACAAGTATACTTATAATTGAGAATTCAATACAGATGTCCCTTTGAGCTGGTAAACTTATAATTCAGTCCTTTCTACCATTAGTTCCACACACTGTGACATCAATTTCTGGTTTTAGCCGTGGCATTCAAACTATCAGACAATCAATTTCTGATGAGTGTTTTGGCATATAAAACCTTATAAAATTCAAAAGAGATCAAAATCTGATTTGATTGGCTGCATTTAACTCATATTACGACTACTTTCCCATCTGTCAAAATCTTTGCACTCTGATTGGTTAACAACTGTCCATGATGGCGCCACTAATAAGTCCTTTTTAAACTCTAGTTAATTTCTAGCAACCCAGCAACTGAGTGATCTCCTTGTCACCTGATGTTTTTGATAACTGCAGTTCCCTCAAGAGACTTAACGACTATCGTAGGATTAAACTCTTGATCAATGGTTATCTCCAAGTTGCTTGATCTTTTAACTCAACCTTTCCTTTTATGGAGACTTTCCGACTAAGCCTTTTCTCAACTCATCTTTTACCTTGAGTCACATCTGGAGACTTAGTGACCATTGCTTCTCTCTGTCACAAGACTAAAACCTTAACTCATGTTATATTCTAAGACCCTGCGAATAAGCACTTAGTCTCTTAATCGCTTAATAATTTAATCTATGAAATTTTCATATAGAGACAACGTGACTGCCGTTGATCATCCTTTCCTCTGTATCTGACGGTTGGTATTAAGTCTCGTAATATTCACACCAAACTTTATAATATCTTGAGACCTAGCGACTACTGAATAATATTAACCTCTATTCCCCTTAGTCTCTTAGTCGCTAGAAGAAAATTCACTTGGCTATCTTATTTGGAGACTCCCTGACAACCATTGGATCGACCTTGGTAATATCTGACGGTTTCTGTTAAGTCTCATAAATCTTTATGTAAACCCTAAAACATTACAAGACCTAGTGACAACACCTTTATCTCATAATCGGAAAATGTTTTAGTTTTAATAAAACTTTAATCAAAGACTACATGACTATATCCTTTATCTTTAACATATTTAATTACGTGTCTCAATACTATTCCTTGTCTCATGATTGCTGAATGATTTCTGACTTTTCAATTCTTATAAGCGACTTCACACTATCCATTAGATCTCTCTTTGATCGGACAATTGTCTCCAAGTCTCGCAATCCTCCACTTAACTCATCTTTAATTCTAAGAGCTAGCGACAACACTGTTTCCAAACTGACTCTCAACCTGAGTTTATCTGGAGACCTAGCATCTGTTATATCTCCATGTCGCTGGATTAATTTTAAACCATGGCTTTGATCATGAGACTTTCTATCCACCATTGGAATTAAAATGAGATGAGCAGTTGTCGCATAATCTCTGGTTCTTTCACTTAACTCATATCAAATCATGAGACTTGGTGACAAAAGCAAAACTTTAACACTTGGGTTCAACTGATAACCATAGGTTATATTTGGAGACAATGCGACTGAGTAAACTCAAAGTCGCGAGATACAATCACTTACTCTGATCAAATTAAGAGATTACCCAACCACCGTTAGATCTATCTTGTTAATGGATGATTGTTGCTAATTCTCACAATATTTAAAGCATATTATTTTCCATTAAGAGATAGTATGACAAAGCAATTTACTAAGTCTCATAAACTTTTAGAATATTCTCTTTCTTTCATGAGACTCACCGACTACCCTTTTAAGCACATGTATTTTTTTAAGACTTAAGTGCCCAAAATTAAATTCAAAATAGAACTTGTTTGAGGAAATTAGGGATTCCTTGCATTTTTCGACTAGAAATGACTAGGTCTTAGGGTTTCTGACCTTCTCAACTTGGTTTTGGACTTTAAAAGATTTATTTGCAAAAGGATATAATCATTTTCGACTATGAACTCAACTTTCAGGGTACAAGAATGACAGGCATCTTCAAAATTTTACAGGGAAAACTCAAAAATAGGAAATACAACCAACAATGGCTCTATCTGAGGATGACTAGACACAGTTTATGGCAAAGAATCTCTGGTTGCAAACATTTTATTTAATGCAGACTAAACTACTGATTAAGGGAAACACACAACTTAAAGAGACTATATACAATATAATACATACTTACTTGTGCATAAAACTTTTTATTTTTTCAATTGAAGAAGGGCTTCAAAAATTGCCCATGCACTAAACTACTGCTTAAGGGAAACACACAACTAAAAGAGACTCTATACAATATAATACATACTTACTTGTGCATAAAACTTTTTATTTTTTCAATTGAAGAAGGGCTTCAGAAATTGCCTATGCACAGGAAACTCAAAATCTTCTCCATCCATGTTCTTCAATAAATAGGAATCTTTTCCAAAGCTTTGTGAAATAACAAATGGCCCAAGCCATAAGGATTCAAATTTTTTATGGTTTCCTTTATCTTCTGATCTCACATTCCATTGAAGAACTAGGTCATCTGGTTGGAATTTTCTATCAATAACCCTTCTGTCAAACAAATATTTCATCTTCTGTTGCAATTTAATGTTTTCCTTCTGGCTATCTCTTCTTGTTTCATCCAACTCTACCAATTGAATCATTATATTCTGCATGCTATCAGAAACATTTAACTGCTCTTCTTGCATGAATCGATATACTAGTAACAGATTATTTATAGGCATTTTTGACTCTAGACCATATACCAATTCAAATGGTAACTTACCAATGGCCTTCTTAACTGTTATTCTATCAGCCCAGAGTGCTAACCTTAGCTTGGTATACCATGCTCTTTTATTCTTTTCTAGAGTCTTTTTTAATATTTTCAGTATACTCTTATTACTGGATTTAGCTTGTCCATTCGCCTGTGGGCGATATGGGGATGAATATGACATTATGATCCCATACTTCTCACAGAACTCTTTCATCTCATCTAATCTAAAGCACATGACATTATCCATTACTAACTTTGAAGGTACACCAAATCTAGTCAGAATATTCTCCATTAAAAATTCAGTGACTACCTTGCTTGTTGCCTTTTTTGTAGGAATGGTTTCAATCCATTTAGTAAAATAATCAGTGGCTACCAGTATCCAACTATGTCCTCCACTAGATTTTTCTGTAAACTCACCAATAAAATAAATTCCCCACATAGAAAAAGGGGCTTCAGCACTTACTGGGTTTAATAATAGGGCTCTTGAAAATTTGGGCCTCTTTGAGAACCTCTAACAAGGTTCACATTTTTTGACATATGCATATGTATCTTTAAATAAACAAGGCCAATAGTATCTAGCCCTTAAAATCTTGTGGGCAGTGGTCTTGGCAGAAAAGTGACCTCCACATTCCTCTGCATGCATCTCACTTAAAAATTTCTCAGATTGGCTCTGATCTAAACATAGAAATAATACACCATTTCTGTCTTTCCAATGCAAATCTCCTTTGAATAAGGTGTACTTTTGAGCCTACAATCTGAGATTTCTCTTTTGATTTTCAGTCAAAATATCAGGACACTTGGCATTCTTTAAAAGGTACACAAAATCAGCATAAAATGGTTGTCTTTCTATACTTGTCACTGTCTGATCATCTGTCTCTATATCATTCACTTGCACTAAATCCAAGTTATCCTCTGTCATGATTTTGGCCAAACCCTGACCTCTTATCAACTTTGTAATGTGGATTTCAAGATTAAACTCTTGAATTCTATTGATCCACTTACACCTCTTACCAGTCACTTCTGACTGAGTAAGAATATCTTTTACTGCTGAGTGAGGGACATATGCTTGCACCTTAGCACATACCAAATATGGCCTAAAATATTTTATTGCTTTCACTAAAGCATATGCCTGCTTTTCCATCATTTCATAATTTAGTTTTGCAGCCTGGAGAGATTTACTATAAAAGGCTATTGGATGCTCAAATCCTTCTTCATCCTTTTGTAGTAAAACAACAACAATTGTATGATAAGATGTAAAAGAAAACAAAGAAAAGGGCTTACTATATTCAGGTGACTTTAGAACAAGAGCCTCTTGCACTACCTTATTTATTCTTTCAAATGTTGTTTGAGCTTCTTCATTCCAATTGAATTTTGCATCTTTTTTTAGCAACTTTATGATAGGTTTGACAATTTCTGCAAAGTTTTCTATAAATCTTCTGACAAAATTAATCTTTCCTAAGAAATACTGAACTCCCTTTAAGTTTTTAGGATCAATGACCTTCTGTAATGATTCTATTCTTGTTGGGTCTATTCTCACTCCATCTTTAGACACTATGTGTCCCAGCAAGTTTCCCTCCTGTACTGCAAAATGACATTTCTTAGGATTTAATGAAACACCATATTTTAAAGATTTATTGAAAATTTTACCCAGGTGTTCACTGTTGAGATTGATGAATATAAATCTACCAAGATCACCTGCATGCAAAGCTGTTACACAGAAGAAGAAGACAGAAAGAGGATAGAAGTATTCAGACAGCTATGGCGGCCAAAATGAAAGAGGAGACATCATGTTGAAAAGAATGATTCTATATTATCAACAATACTGAATAAACTCCTTATGAATTACAAAGCGGACAATCCTTATAAAGGATGCCGAAACCCTAAAAAGGGAAACTAACTCAGAAATAGAAACTACCTAAGATTAGCTTAAGCAACTAGAGTGAATAGGGAAGTTACTAATTAGATCATAATGATTTGAATTAGTAACCTCGATATGCTATTACTCTAACA
>MU226881.1:2614010-2626463 GCA_018584345.1 Thuja plicata | reverse complement strand
GGTCTACAACCTTAGGAGAAGTAGTTGTGTTTAAGAAAATCTGAGGAATCTCAGAAATCATTACTTCAGCTTCCTTCCCTTTGTTACTTGGTCTCTTATCAACATTTTCTGGACTTTGAACTTTCACTGTAGGCACACTGTTTAATAATGGTAGAACATTTTCTTTATGTTCCTTGATTCTCATCATCTCTAAAAATGGAACTTTTACAGTCATTTGAGACAAATAGTGGCCCATGTTTACTGGAGTGTACTTTATGTCTGAGGACTTTGGTTTTTCAAAAGTAATATTATTTTCGTCAATCTGTATGTTCAAAGTTGGTTCTTCTTTCTTAGATCTTTTGTTTTCTATCTTAAGAGAAGAAGTACTTGTTTCTTGTACCTTTGATTTTCCTTCTTGTACAAAAATAGGTTCTATGGCTTTAGTTATAATCTTGACCTTAGGTTTGTTTGCATTTTTCCCAGGTCCATCTTTCTTTTGTACATATTTGGTGTCTGTTTTATTTTCTTTTATAAATACACCAGATGGTTGACTACCAGTACCCCCAACTGTTCTATTCCTTAAATGATAGTTGCTTCTAGCTTTTTTCACCAGATCTGCAGTAATTCTTGCTTTCCCTTCATCTGTAGCTTTTCTGACCAATGGAAGGTCTTGATTGTTTTGTGCATAACATCTTATATGGTCATCTATTTCTTCTATTTCACTGTCTGATAAAATTTGTTGATGATGAATCTCTACATTTCCTTGTGAACCATATGAATCATGATTTTCAATTTCATTATCTGAGTCTACATCATGACATGAATAGGCATTTGTCATATTATAATCACATTGTTCACCTTCGTCATTTCCTTGTTCTTCATTTGCTTTCAAATCTAAGGAAACAATGCAGAAATTAGGATTGTGTGGGGCTTTACAAGCCTCACACCAAAAATCATCATTACACAAATGGACAACATTTTTATGTAAAGGTTCTAGAGTTATGTTCTTAGGTTTTTCTTTTCTAGGTGGAGCAATAGGTTTCCCATCCTTAAACTGAGTTCCATAAGGATGATTTTGCAATCTATTCTAAGGATTATAAGTGTTATTATAGGAAGGCCTATTATTTTGAGGAGCCCTATACTCTTTATATTATGGTTCCTTTAGGTTCTCCTACTAAACCGTGCATCATCTCTCCTATTCAGTTTACAAGACACCCTTCTATTCATCTCAATATTTACTGCTATCTTGTAAGCATCAGTGAGGGTTCTAGGATTCTTATCCCTAAGAGCATAACCCATTTTAGAATCAAAAGCATTTTAATAGGTTGCTAGACATACCTCTTCATCCAACCTTATTTTTTGAAACAATTTATGCATTGCTCTTTGGAATCTGGTATTGAACTCGATGACCTCTTCATTATAGTTCTTTTTGATGTTATTGAACTCGTTCAGTAAGAACCCCTTATTTGTCTTATCACCATATTGATCTTTAAATAACTTAATTAATTCATCCATGGAAGCAACAGAGCCATTAGAAGACTTCTAAACCATTCTCTAGCATCCTCTACTAGAGGCTGAACAAAAAGATTCATCAACACATCTTCATGAGTAGTATTCAAATCATCAACAAAATCAATGAATTTTCTTAAGTGTGTTTCACAAGAGATGACATTATTACCTGCAAATTTTGGGAGATTTTCTCCTACATCACCCACATCTTTTGGAAATACATTTGGGTATCCAGGAATGCCAATAAAATTAAATTGCTTGTACCTTTCAGGGTTCAATGGCTTCCTTTGAAAATTATCAATCTCTTTGAAAGTAGTAGCTTTTGTTTTGTAAGATGTTGTATTCTCAGTTCCAGCATAAGAATATTTGGAAGACTGCAAAAAATCTATTTTCTTTTTCATCTCTATTGTTGTAGCTTCCATATGAGATTTTTCTAGCATCTTTTCCATGGTTTCCTTTTCTATTCTTAATCTTTTAAGATCAATATCCAATTTGGACTTTTTATCTGTTAGGGCCTTCTGAACTTTAGGCTCTTCAATTTTGCTTTCATTGAGCTTTTGTTTTCCTTTGTCCTTAACATTTTGTGAACTAGAGGATCTGTGAGTGTTGGGTATTTCTTGGTCTTTTTGAGACCTCTCAGTAATATTTTTAGTTTGATGTCTCGAGGATCTTCTTCTACTTCTGTCCACATCCTTATGTTCATTTTTTTTCTTTCTAAGTTCTTTTTCCTTATTCATCTTCCGAATAAGGGCAAGATGTTTCATGATGAGATTTTCCTCATCAGCAAGCTTATGAGAAGGAACCTCAGAATCTGAACTTATGGCATCTATTCCTTCTCATTCACTAGAAATGGAAGCAGCTGCAAATGTTTAATTTTCTTTATGAAGTTTCTTCATATTCTGAAGTATTGCCTTCGTAATTAAACTGATTACTACCTTCCTCTCTCCTAGTAGCGTTGTCTTGTCTTCTTGGAGAAGTTTGATCTATACTGACTTGGTTTCTTTTCTTCCTCCAAGACATCTCCATTCTTAAAGTTGATGGGATTCCTCCATCTAATGCAATTTCGAGATTCCCCCTGCTTTTTGACCTAGTATTCATTGTAGTTTGATGTTTACTTAACTTTTACTAATCTCAGAGATTTAAATTTAGATTTGTCACCCAACAGTTGTTTGGGATGAATGAATACTTATCAAAATGACCTTGGCAACTACAACTATCAATATACTATCTTTGAAAACCTTAGATATTTTCAATACTTTTACTAAGACTTTACAATCCCTCTTCCCCAAAAGACTTGTCTATTTTAATCAGATTCTGGGATACTTCTTAGATACAATTAAATATACCCAATCCCAAGTAGAGTCACCAATTTGTTAGCTCTTTTTCTTCCAGCACAACCTTAAAATGATAGTATACTTATATACTTGAATGAAAACTCCTTTTCATGCAAGATAAAGGCTAATTTATGAGGTATTTGATAACACTAGGGATACCTATTATCACCTACTTCTTTTTTGAGCTCCACAAACTCAGGCAAGTATTACCTATAATAGATTACTGATTATTCAGTCAATGTTTTTAGTGTACTAGTTCATACACTAGTTTGTTACTTCTGACCTCACTGTAACAACTTATAAAATACCTTGGAGATTGCAATGATTTATTTTAAAATAGAGTACTATAAGCCAGGCTATGGTCTTGATAACATAAACCAATGAGGTAAGGACTTTTATCCTTCTTCCTTTTGATTTTAGGAGGGGCAACCTAATGATCCTCTCTTCAAGGAATCAACAAACTGAACTGTACCCTAAGAATACAATCACTTGAATAGAATTATCTGTTTTGTAGTGTATATGATTAAGTAATTTGAAAATATTGGATTGTAAATCAATTACTTAGAAAACACAAAACCAGTGCCTAATCCTTGGGCTTTGAGCCGATATCTTATATAAATCCACAGTAAGGTAATCAATGAAACACATATGACAAAGATAGAATACCTTATAAACTATCCTCTCCCTCCAACTTTATCATCCAATCCTTAAACTAATGCTATGTTCCCTGGGTTACTTGAAACAATTTAATCCTTCCTTGAAGGAACTTACAAGTAACTACACAATCACCTTATGATCAGTATGCTTAAATGCCTTATAGATAAACACACAAGAACAATAACAGAAATGTAAACAAACAATTCAGATGCAAAAAAGAGATTGCAAAATATTTTATTGATGTCTCAAATCTTCAAATACATTTAGATAGACAAATAGTGAAAAGGTTCAGAAACAATTTTAGTCTGCCTTGTAATTCTATTAAAGTTTCCAACTCTCTCCGGGCTTACAAAAATGGTTACAATCGCATATATATATAGTCTCAAATCATCTTGGAATCCTTAATACAAGGATGCAACAAGCTATGGATGATTTGGAGACCTAACCCTAAAAATATAGAAAAGACAAAATAGAAGAAATCCCCAAGCGGTGGATGGACAAATTTGTAGAATGAAATCAGATTTGCACTTTGTCCTCTTGTGAGCTCTCGCACCTTTCTCTGTAGTTGTTCAAGATAGAATCTGATTTGTTTTGAGATCTAGTGACGGCCATTTAAGGCTAACCTACACTAGTCTTTAAGATTACTAACTTCCTTGTGCTCAGAGAGCAGGTGGCAGGTTCCCTTCACACCGCATCCAAGATGATTAAGTCTATGTCAGCAGCATCCTTCTTCTTCTTTGTCTTTTTCAATGTGTTTGATGCTGCTACATCATCTTCTGTAGGCCAATTAAATCTTTGAATGCTTTCTAGTTGTGCTTTCTGCCTATTCCACTGAGCATCTGCTACATTCTTGACATCTGCTAAGAATTTATTGATGTCAATTTCAGCTTTGAAGGCTTCATCTAAGATATTGTTGTAGCACTCCATATCTAATTCTACATCATTATTAATAAATTCCTCTTTCTTAGGAAACTTTTTATCAAACTCTTCTCTCTATACCTCTAAAGCTTTGATCTGACCGTCTTCTCCCCTGATTGGAGGAATAAATCTATTGATGTCTGATTCAAGAAGATTCATTTTGGACTCAATCTGATTTAACTTGCCTTTGAAGAAAGGAAAAGTCACATTTATCTTTTCTATTTCATCTCCAACCTCAGTAACTATCTCTGGCAAGTCATTTCTATGAGGTTGTAAAGAGGCCAACCTCTCAAATAATTGTGTCCTACTAGACCATGTCCCAAAATAAGGGTTTAAAATGGCCATATAATTAATTACCTCAGTATGTAAAGTAGGAATTTTATTATATGCACCAAAAATCAAATCAGTCTTATCCTTCAGAATATCAATCCTATGCTTGAAGATGTTCATCAATACCCCTAAGACTGTTTCATTGTGTTGTGTGATCTATTGCTCTATTTCAGTGTTATCCCCTGTCAATTCTGTTTAAATCTCTTCATGAGCAATATCCTTTGGTGGTGATGGAATGACCTCAGGCTTCTCCATTAGTTGATGAGTCAACTCTCTAATTGTTTTCTCCAAAGCACAGATCTTGATCTGACACAGCTCCCTATCCTTTGCAAGAGCAGTGGTCTCTTCTATTAGAGTACTATATCTTTGAGATATATGCTCTATTTTCACCACATTCAGTTGAGAAAAGTGTGATAACACTTGTGATATCTCCATACCATTGGTGTTATTAAGAGACCACACCATCTGATTACCTACCATGCTTTCTTGAATATTTATTAAGGCTGGCTTTTGATCCTTAGGAGCTAGGCTCCACATAGAAACAACCTGGGATTTTGGATCATAACCAAATCCCTTTATCAATTCCCCCACCTGGACTTTTGATGACAGTTTGAGATCTGGTTACCTCCTTATTTGGTCAATGATAAATGCTGAGGCTAAATCCCAGCCCTCAACAAGTAGCATCCCACTAGCTTTAACCATTTTTCTTGCTTCTTCTTGAGAAATATCCCCTGTCTTAGGATCATAATTATGTATAGCTAATAAGGCTTCTACTATTACTGGCTCTCCTCCATCTATCTAAAGATGACTTTTAACTTCTTGCTATTTATGCCACCTAAGGAAATCCTTAAATTCCTTAGTCTTTATGAAATTATCACCATTCATGAATTGTTGCTGACGAATGATCCTCTCATCAATACATGCCTGAAGAGGCACTTCAACATTCTCTTCTTCATCTTGTTGTAATTTCTTTCCCTTTCTGATCTCCTTTCTCAACAAATGGTCATATGGCCTATTGCCGGGAATAAGGGCACTGATTTTATCCCTTTTCTTCTCTCTTCTTACACAGACCAATGCCTGGGAAGGTTCTCCAATTTCAACCTTTTTCTTTTTGAGTGGAGGCTCATTAGTAACCTCTACTTCCAGGATCTCTGTCAGGTCAATAACATTTTCCCCTTCAATTTCTTTCTCTCCTGTAGTTGTTTGATAATCTGGATAAGCAGTGGGTGAAGGATAGCCTTCATCACTATCATCATCATACTCTGACTCGGAGTGCTCTGGCTGACCTTTCTCAAGGACTACAAGTGCTTTCTCCAATTGGTTGCATAATAAAGTATGAGCTTTAATCATTTCATCTATCCTTTGCAAATATGGTACATCAGGAAAGAAACCACCAAATGATAATCCTTTTCTTTTACCTATCTTTCCAGGTCCATTAGTTCCTTGATTTTATTTTCTCTTGAGATTACCTCTTCATCTTCAAGGTTATTCCTTATAGCATCTTCCTCTATGCATTCCTCATTTTCATAAGTGTAAGGAATAGTGGGGGTCAGGAGTTTCTTGGAACTTGCAATAAATGCCTTTGTATTAGCATATCTATACAATGTTGCACCCATCTTATAATGGCTTAGCCAACTATCTACTAGATCTATGGCCCTTTTGCTAATATTAAACTGATAAACCTTGAACTGCCTAGGAGTGAAATTTCCTTTCCTATGAGGAGCAAGATGCTCCTTATCTATGAACATAATTTGCCAGATAAACTCCATAGTTGCAATTCTAGAGGGGACATGAAATGGGAGTACATGTGGAGGATGTGTACATTCATACACTCTGATTATGGTAAAATTATGCTCCAAGAAAAATTCACCCCAGTTGTGATCTCCAAGCCACTTGTCTACATACTCACAAGGCCTTAGTAATTGGAGTAATTTTGCTGGAAAAATGGTCTTGTTTACCCCCAAGCACTGCAATAATGGATACACTATCCAATTATTGAATGCACAAAAATTACAATCTCTGGTAGTATAATTCCAAACTTTTATCAAAAACTGGATACAGTTGGGTTGACCCTGGTTCATTCTTTGTGGCCTCAAATTCTCCAAATTCATCACAGGGTAGTTGTAATGCATGATTAGATGCATTAGGATGGAGTAATGTAAGAATTTGGGCTCCTTTTCTTTTCTCTTTATAGCCATAAACCCCTCATGCATTTTATTGATTATATACTGGATATAATCATAGGTTGTGCTAATATGGATATCCTACAAGTCTAGGGTTATCATCAGAACATCTGCAATAATTCTCTCTGAACCTCCATCCCTTCCTAGTACTCTATAGAGTGCAAAGGAAATATAATTGATATAGTGGTTTAAATCCTTATAATAATAAGGAGCTAGTCCAGGCAACGGGGCAATATAGTTCTTAGTCTACCTAGGAACATGTCTCTGTACTAGGCCTTTAACTACCCCAATGTGCTTCTCATATCTAGATTCTTATTTCTTTAAATCTATTTATGTTTCCATTGGGTTGTAAATATTGAAAGCTTTCATAAATGAATTCCTATTTAAGGCTAACAATACAGTACCATCACTTTTCTTTATGGTCTTAGAAAGCTCATCATAATTGTTGGCTAGGTCTAGTACAAGGTCAGCATCTACAAATACATCAAGTACAATTAACCTAGCGAACCCACATGTCCAAGGGTTTGACACAGGCACAAATTCATCAGAATTATTATAAAAATAGTTATAAATGGAGTAACCTGATGATCGTGGAGTTTTAGCATCTCGGATGTATGCTAGGTCATCAACCAACATGTCATCTTTTAGCTTCTTGTTATGTGTTGATCCCGGCAGCAATTGCAAAAATTCATCTAAAAAAATTCTCTTTCCCTTTGCTTCATCATCCATTTCTTCACTCCTCCCACTGGTAGAAGCTACACTGGATGCTCTTCTCATCTTGGCTGTCTGTTTCTATCAACCTTCTTTTACCAATATTGAAATAAATCTACTAGAAAACCTCACTACCAACTATGAATTCTTCTGAAATTTGTAGCTCTGAATTGTGAATACAATGTAAATTACAATCTTTACCAAATTCTGAAACAAGGAAACACCTTTCTGAATCACTTACTGCTAGAAATTTCACTTTTCACAGGATGCTCTAAAATTTCTATGAACTCTTCGCTCTGATAAATCAGAAGCTTGGTAAAGCTAAAATGACAACGGACAAGTACAATTATAATTGAGAATTCAATACAGATTTCCCTTCGAGTTGGTAAACTTACAATTCAGTCATTTCCACCATTAGTTCCATGCACTGTGACATCAATTTTTGGTTTTAGCCATGGCATTCAAACTGTCAGATAATCAATTTCTGATGAGTGTTTTGGCATATAAAACCTTATAAAATTTAAAAGAGATTAAAATCTGATTTGATTGGCTGCATTTAACTCATATTACGGCTACTTTCCTATCTATCAAAATCTCTACACTCTGATTGGTTAACAATTGTCCATGATGGCGCCGCTGAAAAAGTCCTTTTTAAACTCTAGTTAATTTCTAGTGACCCATCGACTGAGTGATCTCCTTGTCGTCTGATGTTTTTGATAACTATAGTTCCCTCAAGAGACTTAATGACTACCATAGGATTAAAATCTTGATCAACGGTTATCTCCAAGTCGCTTGATCTTTTAACTCAACCTTTCCTTTTATGGAGACTTTTCAACTAAGCCTTTTCTCAACTCATCTTTTACCTTGAGTCACATCTGAAGACTTAGCGACCATTTCTTCTCTATGTCACTAGACTAAAACCTTAACTCATGTTATATTCTAAGACCCTGCGACTAAGAACTTAGTCTCTTAATCACTTAATAATTTAATCTGTGTAATTTTCATCTAGAGACAACACGACTGTCGTTGATCATCCTTTCCTCTGTATCTAATGGTAGGTATTAAGTTTTGTAATATTTACATCAAAATTTATAATATCTTGAGACCTAGCAACTACTAAATAATATTGGCCTCTATTCCCCTTAGTCTCTTAGTTGCTGGAAGAAAATTCACTTGGCTATCTTATTTGGAGACTCCCTGACAACCATTGGATCAATCTTGGCAATATCTAACGGTTCCTGTTAAGTCTCATATACTTTTATGTAAACCCTAAAATATTAGGAGACCTGGCGACAACACCTTTATCTCATAATTGCCAAATGTTTTAGTTTTAAGAAAACTTTAATCAGAGACTACATTACTATATCCTTTATCTTTAATATATTTAATTTCTTACTTTTCAAATCTTATAAGAGACTTCACACTATCCATTAGATCTCTCTCTGATCAGACGGTTGTCTCTAAGTCTTGCAATCCTTCACTTAACTCATCTTTAATTCTGAGACCTAGCAACAACACTGTTTCCAAACTGACTATCAACCTGAGTTTATTTGGAGACCTAGCGATTGTTATATCTCCATGTCGTTGGATAAATTTAAACCATGGCTTTGATCAGGAGACTTTCCATCCACCATTGGATTTAAAATGAGATGAGTGGTTGTCACATAGTCTTTGGTTCTTTCACTTAACTCATATCAGATCAAGAGACTTTGCGACAAAAGCAAAACTTTAACACTTGGGTTCAACTGATAACCATATGTTATATTTGGAGACAACGCGACTGAGTAAACTTAAATTCATGAGATAAAATCACTTACTCTGATCAAATTAAGAGATTACCTGACCACCGTTATATCTATCTTGTCAATGGACACTCATCGCTAAGTCTCGCATTCCTTAAAGCATATTCTTTTCAATTAAGAGATAGCGCGACAAAGAAATTTACTAAGTCTCGTAAACTTTTAGAATATTCTCTTTCTTTCATGAGATTCAGCGACTACCCTTTTAAGCACATGCAATTTTTTAAGACTTAAGTGCCAAAAAGTAACTTTAAAATAGAACCCGTTTGAGGAAATTAGGGCTTCCTTGCATTTTTCGACTAGAAATGACTAGGGTTTAGGGTTTTTGACCTTTTCAACTTGGTTTTGGACTTTAAAAGATTTATTTGTAGAAGGATATAATCATTTTTTACTCTGAACTCAACTTTCAAGGTACAGGAATGACAGGCATCTTCAAAATTTTATAGGGCAAACTCAAAAAAAGGAAATACAACCAACATCGTTAATGAATTATTTTCTAAATGACTAAAAAAAACTAAAAAGACTTTCAATAAGCACATTTTCACCGAAAGATACATTCCCTCAACAAGGTGAGCCAAGAGGCGTGACAATATTTTATTATTATTTTAATTCCTTTTCCCAAGGTGAGTACTTACCCCAATGAGGTTTTCCCTCTTAAAGACCCAAACAAAAAATTATTAAAAAATAATTTCATTCCCTTTAGGAAAGGACAATTTAAAAATGAACACAAATATTAAATACTAGGGAAATTTAATGAATAAATTGCCTCTCACTTGAACAACGAAATCTTGATCACAGTGCCACAAATTTGGCACAACTCCAACCATTATGCCACTTATTTTCTTTTTCTCATTAATGAAAATAATTGAAAGGAATCCCCCTTTGTCATTAATGGAAACATTGTAAAAATAAATAATCTTCTAAATGCAAGTGGATCATACAACTATTGGAATCTGATGAAGATGATGATATCCTAGATCATGTGGTGAATGTTATAGTGTTGTCATTGCTAGAAAAAAGTATACTTCATAGATCAGATCAGTTATACTGGTGATGAGGGTGATTGCTTATGAATTTCTAAGTATCCAGTGTACTGATGATAACACAATATGTGATGACAATTTTGGTGTGCGGTGATAATTTGAAGGATTCAGATAATGTGATCATGTAGACAATATCTACAGAGTCATGTTTACCTACATCTATGATCACTTAAGTTGATTCAATGCATAGATGGGGATTTGAGGAAAACACAGTGATATCGACATGAACAATCAATCGGTCCAATCAAGGTGATGAAATCGAGGTAGCGATCAATTACATGTCAAATTTTGATTTGTTTGTGAATTATATTATTGAGGGACGACCTTGAGGAGTTCATTTTCCTATGTTGGTGTGATTGCTTAAGAAGTTTTTTTTGGATTTGGAGGCTGACATAGGTAACACATTTTAGGGTTATTCCACCGACCTAAATGTGTGTATAAGATATGAAATTGAAGAGTAATTATGATTAGTTTTTGATGAGATGATTTTAGTGGTTGCAGTGGATATTTGTGTGAACAAAAAAATGTTTTGAGAAGTGTTGAAGCGGTTCTGTCAAGAAGAGTGTGCTACTTTCAGATAATTTCATTTGAGTTTATTCTCAAGGCAAGTCCTAACCAACTTGTGACCAAAATCCTCTAACAAGGTTACTCTTAACAGGGTAAGCATGATCATAAGAGGTCTGAAGACTAAATCCTCTAACAGGGTGACTCTCAGAAGGAGTTTCAAATATCTTAACAAGGTAGTTCCTAAAAATACTTTCTAATAGATTCTAACCAGGCTAGAGATACTCCTAACTAGGTATACCCCTAACAGGGTGATGTAATGCTCCTAATAGAGAATATCTTATTTGTGCACTAGTGATATTTGTGGGTGGCGATTCCCACTGTGGTTTTTCCCTCTAACAAGGGTTTCCACACTAAAATATTGGTGTCATTGTGTTGATTTCATGGATGTATGCTTTGTTACACTTTTATGTTATATTTAGATTTGCATGTTGGTTACTTTTGGAGTTGATGAAAAGATTTTGTAGATATGTGGTTACACTGATTCACCCCCCCCCCCTCAATTAGCAAAATCTTTAGTGGCGATTATTCACCAATTGGCGAATGTCGCATGTCGACGAGCAGGGAATTGGCAATGTTTTTTCATATATTAGGTTGACCCTATCACCCGACAATTATTAATATTGGGACCAATGCCCAGGCCAATCGCCATTGCTTTATTTAATTTTCTACTTTTCTTAAACATCATAGCCAATGGAATCTAATTTTTGGTCCCCGTAAATTTTGAAAATTCACCTATAATTTATATGCGACCCAAATGGACGGCCTATATTCGCCAATATTTTTATACATTTATATTTATAGGCTGCCCCAAATTTTCCTGACATTTTGCGGATGCGTGTCTCAACCCGACCCAAATTCACCAACTTTATTAATCATACCTTCATATTGGACAACCCATAATCACCTCGCAAATAACAAAAGACGTGTTTAAATTATGTGGGCTTCACCAAATTTGTATACCTTGACCTAATACCTCCCGCCAAATTTGCCAAATAAGGATAGTATAAAAACATTTGATCGATAGCAAAATTTCAGACTGTTGAGTGCAACTGCATACTGCATTGGCAAGTAGCGACTGCAATTTAATTTGAGACAAAGGTAAGTGATACTTATTCTACAACTTTGTAATTTTGAGTTCATTATTATTTAGTGGTAACCAATTAGTGAACATTGGTGACCAGGGAGACCTTAGACATGATTTTAGGGCCAATAAATCTAGAATCATATTTATATATATTAAAGTCTATTGTCATTTATTCAACAATTTAACATTTTTTTTTGCAGTGGAAGTCGTTGGAGAATGGAGATGTCGAACAAAAATAAGGGTAACAAGAATAAGGGTAAGGCTCCTGCAAGTGGGGAAAGCCAAGAGAGGCCAGAAAAACATAGAACCTTATCATCATACTTTGGTCATGGTGTTGGA
>MU226881.1:2596800-2613960 GCA_018584345.1 Thuja plicata | reverse complement strand
GAGATGTCGAACAAAAATAAGGGTAACAAGAATAAGGGTAAGGCTCCTGCAAGTGGGGAAAGCCAAGAGAGGCCAGAAAAACATAGAACCTTATCATCATACTTTGGTCATGGTGTTGGAAATGTTTCTGTCCAAAACTAGGAAGATGCTTCATGACAAGTAGATTTTGAAGATTCACAACCTGAAGCTACATGACATATTGAAGAGGTAGGCGAACCTGATATCTTAGATCATGATGAACTTGAAGAGGATTTTCAGTTAAGTACCCAGAGTAGCCATAATGATATAATCGAATTGGATGAGATTGAGAATGTCAGAGATGATGATGGTGCAGGGAAAAAGAAAAGAAAAACAATTCAAAAAATGATCAGAAGTGGGAGTTGTCGAGGAATTTTCAAATAGAATGGGTGTCAAAGTATCCATTCATTGAGCTAGTGGACAATCCAATTGAAGGTCAACCTCCAGTAGAATGCAGATGTAAGATTTGCACCAAGATAAATAAGAAGGAAAGGAGGTTTCAGTTAAAAATTGACACCATAGAGAAGCATATGAGTAAAGTTTACGAAAAGAAAACCATAGATGGAGTTGAAAAATCAGTGATAAGATGGAAAACAAAGGATGAATCTTTGCATGTTAGGAATGAAAAATTATATGAATTTCACCTGAATATACAGACAAAGCCTGCTCAAGTTAAAGGCTCTATTGAAGCTTATTTTGGAAAAGCATTGGAAGTAGAACTAATGGGAAAAGTTGTTCAGTTAAGTGTTGTTTTTAATATTTTGAGCAGAGGGTGTCCTATGATAGACTACCCATCATTGAGTGCTTTATTACACTTTCTGAAAGTTCCTAACTATCCTAACAGTCATTGGTCAGTAAATAGTGAATGGGAATGGGCAAGTTGTCTTGCCGATGTTGAAAAAGAGGATCTAAAGGCAAACATTAAAGAGTCAAATTTTATTGCATTGTCTTTAGACAAGGTTACAGTAGTAGATAATACTTCGTGGGTATGCATGCATGTTTATACTATACACAATTTTGTCCTCCAACCTCATCTACTAACTGTTGCTAAAATGAAGGATAATGTGATAGCTAAAAATCTATTTGAACTAGTAAAGAGATCTCTAATTGAATATGGAGGTATAAATGACATGATGGTTGCCAATAAGTTGGTGTGTGTTGGAGCGGATGGAGCTTAAGTAATGCAAGGCCACAGGGGCAGTCTTTGCACAAAGATACAATCTTCTTGTGTGCCCTACATTACTCCCATTCACTGCATGGCCCACAGAATGAATCTATCTTTTGGAGTGGTTAGCAAGCATGGTCGAGTACAAAATATTGAAGTTTTAATCAAAGAGCTCTACCAATACTTTTGTCGAAGTCTGAAATGATTGAGGGAATTTAAACACTTTGCCGAAGGACTAACCGATGGGAACAAGCTTCTGAAGGACAATGATACTAGATGGATCTCTTTGGATGGACCAGCGCATTGAGTGTTTTCAGAATATCAATCATTGCTTGGTCTAATGAACTCAAGTCGTGAAGAAGCAAGGCTACCCAAATTTCCTGAGCTGCTACAAAGGTTATCTAATGTAGAGACACTCTTAACATTAGCAGGTATTCTCCCCCTACTGGAGGAAATGAGAAATATAATGAAAAAGGCCCAGCAAAGAGCAACGTATATTGTAGAATATGTTGTTCTTCATAAATTGGCATGCATGACGCTAGATAATCTCTATCGATCATGTGATGATGTAAAATTTGTCAACTGGCTTAAAATCACAGATTTGGACATTCCTAACAAGTTTTTAAAGATCAGTGTAAACGGGGAGTTATGTGCAGAAGTACATGGAGTTGAGATACCAATGTACTACTATGCCAGGGTCGAGTCTGAGGAACCAGGAAGGAAGAATAGGAAGCGAGTATCAAGTGTTAAAAGGGAAGACTTTACCAAGATCGTTGAGTCTGTAACTACTTCTGTGAAGCACATTGCCTATGATCTTTCCTCAGAGATTAGAGTAAGATTCCCTCTAATCAAACGACTTGAATCCATGTCTATTGTGTTTCCTCAATATTGGAGTTTGAACAATTTGAAGGATTATTGAAATAAGCTACTAACTTTGATAGATCATTTTTGCAAAGCTATAGAGTTAAATGGAGTAACTCTAAATGGAATTTTAGATGAATCTCATTTGAGAGAACAATCGGTCCATTTTTCACAGACAATGAGGGAACAATATAATATTATGGAGAACCCCCATGAAGATGGATCGACAACAAGGATTTGGAAATATCTAGCTGAGAGCAAAATGTTGATTGATACAATATCAAAATTTTTCAAGCTTGCGATTTATGTATGACCATGATATTAGGGTTGGTGGAGGATGAGAGAGTTTTCATTGCTTTGGGGTTCCTAAAGTCAAAGCTAAGAAACAAACTAGACAAGAATTTGGAAAATTTCTTGAGGCTATATACATCCAGGTATGAAGTTCATACTTTTCCTTAGGACAAGGCACTGAAATTATGGAGGAATAAATGTCAGAGAAGAGGGTTGGGCAACATTTCAAACCAAAGTAGGAGTGCCAGAGACAATGATGTGACTGTCATTGAATTATGTACTGGTACTGGTAATGCTAGCATTGAACTTGAGTTAAGCAGAGGTATGCAGAGTGCAGAAAACATATTGAAGAACCAAGGAGGCTATGAAGTTGATGGCGATGAATCTGAGGATCTCGATAATGAGATGATGTGGCAACTTGAACCTTTGTAGAAGTAGCAGGTCCTAGGTATTTATTAAACTTTTTGTTGTAGTCTACTATCAGTTTTTGTATCTCATCATCATTCATCAATCATGCATAAGATCATATTCTAATGTCAAAATTCAAAAACATGAATGTGGTTGATAATCTCATGAATTCTACAATTAATAATGGTTATCTTTTGCATTATTAAGCTCATATGGTACAATTCCTAAAGATTTTTTTATTTTTTTGAAAACATAGAAATTCATATGATACAATTCTTAGAAATAGAGATTCTCATTAATTTATTTACAAATATGACACAATGTAACAATTCATTCATTAATAGTAGTAAGAAGTAGAACACAACTCTATGTGATCCTGTTTGCAAAAGTGAATTTACAATGACTCAAGAGTCAATACCCAATTTCAATTTCATTACCCTTAGTAAATGACCCTGAATTCCCTTTTATAGAAACAAGGGAGAAACAATAGCTTTAGGTCTATTTTCCTAATGTAAAGTCTCAAAATCAAAATCAAAATCAGTAAGAGTCAATACCAATACACCATCTCTACAACTGTACATTTCTGCATTTGAGAGGCCGGTTTAGTAAATTCGCAATAGCATTATAGCATCTGCTACATTGATCCTATTAAAAAAAAGTTCAAACTTGTTACTTTTAATTCAATTCAAGCCAATAGATAAATAATATAGAGATGATTGAAACTAAAAGTACTTTCACATACTATTTTTTATTACATCAAGATGATTCTGCCAGTTTGTTTAATAAGCTCCATTCTTCATCGCTTGGAAGGTTAATATTTGTCAAGTTATAGTAGATGACCTGCAACCTCATCAGCCATTCATACTTGTTAGACTGACTTGAAAGCAATGATCCTTCCAATACTGCATTCAAATTTGTCAATGGTTTGATGCAGTTTGCAATGCCTTCATGAGTTGTGTCCTGAGGAAGCTTGCCTAAATCAGTGCTCATTGTCTCCTCCAACCTTTTTTTGTAAGCTTCTCTTCCAACTAAATTTTTTAATGAGTTACTAGGACCAGGACTCGGCAAACCATGACCTATCATTTTGGTTGTTGTTTGATTCATCTTGGCGAGCTTTATCTCAAATAAGGCAAGAGTTTCCTCTACTTCCTTTAGTTTATGACATTTTTGTAAGACAGAGGTTGCTTTTATTGATGCAAGAGTGTGTTCATGATTTCCCTTGCTTTCCAAATGCCTATCACTAGTTGCATTGATTTTTTTCAAAATCTATTTTGCAGTTTTCTCTCTTTGACAAAAAATTTTGTTTTTGTCAATGTGCTCTTTGAGCTTCTCAAAAACATCTCTAAGACTTTCATTCAATTCAAACCAATCACACAACCAATCACCAGTCACCTTTATTTTCCCCCAAAGGTCTCTTTTTATTTGCTTGACTGTATTTTTCATTTGGTCATTCAAGCTATTTTCGTAAGTTTTAATTATCTTTTTTTCCTTCTTTAGGTCTTCTCTCAATTCTGACAACTGGTGTTCACTCTATTTTTTTATTTTCTTTGCTTCCTCTTCCCACTGGTTTTCTTTCTCTTCCCATTGTTTTGCTTTTACCCTCTCATCCTCCAATTCTTTCTTTAATTTATTGTTTACTTGTGCCGCACTCTCCAAGCTTTTGTATAATTTTACTGAAGAGGATTTTTCATCCTCTAGATTTTTATTGCTTTCTTCCAATTTTTCCCTCACAAATTTCAGTTCTACCTCCATATGTTCTTGCTAAACAATTGCTTCTTTAGAGGATGAATTTTTTATCCTTTTCTCTAATTATTTGCACCTATTATCTGTTGCTTTCTCCTTTGCCTTTTCATTTGTCAGGTCTGCCTATAACTTTTCTATTCTGCCCTGAAGCTTTCCATTTTCTCTCTCCAACTTCATCACTGAACTGTAGACAATTTGGTTGGTCATTTTTGACACGTTTATCTTGTCCACATTTTTAATTTTTTATAAATCCATTTGGAGGGTGCTAACTTGAAATTTAGATGGATCTATCTAACTCTCTGGTGGATTGTTATCTCTAGCTGGGGGCATAACAACCATGAAATCCATCATTTCTTTTTTTGGTTCATATGTTGGATATAACCTAGTCAATGCAGGTTATGCATCATGAGCTGCAGCAACTACATCCCTCTTCAATGTCTTAGTATTTTGTCTATTCCTATTTTTTGTTTGTTCAAAGTTTGTTAAAAAATCATTGTAACAAAATTAGGGTTTTCTGACATAATTGAATGTTTGAAAGTTGAAATAGAACTTGCAGCTATGTATGAGCTTCCACCTGTGGTTCTAATAATTGCACCATGAGGATTAGAAGCAGTAACACCTTGACCCATTAAAAGTGGAGTATTTGGATTGTTCGAAGGGTTTTATCCTGAAGGTGTGGCAATTGTTGGACTCACAGTCACAGACACCATTGGCATTGTTATCATAACCTTTTTCTTCTTTACACTGCCTTGATCTCTGGGATCCACTGATTTTGTGTCCAGTTGTAATGTCCTTTTTGGACCACTAGTACTACCCATGCCATCCCCACCAGTGGTAGTGGCACTTGATTCAGATTGAATCTGAGTGCTTGGCAAAGGTGGAACTGAATTTGAAGCTAGAACAAATAAAGGTGCAAGGGTATGAGATTGAGTAGTACCTTTTTCTGATGAACTTCCAATTATTGGCCCACTACCACATTTTGGTGGAGCGGGTGTGGCAAGTGGATACCAATTCTCTTTTCCTGTGGGACCCAGACCACCCCTACTTGGAAAACCCATTTTTTCTACCATATCTACCCCTTTGCCATATTTTTATTTTGTGGACACACTGAATCCAGTAGCAATTGTCACAGAATCCCGCCAATCAAAACAAGTATCTCGATCATCATAATCACTATGATGTGCTTGACCAATATGCTCTGCATTCCACAAATCACTAAATATTTCATCCTCGTCTGGATCATAAAGATTTTTAGGGGTCTTTGGCTCACCGAGATTCTTCCTCATTTCCCAAAAATCTTTAATTTTGGTTGCAGTCCAATTATCATCTTCACATTGAAGTATTATTTTGTTTGAAATAGTTTTTGTAGATGGTTGAGTAGCTTGCTGGTAGAAATTGAAGGATGTCTTTTTCTGCACTTGTACTTTATGCTTGTGCAATGCAATAATTTGTGATGACGATTCTTGTATTGAAATATTATTTTCAGCAGCATATTTCTCCATCTCTTTTTTGACCTCGTCCCAGGACTCCATGTTTTTAAATTTTCCTATCAATGGCATACTTTCATGTCGACATTTTCTTACAGAGCTCCCATTCGCTCTAAGCTTTGATCCAATTATGTTTAGTGGATCATACTGCCAGTGACTGTCAATAGAAAAATGAAAAATTGAAAAAAAAGCCTCTGCCACTTTGAATCCTCTTCCCTCAAATGTGAACCCTCCCAATGAGAAAGGAAAGGAAGGAAATATCATTTTCTTTTGCTGACCATTAAAGAGTGCATCCGTGCTCTCCATCTGCCAAACATATTCCAATGTAAACACCCTCTCTGTAACATGTATTGGAATTTTGTAGGGTTCTACCATTGAACCGTAAAACCTTAACATAGTGTAGTCTTCCATGAAGTACCAGTCAGCCAATTGTATTTGAATTTCGAGTTGAATGCAATTTCTACAAGACACAGGAAATCTAGGCAACGGAGTACCTATAATTTTATGATACATAGGTGCAAAAAAGAAGTCTAAAAAATTGTTATAGTTCCTTCTATTATCACTCATCCTTATCTGAGGTGTCCATTCATATAGTGCATTTTGGACCTGACTTTGAAGCTTGTTTGTCTGAAATATTGCATGATGCTTTTCTAAAAGAAGATAGCACAAGTAGGTTGTGAACCTAAATGTCTTATGTGAACCTCTTTTAATCATTAGCAATTGTTCTTGCATGCAATGAATAGTGTGTTCAATAAAATTATATTTTACTGGTTCTTTTTCATAATGAATCTGAAAAATCATTTCAAGAATGCTGGCACCCACTTCTTTGTTACTATCCAATCCCAAACAAAATACAAGCAAGGAAATACTATCCTGAACCCATTGCACAAAAATATCATAATCATAAGGAGGCTTATGATCTATATCCAGACTAGAACTGCTTGTTATTCCTCTGATATATGAATCTTTCCTTTGTGCATCTAAATTTTCATAAGTCTACCAACTTTCCTAGGTCAATGTGCACATTTGATTTTTGTGCTTCAAACCCTAGGTCCAACAGACTAGCAAATTCAGTCTCTGTTATCGACAAAATTTCCTCCTGACTATTTTTATTGACAATTAATTTTCTATTTTCATCATAATTTTGGGCGCAGATCATGACAATTTCTGGACAAGGGAGTACTTGAGGTAACGCCATGTGTGTTGACCCAACAACCCACAGTGCAATTTTATTTGTCTTTGCCTTTAATGTGTTGTTAAATGGACAAAATTTTGAATCCTTCATTGGATCTTTATACTTATTTTCAAGTGCAAATCTAATTTCCATGATTCCCTTATTTCCATGTATAACAAGATCAAAAATATCATGGAATTCATTAGTGAAACTTGGTGTTTTAACCAGTTTGTGGAAGTCTATTATCTTTGTTTTCTTTCTTTGCCCTTTACTCACACTCTTGGTAATTTTTTTCCCATCGTGGATCATGGTATACTAGTGACAGCCAGAATTTATAGGCGTGTTTGAAAATTCAACCCTAATTCTATGACTACAATCTAAACAGTAAACCTCTAGATTTGAAAAATTTAAAGGGCGAGATGTGGGTGTTCAGGATTTTACTCAAAAATTCAATTTCTGTAGACTGTGAGTGGGCAAAGAGCTAAGAGACTCTGTTGCATTCCTCAATCCTCAACCTAGAAGCCGTTACATGTAACCCCTTTCTAAATCTCTGATTCTCCAATACATAATACTAGTAAGAACTGAAAATATAAAAACTTAGGTTAAAATTGTACAATAGTGAGTAGTACTAAATTGTCAGTCATGACTCGTCACTCATGTTAGCTTTTACTGTCACTCATGTTAACGGCTGCTGGTTTCTTTTAATATTCCTTTATCTTTTCATCTTCCGTCGTTACTCATCATCAAATGACACTGGTTGAATGAGTGTACACGTGTCGTTATTTCATAATAAGATTGCTAAAATGGGATTTCTTTTCCCTTTTGACCCAAAATACAACATACATCATTGATCTCTTCTCATCCAATGGTCGGGGGAAGTCACCATCATTTATAATTATGGTGGGTCCCATTTATTTACTTTGAATTATATCTATCGGATGACACCGATTGTGAGTGGTCACGTGTCATCTGATTGAATGAATGTACACATGTTTTTGATTTCAGAATAGGATTGCTAAAATGGGATTTCTTTTCCCTTTCAACCCAAAATAAAATGTACATTGTTGATCTCTGCTCATCCAACGGTCGGTGGCAGTCACCATCCTTTGTAATTATGGTGGGTCTCATTTATTTACTTTGAATATATCTATCAGATGACACCGATTGTGTGAGTGGTCACGTGTCATCTGATTGAATGAGTGTACACATGTTTTTTATTTTGGAATAGGATTGTGTGAGTGGTCACGTATCGTCTGATTGAATGAGTGTACAAGTGTCATGATTTCATAATAGAATTGTAGAAATGGGATTTCTTTTCCCTTTCAGCGCGAAATACATCGTATGTCGTTGATCTCTACTCATCCAGCGCTCTCCAAAAATATAGTTATAGGTAACACCATATGCCACAAATTTATTAAATTTAAATAAGATTAAATATTGAAACTGTCTAATATAAAAATAACTAATTAAATTTAAAATATTGCAATCATAGGTAACTATCGAATACTCTAATTATTTATTAATTGATTACTAACCATAATTTATAAAAGGCTTTAAACTTTTACAATTCCACTTTCACAGTCACACACATGCCACATAATGATAATTACATTTGTCATTGACATGGAAAAATTAAGTTAATACTCTTAAATAAATCACACACATACATTAAACATTGCTACATTTTTTTGGTTCATAAATTATAATACATATTATATGATATCACAGATTCACACATCGATTTGGCAATGTGAATCATGATTCACTGAATGGGCATTAGGCATATAATTTATTATTTATTATTTATCAAAAGTAAAGCCTAAGGTCTCTAGATTTCTTTACAAAATTATAATTAAACAATATGAGGCCTTCAGATTTCTTTCAAAAATTGCAATTAAACAATATTACGTAGACAATCTATTATCTCACACACTGATACGAGTCTCATTTGCGGAGGAAGATAGAAAAATTACAATAATTATTAAGAGTTGAACAGAAAAATTTTCATTAATTATTTTAAAAATTTACATCACTAATATTATAATATACTTTATAATTATAGAGTATTACAGTTAACTTTAGACTATAGTCGCTCCGTAAACACCTAAAAAATGGGAAGTATCCAAATAGTTACAAAATATGTTGCCACAAGGGCACTGGTTGATCATATAAGAAAAAAAAAAAAAACAAATGAAATGCGAAAACCCATTTCAAGAACATAAACACTAAGGGTCTTCATCTCCATCCCTGTCTGAGAAGAATTGTCTGTTGAGGATAATATCCCCGAATTCATCAAGCCAGTTGTAGTCTGTCTCCTCAAAGTCATCGAGCTGAAACCAATTTCGCAGGAAGTCCCTCCCCAGCCACACCCACTTCTGATGTTGCATTAGCTACCTTTCATTAAGGTTTATTAGAAAGGGTTGCCTTTCCACATTGTTGCCTCGCTGGATAAGCTTTTCAATTTCATCATCCCAAGGGCTATCCAACCCTGGCTCTGCAAAGACAATGACTTGGACGTCGTCCAACAAAAATTGATCCTTGAAAACATTCCACAGCAACATAAGCATGTCTACCTTCTCTTCTTCGAGGTTGAGAAGAGACACCAGGAAGCGAGACGTAATTTCTGTGCTGATGCGATATCTCTTCTCATTGTGAATGAACTCATGGTCGAGCACCATCAACACAACATTGTTAATGAAAGAGCCCACTTCCTTGCAAATGGAAGTGAGTACTTCATCTGGTATCCTACCCAAAAAGGGCTTTTTCTCATCAATCGATGTAATTCTCAACCTAATTGGTGTGTCCATCTCTGCCTAAACTTAAAACCTAAATCTTCAAACTACACAGAAAATTGAAATTTGAGGGTCGAGGATGAAAGGAAAAAGAAAATTGAAATTGACAAAGAAGCAAGCAAGAATGTCTATTAATAGCCCTGTGAATCCATATCTTCGATATCGTTAGGTAAATCATTCTCATTAATGCATTAATGCAGGAGTGTGGGAATTACTAATATAGTTAGTGGTCACTATACTAATAACTACAGTTTGTACTAGTACAATTTTGGAAACCATGTGAATTGCCGGATGGCTAAAGAATGTCACTTTCACTCTAACAAGACAGTCATTTTGAGAAATTGTGCCCGAGATAAAACTATAGCCATTGATCTACAGCAATCAACGGTCTTGAATAATACGTTTACAAATTAGGTTTCTAAATAAATAGGTTTAAGGTACGTGTCAACGGTTTCAATGCTCATAGTTGATAGTACAATGTACATACCATGTGCAGTTGCCAAATGTACATACCACTTGCAGTTGCCAGTGACTGCGAACAACTCCGCTACCAAAGAGGTGGTATTAACTTGATGTGACTACTAGTCTGGAAATTTTAATTATTAGATGTTTTATGAATTTCCATTTGGCATTTGCTAATTTTAGATTTTAGTTTTAGTTAAAAGTTTAAAGAATAACTACTTTAAAATTTCACAATTCGACAGTCGCACAGTCAGACATGTGACATGATACATGCAAAAGTTAAGCTATATTACTATTAAATAAATAACATGTTGTCATACATTAACAATTTAACATTTATTTGGTTCATTTTCAATTTCACAAATTATAAAATCACATATGTCACGAGTCACGACTCACACATACACATTTTACAATTAAATCCATAAAAAAAAAACTGAAATGAAGTTGCAAACTTTTCATTAATATTTTCTATAAATTTACAATATTCGGAATTTCTCAAAAATTCAGAATTTCAGATTTGGAGACTTTCACTTGAATTCCTTACAAAACTTTAAAGACAAAACCTACTATAGTGAAAATTTCAAAATTTTCAGGCAGAGGCCACTGGCCCTAGGGACACAACACTAAGGATTTTCCCCTCCATCTAAGTAGAACTTTCCAGAGATGACAAGCTCTGCAAATTCATACAACCATCCGTAGTCCACCAAGTCATCCAATAGAAACCATTTGCGAAGAAAATCCCTACCAATCTGTGCCCATTTCCTATGGCGCATCAACTGCTGAACATCCAGGTTCAAAAGAAAAGGTTGAATGGCCACATCTTTTTCTAACTCAAAAATCTTGCGTATATCACTTGCCCAAGGGATCCCCACCCCTAATTTTGAATAAATAGAAACCTCAACAATGTCACCCAGGAATTTAGGTTTGAATAGCTTCCTTAACAAAAGGAGCACATCCACCTTCTCTCCCTCAAGGTTCAAAAGATATGCCAAAAAATAGGATCTAATGTCTGTGTTAACTCGGTACCTATCGACATTTTCCAAAAATTGACAGCCCGGCACCATCCTCACAGCCTCATTTCTGAAGGCTCCAAACTCCTTGCAAACTGATTCAAGGGTTTGGTCTGATATCGGGCCCAAAAAGGCCTTCTGTTCCTCCGCAGACGTGCTTATCAAATGGATAGGAGTGTCCATCTTCAAAAAACAACTACCATAATATCTAAAATTATACTAATACAACCTAAATACCAAAACCAGAGGCAATCTTTCAAGCACTAGCATTGAAGAAGAAGGAAGCGTAGATCATCTATAAATAGCCCTTAATTCTTTCTCTAACCTAATTAATTTATTTGTCCTTCAAAATTCTGTAAATCTTTCATATTAAAAGCACGAGTGTGTGAAATTAGAAATAGCCAGATTTAGTGTCAGTGATAAAACATTTCTTTTATTAACGACAACTGTGATACATTATCAACCGTCCACCTAAATAGATGTAAGACTTGATACGTGTAAATAATGATGTCATTACGTGATGTTGCATTAATTAGATAATAGTTATGGTGCATATTAATTAAACTTCAACCATTCATCTAGGATCATCAAACAGTCTCAAATAAGACATTTAACATTATAAAATGATGGATGTTACTAGGTTGTGTGTCGATGTAAATTTTTGTGCTTATGGATACCAACATGTGTTTAATCTACAAACAAATTAGTTGGCGTTGGCCCACATGATGTATTGATGCATTGACAAGTCCCATCTTTTGAAAATCGCCAATCAAATACTTATTTTTCCCATACTTAACGATAGATTAGCCAAAAAAATATTTTTTTTTTCAAAAGGCACATAAAATTTGCCAGCACAATTATTTTTTTATTCAACAAAAAATCATTCTCCTCATATATTATAATGTATTTACTTCAAAAGAAAAAAATTCGCCTCACACAATATATATATTTTCCCTACATTAATGTATTATTCGCCAGGATTTTATGGAATTTTCATTGGGCAGGGAAAAATTTGCCTTCACCTTTATATTATTTTGCTAATTTGGAAAAAAAATTCACCATCATCAAGAAAATTTTTCCCCTAAATTAATGTGTGATTCGCCAGGATTTTACACTTTTTCCTAGGAAGGGGTTTCTTAAAGTTATCCCTGCTCTCAGTGCCTTATAACATTAACAATTGGTATCATAGCCAAGTTCCCTTGAAGAAGCCTAATATCTTGGGAAGGATCCTTAAGGTAGATATGGAGAGTTTAAGATATCAAAGGCAACTTTAAAATCAACTTGAAGATGCAGGATTTCATTGACTAGTTGAAAGAGCAACTCAAGCAATCAAGAGCTAAGATGTCTGAGCTTGTTCAAAAATTATCTGAGAGACAAGATCTCATTGATCAAATATCTGAAGCAAGTGGGTCTAAGGAATTTGAGGCTGACCTAGAAGCTTTGACCCAGGATAATAAGCAATTGCATAGAGACAAAAATAATCTATAGAGAGTTATAAGCCTTGTCAATCAAGATGGGTGAAGAAATGGAAGCAAGGATTGCTGCAGAAAAAGCAAGGACAATTGCAGAGGAATCCCTAAAAGCCAAAGATAAATCCCTAAAAGCTAATGTTAATGAGATTTTAAAATCTGAACAAGAGGTTGGTACATTTCATGAACATCTACATGAGACAAATGAATAATATCAAGAAGCCCTAAGGAAGAATGAAAATCTGAGGAAAGAAAATGAGAAACTGAAAGGTGAGTTGAAGGTTGCAAGTGATTTACTCAAAAATTTTAATGAAAGTTCTGCAAAACTTGATAAACAACTCAAGAATCAGAGAATGGATGGAGAGAAGCCTTGTATTGGCTACACAAGTTATAAAGTTAGAGAATCCTATGGAACCAAGAATCATGAAAGATGAGAAAAACTCACCAAAGGTAAACCCAAGGAAATCTGATAAGAGATCTTATAAACCAGTTTGTTTCAATTGTCATAAGGTTGTACATACTACTAATGTTTGCAAGAAAAATGTCAGATCTAGTATTCTAAGTGTTAGATCTAATGCCAGACCAATTAACTTTCATGGTTATTGTTACAATTGAAACAAATATGGTCATATAGCTAATGAGTGTAGGAAAAGGATAAACAATCAATGGTCACAAATAAACCAATCAATTCCTTATCAAAATGAGAACCGGTGGAATGTTATATGCTCACATTGTTATAATTATGGACACATAGTTGTTAACTGCAGATTGAGGACAAGCAAAGGTAATGCAGGACCTTGGATATCAACATGTATGACATATTTTCATTGTCACGAGATAGGATACATTGAATTTTTTTGTAGAGAAAGGAACAATAAGGTGAACCAACTAGTTAATTAGTCAGACAAGAAAAAGGGAAAGCAAATTGTGAATATTGAAGAGACCACGAATCAGATGAACATGACTTGGGTAAAGAAGAGTGAATAAACATCATTTGAAGACACCATGTCTTCATCAAGTGTGGATAATTCTTCATCTAAGTCATCGTTGAATTAGGGGGAGAAATCATTGTTGAATCTATTGAAGACCCCCTAGATGCATGTGTAGTAAGTTCTATTCACATATTTAGATGCATATGGTTGTTTTGAGTTATGGCATGAAGTTTTTGTTTAGAAGGTATATGAGTTTTTGTTAGCAACCAGTGATGCAATTAATGTTATAAATAGAAGGTAGATAAAAATTATTTTTAGGTCTTATTGTATACCTATGCATTCAAAGAGAAGACACAGAGCACCAGAAGTGAAGATTGAGCAATATGACAACATTCAAGGTGATTGATTGAAGAATTTGCATTGATTGTGTGAAGGAAACAGAAAGGGTTTGGATTTTCTTCAAAGAGGTGGCTATCAAAGGTATTTATTGGTCTTTTAAGGTTTTTTTTTTCATTTGCAAGATGGATACTTTAATCATTGTGGAGATTATTGAGAGACCTAGGCCAAAATTTAAGAAACGTCCATTTAAATTAGTTGAAGATGATCCAAAGGGTTCCTTATCTAGTGTTCCCTACACTGTGATGCACATTGAAGATGTTAGGTTATACATTCATTATAATTTTGAATAACTAGGTTCATAACACATTTTGAATCAATATACAAAGTTGTGTAGTGATCTGGTATATAAGGATGAACACCAAGTAGTTGTAGACAAGGGTTTTTCTCACATGATCAATTTCCTTGATGAGTTTGAAGAAGATCAAGACATATATTTTTTGATTTGAGTGCATGATCAATTTATGTGGCTTGACCATCCACACAATATTACTAAGGAGCCCATACATGTAGTGGCATGTTTATATGCAACCGGTGAAGTACGGGTACTTAGTTCAATCTCACAAGATGTAGTCACTAAGTTAACTAAATTGAACTGGGATAAGAGGCGATGACTATCAATGATATCCCAAATCTGAATATGATATTTGCATCTATGGTGATTGGATATAAAGTTTTTTACTCCAATAGAATCAATAGTGTGCCCACTGTTGCAATACAAATTGCATATAGAATGGTGATTGAAGATGCAGAGTATGATTTATGTGTTGTGATGAGAGATCTGTTATCATTTTTTGCATCCATCTCAAATCATTGGAACTAGGTAGTTGATCAACTATGTATGGTTGGTATGGTTCATTTTACACTTTAAAGGTTGAGGTGTTTCTTCATTGACTTGACTTTTTAGAACAACAATAAACCAAAAGAGATAATCAAATGTAGAAAGAATCGTCATTTTCTCTTATTTAAAGCAAATAAGTATCATAAGATATGCAGAAATGTTTTGAAAACTCTTTCAAGATTACATTTTGCATTGTAAAGGATCTTTTATCTTTTCATTTCCAAAGAAAAGAAAATGCATATAACTTAAGATGTCACACAAGTTGTGGCTGCCACTAAATATATACAAGAAAGAACATGCATATATACAAAAGTCAAGATAAAGATAAGGGTTTTTCCATCATTGCCTAGATGGAATGATGGGCGAGGTTGTTGAGTGTTCTTGGTTGGTTGGTTGAAGTGGTTATAGCTCCTAGAAGAGCCTGCAAAATATGAAAGAGAGGGTGTTAGTCCAAAATAGACTAAGCAATGATGAAGCTAATACTTATCTCTAAGTATGACAACAATATAGATACATGTTCAGAATAATGCAGTAAAGAACACATGTTTTTTCTAATAAGTTTTTCAATGTGCAGGAATAGGTATGAAGACATTGTAGGTTGTTGAAGGGACATGCATTCATTACATGTGTGATAGTTTCTGACTGAGATATGAAGAGGCCAAGACCAAATTTTTGAGGAGGCTATTGAGGGGGCATGCATAAGTTTTAAGTGATGACATTAATTTTTCCATTAGTACACTTAGTGAAAAACATTGACAGAGATCACCGACAGACTACAGAGATCAGCGACAGACTACATGTATTACCGGTGAACAATGAGCATACCCAACATAACACAAAGGTCACAAGAAAAATGCTAAGTATGGAATTGACAAGCATCACCGGTGACACAGTTTTGAGAACTAACCCAACAGGAACAGAAAAGGCATACCCGATGACCAGTTCAAGAAAGGAACATCGGCGACCAAGAAAACTGACCGTCAGAACCGACAGTCAGTTAAAGAACCCACAAAAAGTGGATTTGAGTTTTACACAATGGATAAAGCAATGTAATTCTATTTATAGAGTTTTAATTTGTTTTAAATGATAACTTGAGGGTCAAGCAAGCTTTATGTAAATGTTTTAAAGCATCCTAATGGATCTAAAACATATCTAACTAAAGATCAAGGTCAAGTTGTAAACCTTGGATCTAGAGTTAACTTGCAAAGCGTGAATCAAGAATTGAGCCAATAACTAGTATAAATAGATGTTCAACTCAATTGTGAGTGATAAATTCATTGTTGTTGATAGCCATGAAGAGCATCTAAGGAGTAGAAGGCAGAATTCATGCAAAGTTCAGAAATAGATCACATCAGTTATCAAGAACACACAGAGGCTACGGACGAGCAGATAAAGGTATTATTCAATCATGGAAGGATGATTACTTATATGTATGAAGATTAATAGGATCTGTTATCAGCAATTAAAGATTGCATACATCATCAAACCAAAGACTTATGTAGTTTCATTCTAACAAGTGCATCACATCTAAAATCCTTTTGTAGAAGGTGGACTTAATAGTTCTTTACAAATCTCTTAACAAAGTACACACTTAACAGTGTTGCTAAAGCTTCAAACGAAGTAGATCTTAACAGGTCTCCACTGTAATACTCCTAACATGGTAGGTCATCAGAAGTGACCAATTATAAGCCTTAACCGGCCCCTTCTTATCTGCAGATAGTGAAGTCTTGTGGGTAACAATCCCCACCGCAGTTTTTACTTCATAACAGGAGTTTTTTGTGATATCATATCTTGTGTTATGTGTTATCTATTTTCATGAATGTTTCTTTTATGGTTACATACTAAAAGAACTTATGATATGGTTGCATATGCATAAAGAAAGATGAATAGTTAGATAAGATCATTTACAAACTGATGATTAAGGGTTAATCGGCTAACCAAGAAAAGTTTTAGAGGTACTGAATAACCCCTCCCCTCTCAATACATCATTCCAATATAATTCCAACAATTGGTATCAGAGCTAAGTCTCTTTCTTGAAAAGCTTAAAGACTTGAGAGAAAAGATCAGAGCAATGGACAAGTTCAGACTGGACATGACTATTGAGAATG
>MU226881.1:2558022-2574260 GCA_018584345.1 Thuja plicata | reverse complement strand
GAAGAATTTGGTAGATGATACACCATTGCCTAATCTTCCTAATCTTCCTCCTAACCTTCCTAATCTAATTCCTAATACTCCTACTCCTATTCTTCCATCTTCCATCCCTAGTTCTTCTCACACTTTTTTTAAGGCTCAAACTATGGTACAAGATGAGGATGTGCAAGAATTTCTAGATTTACCTTCTCCTTATTATCCCGTCCATGATGATATTAAAGGGAAATCCAAAGAAAATTCTCCTAAAACTATTGTTCCACCTTATACGACATTTTCTCATGAACACAATAATAAATCACCTCCCATAGAAGCTTTGCAAGATAGATACACTACAGGATACACTATGGTTGATAAACAAGGCTATAAGGGTTTAGGGCTTGGTGTTAATGAACATGGCCTTAAAAACCTGATTCATGTGTCTCCTAAAAAAAATATGCATGGTATAGGTTTCCCGCCTTCTCAATTTGAGGTCGTTGATCTTAACTATCGTCCTCCTCTTCATATTCTTCTTCCAACACCTACCTTAGACCACCCTGATACTCCTCAAGATGTGGCTAAAAAGGTGTATGTCCAGTTAACAAATTCCAAGAAAGAAATCTTCAAACCCATTCTGAGAAATGCTCTCTCTAAATATAAATGTCCTTTTCATTATAGTAATAAACATTTACTTGCTGACTGCGTGCATTTCAAGCTATACGTTAGAGAAAGAGCTGCTTTGGGAATTATATCTCATTCCCGGGCAGTATTACAATTTCTTCATAATTTTGATATAGGGTATTCCCCTCGTTCTTCTACAAGTTAGATTGCATTTCTCCTCTTTTCTATTCAATGGGGGGAAAGAGGTATCTTATTCCAGTATTTTGGGATCCATTTTACTCTTAGCATATTTTTTGTGTTGAGTTTAATTGGTTATTATTTCTATATTCTATCCCTATAAATCATTCGTGATATCTTTTCTAAAACATTTTTTTTTGTAAGGATATCTCTTTGCTATGAAATCTCTTGATATAAAATATATCCCTTTCCTACACATCTGGGGGGCAAGGTATGTTCTTTTTTCTTCTATCTTAGGAGCCACTTTCCTTAACTTAGGGGCGTGTGTTTATCTTACAACATTATTTATTTATAAAGATTTGTGTTTTGACTATTGATACCCTCTTATATGAGAGGTGATTGTCCTAGGTCATCACCTCTTCTTTATTTTGTAAACTATGTTTCTGATAAACTCTTGCTCTTACTTTGGGTTAGAGTTTGATTCCTTCATCTGAGGATTCCTCTTCCTCTTGATTACAGGGTGCTTTTTGATTGAATATTTTTTCCCTCTTTTATTTAGAAGATGACATTTTATCCTAGGCACTCCTCTATGGGGAGGGTCTTGTTGATTAGATCTCTTCCCTCTTGAGGATCCTTTTTCCATAAGTGACATATTCATTTCAAGATTATCTATGTTCTTGGATGTAAGGGTCTAGGCTCTTCGCTAGGAATGTGGTATACATTGTTATTAAGCTGGATATCTCCTTACCTTGTGAAGTAGGTATTCTCTTTTCTCTTCCTTATCCTGCCTAGTAGGTAGTCATGATAAGGAGGGGGCATATATAGGGTCTCCCTTGTACTATAGTTTACATTTATTTACATTTTGCAGCATGCTAAATCCTTGGAAGGTAACGCACGCAAGTTGCTAAATCTTGAAGAGACACGCATTTTTACTCTTTACTTTTTTGCTAAATCCTTGGGAGGTAATGCACACAAGTTTTTGAATCCTGAAGAGACACGCATTTTTACTTTTTACTTTTTTGCTAAATCCTTGGAAGGTAATGCACACAAGTTGCTAAATCTTGAAGGGACACACATTTTTACTTTTTTGCTAAATCCTTAGAAGGTAATGCACATAAGTTGCTAAATCCTAAAGAGATACGCACCCTTTTATTTTACAATATGCTAAATCCTTGGAAGGTAATGCACATAAGTTGCTAAATCCTGAATGGACATGCATTTTATATTCCATAGTGATACAAGAATGTAGATCTATGGATATTTTCAAAAGCTGTCAAAAGACGCATTTACAATTACAAGCACAGTTTATGGGTGAAACTGTTTGGGCTCTCCCTCCTTGGTGATTCATAGTAAGGTGGGCATCTTACTAGGTGAGGTAATCACTTTTTATTTTGTCTCTTTCTCTTTCATGCTAGTAGGATTAGATCATGAAGCTATGTTATCTATGGTGTTGTTCTTGTCTTACTTATGTAGTTATGTATGTTTTCTATGATTGATTGCTCTTTATCTTCCATATCTTTATGTACGTATATGTTGAGTTATAATCCTTTGTCTAAGGACTCATGTCCTTGACTTAGTGATTTTCTACTTTGTTGCAATCCACTGGTGTCTTTCTTCTAACTTTACCGTGAGCATGTTCAATTTCCATACTCTCGCTAAAGTAGGGGCTTAATGTATCATCTTAAAATGGAAGAATTTCCATGTTAAGAATGTTTAGCCCTCTTTAGGGGATTTTTTTTATCTCCATCATATCATCCTCCCATTTCTGCACCATCCCCTACTTTTGTGCCTGATTAGGACCCTGATTGGGCCTCTCTGGGCACCTTCTACCCCACCTGGCATGTTTTCCAGGGGTTTTGACCCCCTGGGTCAAGGTTGACCACAACCTTGACCTAGGTCAGGGTCGACCTTGACCTTGACCTAGGTCAAGGTTGACCTCGACCCTGACCAGGGTCCCCCTTTTGAATCTAGAAGCCTGTCAGCTACCGTGGATCATCCAAAATTCATTTTTCCTGCTTCCGGGTCGGCTATTTCGGGTTCTGAAGTGTTGATTCCTAAATTATATTTAATATAGGTCCTCTTCTATGGGCATGGGTCTAATTGGAATTTAATTCTCCTATGTCAGCCTCCTTAGAAGATTGTGCCCTAGTGTCATATAAAAGGGAGCCTTCTCCTCTCATTTTCTCTAACCATTATCAAGTAACAAGCGCTAAGGCAACTAAGCATTCAAAGGGCATTCAATCATCCATTATTCTACATATTTCCAAGCTTTCAATGTGTGCAATTCTTCCTCTCAAGCATTCAAGTTCTCCATTGAAGATCAAGGATTCAAGCTTCCAAGCCTTTGAAGGGATTAGGTTCAAACATTCAAGATTCACCATTCAAACCCTAGATCTAGCCATCATGGTGGTGTGATCTTCCTTCAAGCTCCTTTGTGCATCCTCAAGACTCTTTCATCATCTCTTCAAGGTGGATTTCAAGCATACAATCATGGAGGTTTATGTTTTCTAAATTCCAAGCTTTCATATTTACATACTTGCATACATTTGAATTATAATTGCATATCTATTGAATATCATAACTTCATTGTTAGATTCAATTCTACTACTTGCTAGCATTCTATACTTTATTGATTTCAAGGTTAATTCCTAAATCAGGGTTTGACTAAGGTAAACCCCTCCCCCCCAAACAAAAAAACCTCTTTTTCTTGTAGGTACAGGTTCAGGACTGCAAATTTGGACTCAAATCTGGATACCCTTTTCGGCTTTCTTCCAGACTCCACGAACAGATTCTCTGTCGGACCTGTGTAGGTCAAGGTTGACATTATTGGGTCAGGGTTGACATTTGTGGGTCAAGGTCGACCTTTTTCATAAGACAATGTTGGATCAAAAAAACATTTCTGGGTTTTGTTTGTCTCTGTGTTCTAGTTCCGGATCATACTTTAGTTTTTCCAGAAACAAAGTACAAACCTCAAAAAATAGCATTCTTTGATGTAAAATTCTTTAAGGTTAGTACATTTCTTCTATTTCTTCAATTACTATCATATATCATATCTATATATTCAATTAACATAATTTAAGATCTCCTTCTTTACTCTCTTTTCCAAATAGTTGATTCATTTGTGCATTGATCCTTCTTTGGAGTTAATCAACTTGGATCTTCCATTTGTGCATTTGAGGATAGAAGAAGAGCATCTTATCTTCTCCTTACTCAAAATTACAATATACAATCAACAAAATTCAATTTAAATGTAAAGGTTAGGGAAATACACAATCAAACCCTAATAAAACTAAATAAACACAAAAGAAAGATTTTTCTTCCTTTACATATTCTAACTCCTTCAAGTCTAGCAACAGGTGCAAAAGTTTCTCCATAGTCAATACCTTCTTCTTGTGCATACCCTTTGCATACTAGTCTTTCTTTATTTATGGTTACATCTCCATTCTCATTCAATTTGTTTCTGAATATCTATTTGGTGCCAATTACATTCTTATCAGTCAGTCTTGGTACTAATGTCCATATTTTGTTTTTCTGTATCTTCTCAATTTCTTCAGTCATTGTATTAATCCATTCTTCATTTTCAAGTGCATCTCTAACAGTTTTAGGTTCAAATTCACAAATCAAACATGTGTTGTTATTCAACTTACTTCAGGTCATCATGCCAGCTCTTTTATCTCCAATAATCTAATTTTGTGGATGATGTCTTCTTACATATTTTTCAAGTACAGGTTCAGTTCTTTGTTCTTCATTGTGTTCTCCAGTTGGTATATCATCAATATCTTTAATTGCAACATCTTACTGATTCTCGGTTGGTTCATCTTGATGCTCGGTAACATTACCCTGTTGCTCGGTAATGTTAGGTATTTTCTCGGGCAAAGTGTCAGGTTCTTCAATGTAAACAAATCTACTATAGTATTCCGGTTCTCTTTTGCTTTCCTCTTCATTTTTCTCAGCATGTTCATCAACTTTTACATTTGCACTTTCAATGATCTTGTTAGAAAACTTGTTCAAACATTTATAAGCTTTGCTCTTAGTAGAATATCCTAGAAATATTCTTTCATCACCTTTTGAGTCAAATTTTCCATTTCTATCATCTTTCAGAATATAGCATTGACTTCCAAATATTCTAAAATAACTCACATTAGGTGTATAACCATACCATAATTTATAAGGTGTCTTATTTGTATCTTTCTTCAATTGTACTCGGTTCAATGTGTATACAGAAGTACTAATAGTTTCTCTACAGTATACTTGTGCAATATTCTTTTGAATCATCAGTGTTCTAGCACAATCCACAACTGATCTATTTTTTCTTTCAACAATCCCATTCTGTTGTGGTGTTCTCAGTGCAGAGACATGTCTCTTAATCCCATACTCATTACAAACTTTAGTGAACTCATCATAAATAAATTCACCTCCTCTATCAAATCTTAAACATTTTAGTTCTTTACCACTTTCTTTTTCCACTTTAGCTTTGTACCATTTGAACATCTTAAATGCTTTAGATTTTTCTTGTAAGAACATAAGAGTCATCATTCTAGAGTAGTCATCAAAAAATAAAATAAATTATATGTCACCATAATAACTCTGTGTTCTCATTGGTTCACATAGGTTTGTATGAACTAACTCAAAAATATCATTAGAAGAGAAATTCTTGCTCTTAAAACTAGATTTTGACATTTTTCCTATTTGACAATTCTCGCACATGACAATGTGGTCAGGTTTAGATAATCTCAACAAGCCTCTTACTTTTCTTTTCTTACTAATCTTAACCATGTTTTCAAAATTTACTTGACATAGCCTCTTATGACACAACCATATATCTTCATTCTTAGAAATCAAACAAGTAGTTTCAGAAGTGTCAAGATAGAATAGATTACCTTTTGATTGTTCTCCAGTGCCAATCAACTTCCCTATTCCATCATAAATTCTAGCTTTTTTGTTTTCAAATGCAACTCGGTGACCTGTGTTATTCAACTGTGAAAAACTCAACCAATTATAATTAAGTCCTTTCACCCAATATGCATTCTCATATTTGATCTTGTTGTTCAACAATATAGTACCTTTTCTTTTTACTTGACAAGGTGTATCATTTCCCATTCTAACAGATCCACCATTATAATGCTCAAGAAATTAAAAATTTTCTTTATCACCAATCATCTGATGTGTGCAACCACTATCAATAACCCAAATGTCATGCTTTCTAACTTTAGAAATAATTGTTGTTTCAACATACCTTACATCTTCTTCTGAATCTTCTTTCAAAGCTACAAATATTGTCTCAATGTCTTCATCAGTGTCAGTGTCAGTGTTATTGTCTTTATCTTCAACAATGTAACAAGCCTTTTTGCCTTTGTATTTGTAATCTTGGTTACTCCTTCTGTCATACTGTCGGTTGCTTCTATATTCTCAATCATTTTTTTTGTCATTAGATCTTTCATTTATTTCATCACTTTTTTTGTTTGGGCATTTGGCAGCAAAGTGTCCAATTTCTTCACAATTAAATCATATCAAAGTTAGTTTACCTTTATACCTCCCTTTACCTTTGTGCAATCTTCTAGCCATTAATGCTTCAAGTTCATCAAGTTATTTATCATCACTGTCACTGTCACTGTCATTTCTTATCATGTGTTTGTTACCAGATTTACTAATTTTCAGAGAAGACAAAAATGTAGACTCAACAATAGGAACACCATTGTTGTCAAAATTGTTTAGCTCAAATGAAATCAGTCTACCGAAAAGGCTATCAACAGTAATATTGTTACCAGGTGCTGCTCTTATTTCATTTATTACAGAGACTCTAATAGAATAAATAGGCAACAAAGTTCTAAGAATCTTACTCACAATAGTGTCTTCCACCTACTTCATGAATAACACTTACAACCTCCTTGATTCGGTTATTGTACTGTGTTATGTTTTCTCCTTCTTTCATTCTCATGTCATCAACTTTTCCTTGGAGACTTTCAGCTTTAGCTCTTTGCACATTTGCATCTCCTCAATAAACTTGTGTAATCTTGTCCCACGTCTGCTTGGTTGATGTACATGTCTCGATATCATCAAATTCAGCATCAGTTAGTGAAGAAGCAAGTTCTACCATCATAGTATTGTGTTCATGTTTCTCTCTTATCTGATTAACAGTCAAAGGTCTAGTAGGTAGGATGAATTGAGTATCCAGGTATAGCGTTATGTCATCTCCAATCCCTGACAGGTATAGTCTCATTTTTCTCTTCCATGTTGAGAAGTTCTCCTTGTTTAGCTTAGGTGTGTCTCTCTTATACATCTCATGATCTTTAGCTTAAGTCCTTAAAAACTTTCCTTCTAAGCACTGTATTCTCTTATACCAATTATTAGATAACTGAGAGGGGGGTGAATCAGTTAGCTTTAGTTATCTTACAGTCCCAAATTCTCCCAGATGTATATAACAATAATTTCAAACATTTAAATCAACTCGGTGAAATATAAATTGTGATCTCAAACTTTAGTTACCAAGTTGTCTAGTCGTCTATCGAGTAGCAGTAAATCAATACTATGATTACCGATCAATGCAGATAAAGTAATGTGTAAATAAAAATAACAATCCACAACAATCATACACATTAAGACATAGATTTTTAACATGGAAACCCTGCTAAGGGAAAAAACCACCTGGGACTGGTAACCCAAAATATTTTACTCTTTTGAAGTGAGCTCAGTTAAGAGACAACCCTATTAAAGGTTACAATGCACACTATTAAATGTGACCTAGTTAGAGGATTTATCACTAACAGTTCTCTCTTGACCAATCATTCACTATGGGGTCAACAATAAAACACTCAACATTCATTAGAATGTCATAATAAAGAATTTCACGTCCTACTCGGTTAAGAGATTTATCTGTAACAATGGTTAAAATGATACAGTAATGATCTGATTCAAATACAACTCTATTTGCTATTTTTAGATCTATGCTAAGTAAATAATACCTTTAATCAATTTTTTCACTTCAGTTCCTCTGATTCTTCATACTCTGTTCTACTCGGTAAATGCTCTTTCCTCTGCCGCTTGATGTTGTCTGTAGAAATGCTTGGTTCTGTCTTCAACCAGTTTGATCAGTTATGCATGAAGTTTGCATCTATGCGCATCAATATAATGTATATTTCATAATGAATCTCTTGTCTCTTATTTAGATATCATAGCTCATTTAATTTCCATCCTTTCGATTTTGTCGCTTAATCTCCATCATTGATTTTGCCTCTTAAACCTTCCTCGGCAGTTGTGTCAAAAACACATTTCAATCTTCTCCATCCGATCGTCTTTGAATTTTCATAGTCGTTTGATCTTCAAAAGAAATCTTATCAATTACCTCAAAATCATCAATTTTCCAGCTCATCATTTTAGTTGGCCTCGGTTTGATTAAATTGCTCGGTCAATACAATGATGTGTCGGTGATCCCTAGCTCAGTTATCACTGTGCTCGGTATACACTATGTTTACTCAATGTTCACTGTTACTCGGTGTATATAGAACTCTTCAATTACCGACCACATAAACTTTGTTTTTTCCAGATCTTTAACTCATAATAGATGTTTGTTACCATAATGATAATCAAATAAGTTGACATCAATGACAATACATTAACTGATTAATGTCTATCATCACATCTGTAACTCGATTGATCATCAAAAAAATGACTTCAACCATATTATCAGTTCTAGCTCATCAGTTTTGTAATAAATGATATAATGAGAAGTCATGTGTAAATGAGAAAACAACAATTTTTATCCATTGGAGTTTGAAGAGCAGTTTTTGAGACAGTGCAGTAATAAAAATGGATCAAATCCCATGTAGTAAAGATCAAGCCCAGATCAAGGAGTGCTAGAATCACATATAGCACATTATTTTGATTGATTTTCAATGCCAAAGTCTGAAACACAAAGAAGGCAGTGGCAAAGCCTTGTAGAGAGTGTTTTGTAACTCATAGCTATCAGATGGAACAACTGTAATGGAGGATGAAGCCAACAATTTTCAAGGGAAATGTAAGTTTTGTGCTAAAAAAAATTGCAAATCAAAATGTATTATATTGTCACTATATATACGACGGAAGGAGATTCAGTTATATTGTAAAGAGATAAGTCATCTCCAATTATAAGTATGGGCATCTCAGAGATAGAAGTGTATCCAATAATCAAAGCTTTCATAGCACAAGACAATGGCACCACAGGGATATACCTAGAGTCAAAGTTGTAGATAAAAGAGTGCACTACTAACAGAGTCGAGCATAGAAGGATCGAGGATACAGATGAACCACTTCTAACAGAGGACAAGCGCAGGGGTCATCATTTCATTTTAGAGATACCCATGTAAATGAAGATGAAGAGTGTTGAGAAAAGTCGCGACCAGTGAAGAAAAGACAGTCTCAATATGCACGTTCCAGTTGTTGCTGCAACGATCTCGGAAGATGTTCACTTGGGTGCCGCCTATAGCTTAGGACATCTTGTTATACATGCTGGGAATTTTGATGATGTTGAATAGAGAATGACAACAGGTTGGGTTAAATGCAGTATACAGCCACGGCCAAGGAGGAAAAAAGAAGAACCAGCTCAGGTTTGTAAAAGAACACAGTTGGAAAACCCTTTGCAAAATGTCACTGAGTGATGGATACATTGAATTCATTATTTAGAGGTATTATTTTGAGATAGATCTTTTCAAGGAGATAAATCACAAAAACCCTCAATCGAAAACCTAGAAAACAAAGACACAGCCATTGATGTCATTATTTCTTTCAAAACCCAAATGAAATGACAAGATACCATTGCAGTAATAAATGAAACTCTTCATAATGTTTGCATAATTTTCAAGGGAATGCAGAGTTTTGATTTTTACAAGTGCAGCTCGAGAGTAAAAGTTTTTGTTTAAAAAAGAAAGAAAACATAGCTAATGCATGGTTGAGTTTCTTTTACAAAGTTTCGAGTGTCAAAATATCAAGAACACAAAAAATGCAGCGTACCTGTGAGTTGTTTTCAAAGTTTGAAGAAAGTGTTTTAGAGAGAAATGTTCCAGAATTCCAGATGCATAATGAAGTTTTAGTTTTCTCATCATGGGCGACCACAAAATCCCAAGTCGCCATGTCCTTTAAGATGAGTATTCACGGTTTGAGCAGAGATCTCCAATGGAAAGGACTTTGAAGAATGCAGTGAGTTATCCATGGACTCGCCTCAAGCCTCTTTGACCATTGGCGGCATCAAACTTACATTCAAACCTTAATCAAGGCAGCGTAAAGAAGAAACCAAGCCCAATGAGATGTTTTTAGGTTTCTTTGCCTTGTAACCAGTGAGTTAGGTGGAAAGTTTGTCTTAGGAAATGTTTTCATTTCATAATACCCACGAGTTAGGGTTGGGCTATATGCCTTAGCAATTTTGAATTAAATTTATATTTTGTTTTAAAAGTAATATTTTAAATTGACAAAAAAATTGTAATTTAATGAATATTATTTAATGGTAATATTCATTAAGTTGTCAAATTTTGGATTTTAAAACATTAACTTTTGATAAAATGAAAAATTTAATTTCTTATTTAAGTTAGTGGTGTTTTTACTTTCTTATTACTAATAATTTTATTTTAAACATATCTAATTTTTTTATAAATAGTTTACTATTCATTAAAAGTTAAATACGTTAAAATATAATTATTAGTAATAAAGAAATATGTTTGGAGTGTTTTATTTATTTATTTTTATTAATTACTTTATTTTATTTTAATATATCTAATTTTTAATAAATAGTGCTACTATTCATTAAAAAAAATATGTTAAAATTTCATAATTGATAATAAATAAATAGATAAATAAATCTCGGGGGTTTTTTAATTTTTGCATGTCCTATATTGTCAATAATAATAATTGATTGTCATCATTATAAGGCAATAATTATTAATTATTTTAAATGAAAAATAGGGAATCTTTTGCACTTGGAGTTCACCATGTGATTGCTCATGCATAGGTGGAAAGGAGGAGTTTTTCTATTCTTCATCAATGGTGGGGCAGTTATGGCCAAGTTTTGAGCAGTTTGCAGTAGTTTGATTTCAGTTAGACACCCCACCTCATATGTCCATGCATCAGGAGTAGTTTGAGGCTATCTTTATGTTGTTTTAAGGAGTTGTGCTTTGGTTTTTTAATGGTTTTTCATGCTTACAGATTTTGGAGTTCTTTTCCAGATTAGAATGGCAGTTCATCTAGGGTTCAGTTTTAAGTTGTTTTGAGGCTATCCTTTCTATAAGGTTTAGGCCTGGGGTTTTTTCCAGGGGTTCTTTCTTTTTGGCTCATTTCTGGTACATTGCAGAAGGAAGGCAATTTGATTGTAACACATTATTATCACACTTGTAGCAGTGAGGTTTCTTTGATTTTGTTATAGTACATATTGATCCTTCTCTTATTGGCATTATTTGTGTGTTGAGTTTGTGGATTGCATCAAATTACTGTGGTTTTGGCAAGACCCTTTGATGAATTATATCCAAGTACTCAACCTTTTACATGTTGTTATCATTATTCAGATTGCATATTGTGTTTTTGGGCATCAGTTTTTCAGATTGTGGAATTTATCTTCCTTTTCTATGGGATTGTTTTATTTGCCTTTATTCAATTTGATTAGTGGGTTTGAGTTGTGAACAAGGGTGAAATTTTTAGAATAATCATTGTGAACCATAAAGCTGTTATAGGTGTGGGAATACATATTTTTGTGAATCACTTGTTTAAAGTATAGTTTTTAAGTTTATGCATATCTTTTTATCTCTTTTCCTGGCAAAGATAGTTATAGGTGATCAATAGGGGAAGTCGGCCCACAATCCGGAGATTGATCTTCATTATAGGTACACCCACATACCTGAAGGTACTTCAATGTTTCACGGGGTTGTTAGGTCTCATACTCAGCATTTTGGGTGCAACTCTCATGACAACAAGATCAATTATTTTGGAACATGGAGAATATCAGAATGGACAAAAGGAAAGTAGTTAAAATCAGCCAATTGATTATGGGAGTGTTCTTTTACTTTCAGAATTAATTTCCTAGTGTTAGTCATATAAATTGGATAGAAGGTACCCCAGTTGTGGTCAAACTAAAAAATTATATTAGATTATTGGGTAGTGGTTTGAATGAAAATTTTTGGGGCTATTTCAAAGACTTTCAAAGAAAAATGCATTAAATGGAAAGGATACCAACCCATATTGTTGACAAATATAAGGCTGATATATGTTTTATAGTGGATACTGACACTTGTCAGATGGAGGTAGTAGTGCCTAGGAAGTCCTGGGCCATGCCCGTGGGATATGAAGTAGAGGGTGATATGGTAATCTTACATGCTGAAGATTTACTGTCAAAACCAATCCAAATGAGCCCGGATTTGGAACCTATGAAGATAAGATCATGGAAGTACACAACAAATTGACTAAACCGGTGATTGAGAAGAAGATTAGAAAAGAGGTATAACAATTTTCATTGAAGAAAGGCTTCACACAGGAAGCCATTAATAAGGCAAGATCCAAACATGCTACAGAGAAAGCTGGAACATCTGGAGCAGCAACTATAGGAGCAGATGAAGATGTAGAAGTTATTTCTTCTACAATCGGTAGGAAAATAAGAAGTGTCTCATTAATAGTTAAGAAGGAGAAAATCGCTCCTCCTGTAAAGGCACCATTCAAAGGAAAGAAAATACCTACTCAACCAGAACCTACAAAGGTGGAGAAGACCACTAGAAAAAGGAAGAAGAGAAGGCTCAAATATTTGAGAAAGTTGAAGAAGAAGCAAAAGGAACATAATCTGATGAAGAATAGAAAGAGATGAAGGCAAGTGGTAAAAATTTAAAGGTGGTTGGCACTCCTACTATTAAATATGTCAAGCTTGATTTTGGAAATTTATTTATGTTGATAATATTGTGGAAAGAGTCAAGAAGTGGGGTGTACTTGTTGGTGTAAGAAAATTTTATGACAAGGTCAATAAAGATGACCAAACTGAGATTGAGGATGTATTTTTTTTTAGTATGCACGAGTCAAGTAAAGAACTTATTGAATTGCAGATACAAATCCCTACATCTATGTAAAGGAAGATTAAAGCTGGTGGCGTACACTTTTAAAGGAAAATAAGGAAATAATTAGATAAAACTTAGTCTAATAACAACTGGAGATGTCTACAGAGGAAATCAATGAGACACTTAAGAAAGTTAGACATGCATTCAAGACTAAGTCAAGAATTATAATATTATTGATTGGTGATTCTCGATCAGTGCAAGAGGAAACAGTGAGTATTCTAAAGAAATTATTAGTTCTTGTTGAATAGAAGGAAGATGATCAAGACAAGGATGAAGAGGAAAAAGGACAAGATGATACTGAACCTGCGATTACACAGACTGGTGAAGGATGGACAGTTGATGGTGTTAAGATCACACTTGATAATGTATATTTGGATATGCCCAAGGATACCATGGACACCACAGGTGATGTTCTTGTCATAGATATTCCTGAAGAACAAAGAGACACTATGCTCATGGATGATACAGAGGAGCCTAAGGCTACAACTGATGAACAAGTGGATATAGGAATAGATCAAGTGATGAATGATGATACCATAGTCAAAGTTCCTACCAGTGTGCAATAATAAGAACCAACAGCAGAGGCAACCGGTGAAGCAGAAGACAAAGAGAAGAAAGTGCATGCACATACTGAGGATGTGTAGAAGAAAGGAGATAAGGAAAAGCATGAGAAGTAAATGGAGAAGACTATAGATAGAGAAAATAAAAAGGTAACATCTTGTATGTCTATTGTTCAACAAAGTATTGATAAAATGGTTAATGATAAATTTTTGGTCATTCAAGGACCAATGGATCTTAGTAAAATGAGCCCAACAGAGTTGATGAATGTTGCTATGACCGTTAAGTCTAAGGCCAAAAGAGATCAAAAGCATAAGGATGCACAAATTATTTAAACTGCAAGAGATATATTGTCTAATTTAGTGCCTGGAGCAACTTATGATGAGAAGGATGCACCTCTTGAATAATTAGGTCAATTGGTGACAATTGCAAGTGAACAAATACAAAGTATAGAGGATACAATAATAATAAAGTCAGAAAAGGACTATGAAAGAAATAAATCAGAGAAGTTAGTTCAATAGATTGCACTTCACTGAAGAACATTGACAGTTGATATTAACAAGGTGAAACAAGCACTAATAGAAGGTGGTAAGTTTCTTACTTCTATTTTTTATTTCTCACAATTTTTGAAGGATATTGAGCAACAAAGAACTAAATCTCAACAGGAGCTACAAAAGCTAGTAAGAAATTTTGATCTAGTGAATCATTCTATTACAATTTTTGGAGCTTCAGCGAGAAATATTAATCATAATCTCATAACTTATAATAATGATCAGGAGAAAAGGGTTGCAATTGTGATGGAGCTGTAGATTCTACTGATTCTAAAGTTGGAAATTTTGCAGAAAGGAGTTAAAGATGCAACAGTAATATCATATCTACCCGATATGAGTACAGTGGAAGCATTGGAGGAGCTAGTCTATCTTCTAACCAGCCAGATAGTGATTACTGAGCATCTCAAGAGGTTATAAGAGACTGACCTACAAGTCTTAAAGACCAATTTTTGTGATGTATTTAGTAGATTGTAATAGGTTTATACTACTCTTTATGAATAAATTTTTGTTCTGATCATTTATTGTAATACCTTTTTCATTGTTGTCAAAGGGGATAAGGTAGAGTGGGAGTAGATAGAATAGTATAGAGTAAAAATTGGATAAGTATTTTGTAAAAGTACAGACATGGTCTATTTGTAATTACCATATGAGGAGTAATCCTAAAGTTTATCTCTGTATTTGCGTGTTTTTGTTTTTCTTAGTCAGACACTTAGAAATTTTTCTAAGTCTTTCCATCAATGCCAAAGGGGGAGATTGTTGGCATTTGATGAAGATGATCATATCCTAGTTCATGTGGTGAATTTTGTAGTGTTGTCATTGCTGGAAACAAGTCTACTTCATAGGTTAGATTAGTTGTATCGGTGATGAAGGTGATTGCACATGAATTTTTCTAAGTATCCAGTGTACTGGTGATAACACAGTCTGTGATGACAATTTTGGTGTACGGTTATAATTTGAAGGATTTAGATGATGTGATCATGCAAACAGTCTCTACAGAGTCATGTTTACCTACATCTATGATCGTGTAAGTTGATTCAATGCATATATGTATATTTGAGGCCAACACTAGTGATATCGACATGAACAGTCAACTGGTCCAATCAAGGTGATGAAATTGAGGTAGCAATCAATTACGTGTCAAAGTTTGATTTATTTTTGAATTATATTATTGAGATTCTACCCTGAGGAGTTCAATTTCCTATGTTTTTTTGATCGCTTATAAAGTTTTGGTTGGATTTGGATGCCAACATCAGTAACATGTTTTAGGGTTATTCCACTAACCTAAATGTGTGTATAAGAGATGAAATTGAAGAGTAATTATGAGTAGTTGTTAATGTGATGATTGTAGTGGTTGCAGTGGATGTTTGTGTGAACCAGAAAATGTTTCAAACAGTGTTGAAGTGAATCTTTCAAGAAGAGTGTGCTACTTTCATACCATTTCATTTGATTTTATTCTCAAGGCAAGTCCTAACCCGCTTTTGATCAAAATCCTTTAACAAGGTTACTCTTAACAGGGTAAGCAGGATCCTAATAGGTCTAGAGAATAAATCCTCTAACAGGGTAACTCTCAAAAGGAGTTTCAAATCCCTTAATAGGGTAGTTCCTAACAAGACTTTGTAATAGCTTCTAACCGGGCTAGAGATACTCTTAACTGGGTATAACCCTAACAAGGTGATGAAATGCTCCTAACATGATAGATCTTATTTTTGCACTAGTGAGGTTTGTGGGTGGTAATTCCCACCATGGTTTTTCCCTCTAACAAGGGTTTCCACGATAAAATATTGGCATCATTGTGTTGATTTTATGGATGTATGCTTTGTTATGATTTTATGTTATATTGAGCTTTGCATGTGTTGGAAAGTGACAATGCAAGCAATTGTTATTTTGTCATTGATGTCAAACCTTAATCGATGAGACTATTGTTATCTGTTTAAGTACCATATCTATTGATTGAAGAAGAAGATTTAACAAGAAGACCAAATGAATGGTTGAGTTAAGACAAATAAAAGGGTACTTGATCAGTTAGCACTCTGGCAAAGTAATTAGTTGTTTATCTTTCAAAGACAATTTTTCTAGTTGTTTTGTGCCGAGCAAGTTTGGCTTCTGCCAAGAAAGTTTGGTTTGATGCTGAGTGAAGTTGTTTGTGACGAGCAAGTTTGTTTAGTGTCAAGCACCAATGAAATTGCCGAGTGAAAATAGTGATGTTGGCCGACTTACAGTATTTGGATTAATGATGAGATTTGAGATCTCTGGCCAACTTAGTTAATTTTATTGGGATATGTAAAGTTAATTAAAGATTGAT
>MU226881.1:2527336-2557446 GCA_018584345.1 Thuja plicata | reverse complement strand
CACACCTAACAGTGTGTTATTGTAACCTTTAACAGGGTTGGCTCCTCACAGAGCTCACTTCAAAAGAGTGAAACTTGGTAGCATGTTACTGGTGGTTTTTCCCATATTGGGTTTCCACGTTAAATACGTGTGTAAACTTGTGTGAATGCTTATGGTTTGTTTTATTGTTATGTTTCTACAAGCTAATTACATTGAATAGTAAACTGCATGATTGAGTTGTTGACATATGCTACTGCTACCGAGTAGATCTGAAATACATAAAGTTTTATTTGCTACATCTAGACCTGAGGATAACTGATTCACCCCTCCCCTCCCAGTTATTCTAAATTCATCCTAACAGCATGTTGGTTACTTTGGAAGTTGATGAAAAGATTGTGTATCTGTGGTTACACTGATTCACCCCCCCCCACCCCGCCTCTCAGTGCCCTATAACATTAACAACAACTCCCCCTAATAGGATTTCCTCCCCCTTACTCCACTTCTCCCCCTTTGACATCAATGATCAAGGGTATCTGGGGGTAATTGAATAATAAAATGAATAAATTCCCCTAAACATATCTTCTTCTTAGAAATATTGGTGAATGGTTGAGAGCGACATCACTCCCAATCTTTCCCTCGGGTACTCAAAGTTATCTTTTGAAGAGGCTTTGGGCAAATGTTAGCAGTTTATTCCTTTGCTGAAATGTATTCCAACTTCATTTGTTCATAACCCCATCCTATCTTAAGAAATTATATTTAATTGGAATATACTTTGTAGTTGAGTGCATAACCAAATTCTTTGAAATATTGATTTCTCTTGTGTTGTTAAAAAATATGGAAATGGGTTGCTCATGTTCAACCTTAATATCATTCAATGCTTGTTTATCTAGGGAACATGTGTGCAACAAGTTGTTGATGCAATGTATTCCACCTCTATTGTAGATAAAGAAACTGAAGCTTGTTTCTTACTCAACCAAGATACAATATTATTACCAAGTAAGAATGCTCCTCCACTTATGCTATTATGTCATTGACAATACCTACTCAATCCACATCTATATATGGTGTGAGGGTAAAATCTTCACCTCTTGGATACTAGAATCCAAAATCCATAGTCCCCTTCAAATATTTTAATATTATTTTGATTATATTTACATGGGTTTTATTTGTCTAAAATTATGCCACCAAACTAACTACTTGCACATTATTAGGCTTTGTAGTTGTTACATATAGAAAAATACCAATAATAGATCTATGCATAGTCTGGTTTTCTATAAACGATTCGTCATCTTTTCTCAATTTACAACTAGTAACCATAGAAGTACTTATTGGATTACAATATTCCATCTTGAACTTCTTCAACATCTCCTTATTATATATGGTTTGTGAAATAAATATTCTATTATTTGATTGGGAAGTTTACAAAAAAAGAAATAGATTATTCACCAAGCATCATCATTTTGAATTCATTTTGCAAATTCAAGGAAAACTCTTGGCGCATCTTGTCACTGGTACTTCAAAATATGATAAAATCCACATACACCACAAAAATAAAATAAAGAATCATCTCCTTTACTCTTGATAGAAAGTTACTATCCACAATTCCTCTTTTGAAACCTTTCTCTTGAAGACATCTATATGGCCTTGATTACCGATTCCTTCGGGCTTGATTTAATCCATAAAGTGCCTTCTTTATCCTATAGATATAGTCCACATTCTATCATAGCAGGTTTCCATTTAGAAAAGTATATTTTTCATCCATCTGGTAGACTTTGAAGTTCTTAAAACTTAAAAAGGCTAAGAACATCCTTATGACTTCTATATGAGAGATAGGAGAAAACATTTCTTTTAATTTAACTCCTTCAACTTGAGTGTATCCCTTGTATACCTATCTTGCCTTATTCCTTACAACTTGGCAATCCTCATTTATTTTTTGTAATAGAAGACCCACTTAGTGTCATTCAATTTTTTTTCCTTAGGTCTTGAGAACACTTCCCAAGTTTTAATTTTCTTGATTTGATCCAATTGCCTTTCCATAGCCTTGATCTAGTGCTTTCCTTCACTTTCTTCTATGAAGTTACTTGGTTCTAATTGAGAGATCAAACACATGTTTACATTTTCTAGTGCACTAAAAAGTCTTCTTGTCTGAATTTCTATACCTTTGTCTCTATTAATCAAATCTTTAGGATAGTTCTTTTGAACAAATATAGATGGTGTCCTAGGTGGTGCCTTCAATGGAGTCTTTATTTTTTTTTCTCAAATTATCTAGTTTCAATTTCTTCCTTTGTTTCTTTTTTCTTTGCAATTTTGTTTTTCATAATGAATTTCTTGTACTATCTCCTTTTGATGTCCATATTCATCAAATCTCAAATTTTCACTTTCAACTTAACTTTTATAATCAATTTTTATAGCGTTTTTCATCTTAACTTTGTGGGAATATCCAAGGGAGATACCTTCAATGATTCTAGAATTTAATTTTCCCTAATTTTCTTGTCTCTTTTTATTAACATTTGCTTCCAAAAACCTTGAAATACTTTACAAATGTAGGCATATGGATTTTTTCTATTGTTCACTCTAATGTATGTGCGATACATAGTTGTATGAACCACTTCTCTCCAAAAAGTATTATATATCATGGATTCATTTAACATAGCTATTTTTGTTCCCCAAATTGTTCTATTCTTCCGCTCAGGTACATTTTTGTGGAGTTCTTGCGGCTAAATATTTTCTTTTTATCCCATTTGTTCATTAAATTCTTTAAATTGAATTGAGGTGAATTCTCCTCCTCTATCATATCTAAGTAATTTTATCTTTGAGCCTATTGCATACTCTACCAAGTCTTTGAATACCTTAAACTTTTCAAAGGATTCATACTTTTCTTTTAGAAAAGCTACCCAAGTGATCTTGGATTAAAAAAAATCAACAACTTAAAATAACTCTCACCTTGCAAGATCTTCATCCTTGTTGCCTTAATTAAATCGGTGTGAACAAGTTCCAAAGGATTTTACGTCAAACAATTCTTAGATTTGAAATGTGTCCCTTTTCTACCATACTGACACTATTTTCAAAGATTATTTGAAGGATTTTCAATCTTCGCCATGTCTCTTGTGACTTTATTTTTGTTGATCTTCACACTGTTATCAAAGCTCAAATGTCTTGTCCTCCTATGCCACAACCAACTCTCATTTTCTTTCCCCATATAACATTTTTCACTTTTTACATCATTAAGCATGTAAATTTTTGTTTTCCTATAAGAATTGGCTATTAATTTTCCCTCCTTCGTGACTTTACATTCTCTAGAATGAAATGTGATTTGATGCACCTAGGAGCTTGTGCTACAATCTAAAACCAATCCTCCATCAAATAATAAGAAGAAACCACAAGAAGCTATTTCACCAGTCAATGAACAAATGCATTAATGTGTATGAGATATAATACATTGTATAGACTCCATTCTTATAAAGCAAAATACAAGAGAAAATAGTACATGTGATGAGGACATATGTATCAATTAGGATGAAGAGTAAGTATAACTACTCTGGCACAAAAATTATGTACCTAACCTAATTAGATAATGTACAACTAATCATCTATAATATGTTGTTTCCTAAGTAAGTTTAAAGAAAATGTGTATAGCATGAACGTGTACACCAACTTCTCCCCTTAAGTGAAACTTAGGGAGAAATATGCAAGAGTTGCAATCAAAAAATGAAAATGAAATATCAAATATGAGATGCATTATGGGTCTTAGAAACATTTCCATGTTAGGTATCCATGTACAACTAAAATGCAATAAAATGAAATTCTCTCACAGCCAAAGAAAAGGAGAAAAAATCCTATGGGATAAAAATCCTCTCCAAAAGAGACAAACAACCTAAAAAGAAAAAGTGGAAGGAATTAGGATACCTCAAGACACATAGAGACTACTTTTTGCACCCTTAACAAGGATTGCAACTAAATATATTGAGGAGATTCCAAAGGTTTAGTTAAGATGTCCGCAACATTCTACTCCACAGGAAAATACTCCAAAGAAAGAACAACATCCTAAATGAGTCGTTGAATGAAGTTAATCTGGATCTCAATGTACTTAGTGCATTGATGCTCTCTTGGGTTAAAATAAATATGTATGGAACTTTGATTATTACACCAAAGATTAGTGGGATGATTAGTAGGAAAACCAAACTCAGCCATCAACCGTCGAAGCTAGAGAACCTCCTGAATAGCCAATATCTCTCCTCAATCCTCAGCCTTAGTTGATGATAATGCAATAATATTTTTCTTCTTGCAAGTCAAATAAACTACACCAAAATAAATACAAAAGACAAAGCTAAAAGTAAACTTTTGATCATCAAATTCACCAACCAAAACCAAGTTATCGAAGCCCACAATCTTAGTAGCACCTGATGTATAGTGAATGCCAAACTATTTAGTGCATTGAGAGTACCTCAAGATATGATTGGCTACATTTTAATGAGTCTCACAAGGATATTAAGAGAAATGAGAGACAAAACCAACTACAAAGTAAATATCAGGATGAATATGTATCAAGTACAAAAATCTACCAACCAACTATCGATACAAGGTGGCATCAACTGATGGAGTAGTGCAAATGGTAGGTAACACACCACTTGACTAAAAAGGAGTAGGGGTTGAGATACAATTATCCATCCCAATTTTAAAAGAAATTGAAGAGCATAGTTCTTCTAAGATAAAAATAATAATAATGGAAGAAGACTAATGAATCTGACAACCAAGGAAGTAGTGCAACACGCCAAAAATTTTCATATCGAAATGCTCCATCTAATCTCTCTGAGTACCCTTAATCATGGTAGGATAACTCCTAGTGATAATCAAGTCATCCACATATAGAACAAGAATGAGAAAATCCCCTTCATGCCTTTGAATATAAACTATAGGATCAAAGTGACATCTAGTGAATCTAAGAGAAAGCAAGAATCTACCTATCTTGTCATATCAAGCTCAATGAGCTTGTTTGAAAACATATAATGAATGACATATCCTAAAAACAAGTGAAGAATCTTGCACAAAAACTTTGTGGCTACTCTATATATATCTCCTCTTGAAGATCACCATGCAGGAAAGCACTCTTCACATCCATCTACTACACTAACCAACCCTGAGATGTAGCATTATAAATTAAAACATGAATAGAATCCATCTTATATACATGGAAATGGTCTCAGAATAGTCAATGACCTTAACCTAAGAAAAACCCATAGAAACTAGAGGAGCCTTATCAATAGATCAATTAGCTGCAAATTTGGTATGTTACACTCACTTGCACTGAACCAACTTTCTTCTCTTAAGAAGAGGAAACAAATGCAAAGTATGAATCTTCAGCAAAGAAGAATACTCTTTGGTCATAGAGCTATCCCATTCTCCAACATCTGAAGCATTGAAAAATTTATGAGGATCAGAAGAAATTGCATGATACAGAAGACTGATACTAGAAGTGTGAGCAAGAGTGTTGCATGTAGAAAAGGGATTACATGAAAGTTAAAAACCATGAATTTTGAATGGAGAATTGCGAGTATAATACTTAACAATAAACCCTAGAGAAAAAATTGATTTTTTTAAAAAATAATAATGACACAATAATCACTAAACAAACTGACCTCGCTCAAAAACCAATGAGGAATTAGAGCTCATGTGTTCATACCCTTTAGAAACATATCCTTGTGATGTTTTCTATGAGAACAGCCCAAAAAAATCCATCTAAAGAAGAGATCTTAGGTAGACTAATCACCAAGTTTTGTGTTCTTGTTTGTTATACATATATGTAATTCAAGTCACAAACCATTTGTACCAAAGCGTGCTCGTAGAATATACGTGAGCAATAAGGCATGATCTTGATGAAGACAAATCCATCAAACCTATACAAACAAGATTCATGATCACGTGTGGATGTAGAAATGACCTTCTAAGGATATTGCATGTCTCAAATAGCCACATATGTAGGAGAGAGCTCAATAAGTCTTCCATCACCATGATGGAAAACCTAATAGATGGGAATCAGATTCTAGGAAATATCAAGAACAAGAACATCCTCAGTGTTACCATCCTACATATTTATTGAGCCTATCCCCAAAAAAGGAATGTAAGAATAGTTATGAACAAGAATATGTGAATTAGGACTATCAAAAAGAGAATCAAGAAGATCCATAGTATGAGTCATCTGATGAAAAGAAATAGAATCCAACTAGAACTAGTAGAGGACAAAGCCCTAGCTAAAATATCTTTCCCTTTTCCCAAGGAATAAGACATATGCTGGCAATATTGTTATTCCTCATAGATTCTTCCAATGTTGATAGCTTCGCAAAACAATGTGCATGATTATTTATTGACTTTCCACTAAAGGAACAATTCTCCTTCATATTCTTATACTTATAGGGAAACTCCCCTAAATGAGGAGGAGGAGTAGAAGGAGGAGGCTATTAATCATTTTTTTCCTTAGGTTTGGAGGGAGACTCACCACCTTAAGATGAGTATGTCTTTGGATTCTTCTTGTTCTTATCTTTTCCCTTGGAAGATTGACCCATCAAAGCATGACTTGTAGGAAGAGTATTCCTTTGAATCAACTTGGTCTTCTCTCTAATCGATCAAACAATTCCTCAAATTAAGGCATCTTATGAGTGTCTCACATAGCATCTATAGTATAATAGAAGGTAGAGGTAAACACTTTAAAATGACCTCTAAGCTTAGAGAAGATCCATAAAATAAATGCCTTATCATCTTTGTAATTCAAATCAGCTACATAGGTCCAATTTAAAACTCCAATCACCAAGAATTTGTGCAAGAAAGATAAAAACTATGAACGATGAAAAGATAATTGGTAGTATAAGACTTAGCAATAAAACGTACAAAAAAATTTATTTTTTGTCAAATGATAATGACCCAATAATCCTTTAACAAAATATCCTCATTAGAAAAATAATTGATCTCAAACCCACTATGCAGAAATGGGTTGCATTCATAGACGCTTTGATACCATGTTGATGCACCTAGGAGGTTGTCCTACAAGCCAACACCAAACCTCCACCAAATAATGAGAAAAGCCCACAAGAAGCTATTTCACCAATCAATGAACCAATGTATTGATATGTATGAGATATAATACACAGTACAAAATTTGTACTTATAAAGAAGAATGCAATAGAGAATAGTACATGTGATAAGGATAGATGTCACTATCTGGAAGAAGAGTAGGTATAACCACTCTAGCACAAATAATGATATACCTAACCTAATTAGCTAATGTACAGTTGTATGCATCCAAAAGAATCTTTCTCTCTAAGTAAGATTAATAAAACTTGTACAATATAAATGTGTACACCAATAACATGAAGTTACGGCCATGGTTAAATAGTTGACTCACACTTAGGAGATTAAGTTTCAACCCTTCAACATATTGAACATTCTTAGATTTAGTGCTTCCATTATCGAGACTAATTGTGCTTTTATATTTTATGTTTTTCATAGCATTATCCCCAAATTTCAGAATTCTTTCACTTATTTTCTTTAGAGATAAATTTTATTTTATCGTTGATTATGTGGGTTGAGCAACCACTATTAACATACCATTGGTCTTTCTCATCTTGAGCATTTAGTGTAACTTGGAGAAGCCTAAATATTTCCTTCATTTATTGCTCTTTCTTCTTCCAAACCTTGTTTGGTTCATCCTTCTTCTTGTCACAAACATACTATGTCTTACTTTATCTTGGAGGCTCAACAAAACTACATCTACAAAACCTTACTATGTGGAAAAAATTATTATATTTAAACCATATGACATTATAATCCATAAGAGGATAAAAAAAATTAAATTCCCTCTTGATGAACTCAAAATCATTCCTTTTATGAACTCTACAACTAATGGTGTTATGCCCAAATTTATTACATGAAAAAAAATAGTCATGGGAAGAACATTGAAACCTAGTTGTGTGTGGTGGTTGTCTTTGAGAAAATGACCTTTTTAGTTATGTTTGTATACTTTTGGAGGTGGATTATATTTTTGTGGGACTTTTTTCTCCTTTATATTTTCCCCTTGTTATCTTCCTTTCTAAGAGTCTTAGTATAGATATCTAGATTTTCTTCTTCCATATTGTATGGTATCTATCCACAACATTAGAACTTTCAACATTATTCAACTTTTTACTTCCATCAAAGCAAAGGCTAGTTTTGATGACTAGTGATCTTTGCACATTGGTAATATCTCACACTTTAATTTGGTTGTTCTTTTGTCTTCTCCATTTCCTTCCTTAAGGAATAAAATTGAAGTTTGACTTCTCACAATCTATTTCCCTTACTTTCAGCTAATCTTTTAAGACTTATTCAATTAACCTTGCCTCCTCAACTTGATTCTTTAGATCTACAATCATTTTTTTTAATTCATCAAGTAGCTTCATCTTGAATTTGTCATCTTCTCAAATTTGAGGTTTTATCTTTGAATTTTTCTTCCTAAGTATTTTGATTTCATCTAGGGAAACAATAAGTTCCTCCTCTAGATCTACTATTGTTTCCTCCTCTCATGTAATGCCCCACCAAGGAACCCTGACAACATAGGGTTAAATATGCACTATATAATTTTTTTAGGAATAATCATGAACATAAGTGCAACCATAACCAACAAGCAAGCAAATATATAACAACAATGATCATCCAAAATCACGCACAAGAAGAAGTCCTACACACTCTTCCAAAGGTTCCATGACAACTTGCAACCGCACTCAGAACGGATTACACATGTCCCCAAGATTGCAAAAATAGAGTGAATGAAACCATCCTCTTAATCCATCCAAACCATAGATTCATTTTAATCCCAAAGGAAATGTTGCTACAATGATTAAGCATAAAAGTTCATTACCAATTAACCAATAAGAACCCCATATAAAATCATCACAAAGAATAGACGATCTGATCCAACATCTAAAACTGAAAAGGGAAACCAAACTAGACGCAGATGTTGAAAGCAAGCAGTGACATTGATTTTCTATGTAGAGGCTGATCTACATAGGCAATGATTCATGACTGGAAAAGTTTTGAAAAAAAAGTCTCAAACTAGTGAGTCGCATATGCTAATCTGCAAGCAGAAATGTCGATTAGTGCATGCACAAACACCGATTCAGAAATTTCTGTAGAACTTGAAAATATAGAGGTATAACACCTATGTCGACACCAAAGTACAACTAATAAACAACTAGCTCCACACTGGGGAGTGACAGATACACATGATTGAGGCCACGAACATTCGATATAATAATAACATCAAAATAATGTTAATCTAATAAGCATGAAGCATCATATACATATATCACTGAAAGAAGATAAAAAGGAAAGCAATGAGCACATAATACTCAAAACTCTGTCTCTGGAAGAAGGCCACCATCTATACATCGGTCCCTAGCAGTGGTAAAGTGCAAGACCACCCTACCATGTGGAACCCACAGGCCCACCCCACCGTGTTCGTAGAGATAATAACCTGGCCACAAACACATAGATTCACACACACAAAGAATGGCTAACACACATGCCAAACATATGAAAACTATAAGGATGATACATAGATCCCAATAGAATCATAAGATGTGGAATACAGTATGGCACAAGTACAAAGGGCCACTACTTAGAATCTACAAGGCCATAGTGCAAGGACTCAAGGTGTTAGTCCATGTAGTATTGAGTCTCGTGTCAACATTTGCAGACAAACAAACATTGGTAGTTACCTACATCTATGCACTTGGACACACAAATACAAACTTAGCCTACAGATCCCATGCCCACTAGTGGATGCATTGAGAAATAAGATAAAGGTACTGAGTCTAATGATTCCAAGCTCACTAGTTCTTTCATTGCAATAAAGCAAGATGATTGCAACTCTATAGACTCTATTCCTGCTTGTTCTACTAAGTGTATTGTCAAAGAAAAGGAGACCTTTGCTACACAAATTATCAAAACGGATAAACGGATAATAGACAGCAGATGCTCTCACCATGTGACTGGTGATAAGAGTAAATTTGTAATCTTTGAGGAATTTGATGGTGGTATGGTAAGATGGGGAGACAACACTAAAGGTGTGATCAGAGGTAGAGGATCTATTTCTCTAGATGGAAAGAATAATGCAAACGATGTGTTGTATGTAGAAGGTTTGAGACATAATCTTCTCAGTGTAGGACAACTGATGAACAAAGGATATAGCACTAAAAAGAAAGGCCAAGTCCAAAAAAAAGATATCAATAAATTATGGGACTCGATCCAAAGTATGGAGCTGCAGATGGTTGAAGTTCAGATGCTGGAGGATCAGTTGGAAGTTGTTTAGTGTTTTGGGTTGCTGGAAGTTTTTTGCTTTCTGTCTGCTAGGAGCTTTTTGTTGTTAACTGTTTTGATGTTTTGTAATGTAATTTTCTATTAAATCTGGGGTTTAGCCCTCTTTTGGTTTTCTATCACTTGTGACAGTTCGTTGTTTCCTTGTCCTTTGTTGTCTATCTTTTGGTGCTTTGTAAAGGGTTTCGGGGCCCCTTCAAAACCTGTTGTTACCTTAATAAAAAACAAAGGATATAGCTTGTATTTCAAGAATGACAGATGCAAGGTTGTAGACAATTGTGGAAGGGATATTGCAATAGGATCCAAGACAAGAGGTAATGTATTTCATCTGAATACTAATCTAAGAAGTTGCTTCACTTCTCAATATTATGAAAGCTGGATATGGCACAATAGGCTATGTCATGTAAATTTTCATAATATTGTGGCTATAAGCTCTACCTCTGTTGTTAGAAACCTTCCTAGATTAAAGAATCCTATCAATACTAACTATAAGGAATGACAGTTAGGAAAGCCAACAAGAACTACTTTCAGATCCAAGGATGAAAACTCAAATGGATCATTAGATCTTGTTCATACTACTTTTTGTGGTCCTGCAAAGATAAGAAGCATCCAAGGAGATAGATATTTTATGATATTCATTGATGATTATTCTAGAATGGTTTGGGTAACCTTCTTGAAGGAAAAGTTTGAAATTTTTGAAAAATTCAAAGTCTTCAAATTCATGATTGAGAATGAAATAAGAAAAGGTCTAAAATGCCTAAGATCATATGTAGGTGAGGAATTCACATCCGGTGAGTTCAATACTTTTTGTGAAAAACATGGAATTAGGAGACAATTATCTACACCAAGAACTCCACAACAAAAAGGAATTGTTGAAAGAAAGATCGGATCAATTCTTGATACTACAAGAACCATGATGTTAGAAGGAGATGTTCCAAAAATATTTTGGAGAGAGGCGGTCAACACTATAGTATACACATTCAATTGAGTTTAAATCAGAGGAAGAATGGGTAAGACACCTTATGAAATTTGGTGTGGAAATGTTCCTACTATAAAGTACTTCAAAATTTTTGGTAGCAAGTGTTACATCAAGAGTGATGAGGGCATATTCTTTGGATACTCTACCAAAATTAAAATATACAAGTGCTATAACAAAAGATTGAGGAAGATAGTAGAAAGTGCAAATGTCAGAGTCAATGAAGGCATTAATAATCTATCCAAATAATGTAGAAATACACATATTGATCAGAATGTGAGAAGCGACTAGGAAGAACATCAAAACCAAGTGCACAATGGTACAGAAAATGAAGATGAGACTTATACAAGTAGAAGGGAGGAAACACACAAACCAGTGGAAAAGCATATGATACCCAGGTGCATAAGACTGAATCATTTTGAAAATCAAAGTTAGATGCAGAGTGTCTCAAAGAAGATTAATGATTAATATGATGCAAGAAAAGAAAAAGGAACAATGCTAGAGTCACAAGTAAAGCAAAAGATATCAAGGTATAAAAAATTGACCCATTCTAAAGATAGATATCTATTGTTCAACATAATAGAACTCAGCATGATTCTTGCAATGGGAAAAATAGGTGAACAAAGTGTCAATAAATCATTTGAAATGTGATATAGAAATCGGATCATGAGTAGTTCAAAAGGGTCAGTAATGCAAAAGGAAATTACAATTAATGCAGACAAAATAGTTAAAAAGGGGGGATCCACAAGTTGCGACAACCTCAGTGCTCAAAATCAAAAGGAGTCTGATATGAAGTAACTCAAGGAAAATGAGAACCAAAATTCAATTGAAGGAAACTTTAGCTCACAGTGTTAGAAAATTGTAGAAGATCAGATCGGTCTAAATTAAAAAGTTGAAGATAGATAAGTGGACAAATATTGTGTAGATGATCAATGGGTTAGAGTCATAGAAGAAGAGCTCAGAATTGCACATGGTTTAAAGGATAAGATTAAGACCAGTTCTAAAGCATTACTAACTCAGAGGAGGTCACTAGACAACAATGGTATTGGATTAAGAAGGGGAGAATGCTCCAAATCCAACCAGACATAAGCCCAATTTAGAGAAAAAAAAAGGGGGGAGAAGAACAAGAAGAAAAAAGAGAAAGGGTAGAAGAGTCAGGTCGAGCAGAAAAGAAAACGAAAGAAGAAGGAAAAAATAAACAATAATAAGAGATGACACAAGAAGCCCAAGAACAGAAAAAGTAACAAGAGCAAGAAACATGTGGTAAAAATCTCTAAATCTCAAAACTTTCGTGGTAGTTGCTTTGATTGTGGTAAATATGGACATAGACCCTCAAATTGCAATAGGAAAGACATTCACTTAGAAATAGGAGAAGCAATTATGTCCCTGATGTATTCAAATGTGTGAGAAGGGTAAATAAAATTATCATAAGGAAAATAGATAGATGCCCTTGTACTATGATGAGGAATGTTGATCTAGAAAGAAGAAGATTGGCATATGTTGCAGATGCAAAAAATCCATAGAAAATTTTGAACACTGCAAACACATACAAAGTGTTGACACTGAAAAGATCAATAAGAGTATGCCAGAAACTTATATGGGCACACAAGGAGATGACAAGGTAGACAAGCTTGATCAAAAGAATACGAAGAGAGAAGGAAAATAAGAGGACAAGGAACAGAAGAAAAATAAAAGGACAAGAAGAAAGAAGAACAAAGAGATTTCAAATATGGGATCTACATCAGTTCGATCCAAAGGCAAGTCAAAAAGACTTGCTCCTCCCACTCAAAACTAAGATGCAGAAGGATACATCAGTCCAGAAGAATCACATGAAAGTATCCTTAAAGATGGATTGATGTACGAAAGCTACTACTCAGGGGGAGTAGTAAGCATGGTAAGAGAAAGTTATCTAATCAAAAGGTAAGCATTTGCAGGAAGCTACAAGAAAGTACAAAAATCAGTAAGCTAGGTATTTGATTAGTGTATGAATGTCTCAGAAGAGCGCATGTACAAGAATAGAAGGATGAGTTGTTAAAGTTTAAACAAAAAATTAAATGTGTTTAGTGAATCTGAGACATGTACAAGAATAGAAGGATGAGTTGTGCAAGAAAGCAAGATGAGGTTAACAAAGTTGCCTAAGAAGAGAAGGAAAAGGAACCTGATATTGGTGTGACAAAGAAAGTGCTAAAAGGACTAATGGTACACCTTTGTAATTGGTGTCAAAGGGGGAGAGAAACTGATGTGAAAAATCTATCAGATATAAAAGGCAAGACGAAGCAATTATGGAAGACAACTAAGATAAAAGAAGACATCAAAGGAGAAGCCAAGAAGGAAGTTGATCAGATGAGAGATGCAAGTGTATGTATACTTACACATAAGAAAGAAGTGAGCTAAAATATGTGATGAGTACTCAAGGGAGAGAAGTTGATGAAGATAAGAGTATACAATTTGATTGGAACCAAGTCAATCATGCTCCCAGGGGGTTGCAGAAGAAATTCTATTAGAGAAGACTCTGAAAGATAATGAAGGATATTGTTGGTAGTATTGATGATTATCTTTCTAGGAGTAAGAATGTTGGTTTCTGATTGTATTACTTATTTTCACATCACATGTTGTCATCGATTCCAGAGGGAAAGATTATTATCATATTGGCAAAGATGGATGATGGTTGTGTTGGCATTGATGTCAACATAGCAGAAGGATTGATCAGAGGAAGTAATCAGAAGCATTATTTGCTTGATGCTAACTTAACTATTGCAAGTTAGTCAGTGGAGAAGAATGGTAAAAGGTTTGGTGAGAAGCGAATATTGTAGAGAAGAATGTGTACAAATAGAGGAAGCATGTTGAAGATGTTTACAATGTTCACCCAGAGTTACAAAAGATTTCATGATGATTTGTATAGGTAACCAAGTAGCAGAAGGTAGTTGACAAAAAGGGTGATAAACTATGCCAACGGGAAGGCAGAAAAAGGTTTGGTCTGCTCAATAGAGTGATAATTTCATGGACGGAACCTAGGAGTGTGTAGGAGACATACTTAGGTGTCTTCAACTCAAAGGGTTTTGTACTTTAGAGGTCTGCAAGGCATAATCTTATGATCTCAAAGACTTGTTGACAGTGTTCTTCAAGTGATGGAAATGGGGTGGCAAATCCAATGGTTTTGATGGATTTGAATGATTGAGTGTTTTTCATGATGCTATAGGATGTTCTTGAAGTATGTGTTTGATGATTTGACGATAAACATGGATCCAAAAGATCAGATTGGTGGAGTTTTCGGTTAGAAGTAATATTTTATTATTGTTCATGTTCTTGGCCGACTAAGTGGGTAAATCGTGTTGCGCAAGTGCTAATTCATGAAATCTAGGAGATTTATGATCTCGTGGGGCTATAGACGGTGTCTATGACCTAGCAGTTAGAGATGGATTTGAATCATGAAATCTGACGCGTTGATTGAAGAAATGGTGAATTAGATTTTTGTCGACCTAGTTCTTGATATAAAATGATGAATTAGGGAAAATTCAAGGTGTAGATTGTGTATGTGGATGCTAGAGGTGGCTAGCGAAGGGAGAGCCTAATTCAGTAGGAATCAGGAGTGTTTCAACAAGGGGTTGAATAGAGATCTGCATTATGCTACATTGGAGTTGTATCAGACATGAGGTAGATGTCACTTACATAGTTGACAAAAACTTGTAAGGATCATTGTAGTGATCAGATTGTAAGGCAGTGATCGTTCCTAAGAATTGTAGCCTGAGGATTTTCATTTAAGCAGTGAGCTTGGATGCATGTGCATTCCCCATATATTGTAATCAGGTTATACTTCTAACAAGGTATTTTCTTATTATGGGTAATCAGCTCTACCATGGTTTTTCCCCTAACAAGGTTTCCACAATAAAAATCTTGTGTCAGCTTGTGTGGATGTGTTTCTAATTTGTATATGCATGCATATTTTATACTCTATTTATTCAGATCATATTTACAAGTTAGAGGGTTTTGAGGTTTAAGGTTTTGGATAACAATTAATTCACCACNTCCCCCCCCCCCCCCCCCCCCCCCTCTTAGTTGTTCTTTTCCATAATATTAACAAAGAAAATGTGCTAATGTTGAACAGAGGTTATCTTAACATAGTGGTGAGACAAGAGAATGCTTGAAAGAAATGTATGATATTTATCAGAATTGTCTCAAGTAACCTGTTGCTATTGACAATTTTAGAAGTAAGATTGAAAGTGTTGAGTCTAAGTTGAACGACATTGGTAAGAATTTTGATTTCTTCAAGGATAAGTTGTTAAGCAAAGAATAAGAGTTGGTGAATTTCAATCAAAGTTGTTGCATGTTAAGAGATAGGGGGAAGATTTGGTGAGGATCTTCTGGTTGGTGAAGGACGTGGTTGAGGTCTGGTTAGAACATCTTTCAAGAATTCTTTCTGATGCAGAGGAGTGTGAATGTTAGTACCGGTCTCTGAGTGGTCATCATCATTTGATTCATTAGTTCTATATGATAGCCTATGTGTACAGATGAGTTCTATTGTGGATGCTTGGAAGAAGGCTCTTCTAATTATAAAAGAAAGGTACAAAAAAATTTGTCTTGTGAAGTCTTCTATTTTACTGATGTATATGATTTGGCCCTTTTCCATTGTTGGCAAAAAGGGGGAGAAAATGTAGAATAAACATTGAGCTGGAACTACTTAACTTAGGTGGATTTTTTTGGATGTTTTGGATGTTTTGGAGTTTTTCTATTTGTAGTGTTTTTCCATCAATGTCAAAGGGGGAGATTGTTGAGATGTTGTTGGCATTGATGTCATTGATGTCAAAACCTATGTACCAGATATTTGTGCTCCGGCCAATGTACAAAATCGATCTATCATATGCAGTATTATATGATAACATATGTTTTTGATGGTTATCCTTGCTTCGGTGACAATGGTATATCTTTTTGGTACGTCTATAATATTCAATATGATATGGTGGCTTGTTGATGAGGTATGTGGAGTCTTTCCTCACTTTGGTTTTTGGAATATTTGACGTTGAAGATGTTTAGTACAAAATTATGAAGATCACTCTTTTATTGGTTGTTGATTTTCAAAGCTTTCTTCGGTATCTCTTCTATCTGGACATCTATGTAGCATGTTACAGAATTTTTGGTTCCTCCGGTTGGTTGTGAATTTGATGATAACTAGACATGGTCCTAGTTGTGGTGTTCCCATCAGCATCAAAATTTAATATCTTTTGGTATTTTGTTTTGTAACATGCTTATCCTGTGTATGGCCTATCTTTGGGTCCCATGGTAATGTGGAGAGAAGATTCTATGTGAGGCCTATCTTTTGAGTTCAATGATAGTTTGTGTGCTTTAATGAATATTTCAACTTTTTTATTCAAGTTGACATGTTTTGGTTGGCTGACACCTTTTGGAATTTTATCATTTCTATGGGTATATATTTAGAACATCTTTTTGGTGATATGGATAAGAGGAATGTGAAGATGAATTGTGAAGTGATGTGAACATGATTGTCGTCAAAAGAAGATATAATATAGAGTTGGGCAAAGAAGTAGTAAAGTGTTTATGTAGTCGGCTCTCATTCTGGATCTATTGCAGATAGAGACAATATTATTCACTAGAATTGAATCCATGCAAGTGTAGATGCAATTTCATCATTTCCAGTTGTCTGTAAGATCAATTTTTATATTGGTTGTGATAGTTGTTTTTGTATCTAGGACAGTTATCCCAATAGACAGTGAGCCTACCGACACTGAGCCTTACCTGCAGTTAGCATTTGTAAAAACCATCTTAACTAGTGTCACCTTAACCAATGTTTATATGCATGAGAATTAACTTCCCATGGTTTTCCCCATCTTGGATTTTCTTCATAAATATGGTGTTCTTTGTGCATGGTGTTTATTATATGCTTTCATGTTCATTGTTGTTTTTAGTTATCAGTTTAGATTATCATTGCTAATAGTTCGGTTAAGTTTAAAAATATCTTGGGATAACTGATTCACCTCCCTCTCAGTTATTCAAGGTTGTTCAATATGTAGTAGGGCATGGTTTATTCTATTAGAAGCAAATGTGAATTCATTACCTAGTTTAAATAGTTTAAGACTGACAATGGTGGTAAATTTGTTCCATTTTGATAGATTCTTAAAAGATGGAATAGAAAGACAAGATAATTCTATATAACCCTTAATAGAATGGAGTTTCAAAAAAATGAACATAATATTTATGGAGAGGGCCTGTACTATGTTAAGCTGGACTAGTCTACAATAAGTTTTTTAGGAAAAAGTAGCTGCCATGAATTGTTACTTGGTTAATAAGTTTGCTACAATAGCTCTTGACGATACACCACCTATGGAAGTGTGGTTAGAAATAAATATTCATTGATGCATCTTAGAGTCTCTGGTTATGAGACATGTCCTCATGTGTCTAGGGAGAAGAAATCAAAGTTGGAGAACAAGGTTGTTAAGTGTATTTTCATAAATTAGGGTATAGGCCATTGGTGTGAAAGGGTACAAGCTTTGGGATTTTGAGATAAAAAAGAGTTTCATATGCAAGAAGTATTATCTTCAAAGAAGCTAAACCTTCTTCCATTATATTACAACTAGAAAATGATAAATAAGTCATGCTTCGGCTAAATCCACATACTAAGAAAGTTCAACTTAAAGCCTACAGGGAATTGAATAAGAGATATTATAAATTTAATATATTTTAGAAGTGTTAGAACATCCACCCCAATGATTGAGGAAGTCCATTTAGCACAGTTAGTAACCAAATAAGCATTCACCCTTTAATTGGAAAAGGCATTTTTCCATTGACTAATAATAGCAAATGAATGATCTAGATTCTTGGCAAAAGGCCACGGAAGAAGAGATGGTAACATTAAAAAAAATACTTCTGATTTGATATATTTTCCTAATGGACATAAACCTATTAGATGTTTGTGGGTGTTTAATAAGAAAACTAGTCCAAATGGTAGTTTTGACAAGTACAAGGCAAGATTGGTTGTGAAATATTATTCCCAAGTTGAGGGAAATATGATGAGATTTTCTCCCCAAATTTAAAGATGAAATTCATTTGGCTTGCATTTTATTAAAATCTGCAGCATAACAAGGGTGTTGACCCTTACACAACCACAACCCAAAGGTGCCAAAAGAGATCAATGACACAATAACACAATAGAGGTGTTGGTTGTTACAAATATAGGCCAAGAATGACACACTAACAGAATAGTTAGTAACCAACCTCAAGAGTGGGTAGACAGTTCACCCACAATGTGGGGAGGCAAATAAGAGGTCAAAGAATTATTTTTTCTACATCGTTGGACAACTATCCAAGCAATACTATCACTAAGATCCCCACCACAAGGGAGACGTAGTGAAACCCTGCTAGAAAGACTAACAGCATGAGGGGCAGAGTGCTAAGAAGGTTGCACATCATCAGTCGAAGATTGGATCAAAGCATAAGCAACAAATGAAGAAGGGTATGCATGGCTAGAGGGGGTTGCACCAGTAGTAGAAGGCATTGAAGTTGTAGAGGCCAAATTTGCAACATGAGCATCATCGGTGAATATATTGAGGTTGAGCAAATGGATGTGAATACAACTTTCCTTGATGATGACTTCAAGGAAGAAATTTATTTTTAACAACTAAAACATTAAATTGACAAAAGTAAAAGAAAATATTTGTTTTGTAAGTTGAAGAAATATTTTTATGGTCTTAAGCAATCTCCTAAGATGTACTACTTTTATGTTAATGTGATAATAAATAAGATCCAAATTGGATCATAATATCTATTGCAAGATGGATGGTGATCATATTCTCATTATTATGTTGTACATTGATGATATGTTTTTTATTATTAAAGCAGCCAAACAAGGGGGTTGACCCTTACAAACCACAACATAACAACAGAGGTGCTGGCAAAAACAAAATACAACAAGGTCATGAAAGGACCATTGACAATAGACTAGCCACACGGCTAGTAACCCACATCAAGTGTGGGTAGACCGCACACCTATAGCATTGGATGGAGAAGAAGAGACTGCAGAGTGATTCTTCCTTCGTCGGCATACAATTGTCCAAGCAATACAATTATAGGGGTCCCCACCACCAAGGGCAAAGTCCACCACATCACCAAGAATAGTGTGTTGACATCGTTGGACCCTCAGAGAGAGAATCAATATCATCAACAAGAGAAAAATGTTGACCAACCTCAGCAGCCCTGGTCTGGAGCATATCATGAGCAGCAACAATCATTGAAGAGTTCATGCTGCCAGAGGGGGCTGACTCGGCAACAAGGGGTGGATTCATTGAAACGGAAGAGGTAGGAACAAGAAGAGCATCATCCAGGAGGGGGCATCATTGGCAGAGTCGTCAAAGGAAGATTTGGAGGCCAGGACAATTAGATGATCATCATTTGCATCCTTCCACCAAGTGATAGCACCCTTACGACGTGAAAGAGAACAATCATTGGCCAAATGGTCAGTAGAGAAGCACCACATGCAACAAAAGGGAAGGCCCTCAAAATCTAGTGATTTGGTCCAAGTCATGTCCTTGACCATGAGAACCACATCCCTCAAGAGGGGGTTGAGATATCAATGTCAACCAAAATACGAGCAAAGGTAAAACAACCCACTACAGCAGTAGTCTCATCCACCTTTAAGAAATGGCCAATAGAGTTGCCTATGGCATCAAAGCAAGAATTCTCCCAAAAATTGAGTGGAAGATTTGGGAGACGAACCCGCACTAAACACACATTGAGTGGTTCAGTAAGAGGATTAAAAGAATTTGACCAGGGTTTAGCCGAGAGAGAGTGATTCCCCTACACCCATAGTTTGTTCAATATCAAATCATGTTCCTCATCAAAAGTAAAAGCAGCAATAAAAAAAACCTCTTGCACAAGGGAAGAGCTCGATGTTACCAGTAATTAACAGTCTTCAGGAATTTGACACCCAGCGATGCTGGTCAGGAAGAGAGGGCCAGTAACCAATAAATCTTCAAATCATTTTTGGTAATAGAAAGAGTTTGATTTGTGATTTGAAGTCTTAGCTTGCAATATAGTTTGAGATGGAGGATTTAGGTCCAACTAGGTACATATTGGGGATGGAAATTAGAAGAGATGGAGCTAATAGAAAGATATGAATATGATAGAGTAAGTATGTGAATTCATTGTTAGAGAGATCTAATATGACAACTTATCGACCATTATGTGTTCTTGTTATGATAGGGAAAATTATTTTAGTATACAAAATATCCTAGTGAAATGGAGTATATGAGTAGAGCTTTTTTTATATTTTAGTCCTATTTATATTTTGAAATATGATATGGTCTATAGAAGACCAAACATTGCATAAGCAATGGAAATCCTTCATCAATTTATGGCCAAGCCTAAGTGTATTGGATGTAGTGAATAAGTCTTTAGATGTTTGTGAGGTACTCCTAAGTATTCTTTGTGTTGTTATGTATTCATGTGTGTAAATTCAGGTTGAGCTAATAATATTAATAGTATAAGACCCACCTATGGATATATTTTCCCAATGTTTGGTGGCACCATTAATTGAATGAGTAAGTGGCATTATACGCTCCTATTTCCATTAAAGAAGTAGAGTGTATATAGATTATTCATGCTTGTAAATCTATTTGGCTTAAGAAGTTTTGTTTTGATGTTAGGCTAGATGCAAGGACTGGTGTAGTTCTATGTGACAGTCATAGTACCATATGTGTAGCTAAGAGCTTGAGTACCATAATAGGACAAAGCATATTAATGTCTACTACCATCAGTTTGTTTGTGACATTGTAGATGATGGAAGGGTGATGTTAGAGAAGGTTGACAATTTGATGAATGTTGGTGAAGTTTGTCACTTTGATGAATGTTGTGAATTATTTAATGAAACCTACGAGTACAAATAAGTTCAAGTGATGTAACGAGTCAAAGGATTCTTGGACACTAGCAATTAGATTTTAGTGTTATGGGTTTCCCTTTTATTCTTGCAAGGTGTTTGACAAGTGAAATAATTTTGAGAAAAGGTGTCTCAATATTCCATTCCTTATATTCATTTTAAAGTAATTTGCATGCATTATCTGCTTCATCTTCTAGTTATTTAGCATTTTTGGGGAAGAGTTGGCATCTTATTTGGAGGCTTACTACATTTTTCCATTTAGTGAGATTTGTCTGTATGTGAAGAGGTAGGCGTTCCAATTTGAGGAGGCATGATTTGGCCAATGTCAACATTTTGTGGTGTGCAACATCAACATGAAAGGAGTTACATATGGCATATTTTATGATGTATAACAATGTATAAGAGGGAGGTTGCATTGGATCTTGACCAATATTATGATAGACATGGGCACTTGTCATGGGGCATATTTAAGTGGGTTGAATGGGAGAAATTTGGGGTGCCCAAGTTTGGGTAGTCAGGTATGATAATTTATGACATTTACATTTTATAAGGAACATTACTAAAAAATAGTTGGGATGAACTCCTACCAAGACATTTTAATTCAAATAGTATATTTTTTTGGTTGTCTCACCTCCTAGGGTATTTTGAATAGTTTTCTGAAACCATCTATAGTTTCTAGTTTAAACCCTTGCCTCTTTAATTGATGCTTGGGGTTGTATTTTTATAATTTACTTGTAGATATTGTTATGCTATTGAAATCACTTTCTATATCTATATTAGTGATACTTCATTTGTAGAGTGTCTCCAAATATATATTAATTCATTGGTTTACATAACAATATATCAAACTACTTTGAAGTGTGAAGTTTTTCTCTCAAAAAAAAATTCTCCCATATACTTGTGTTATGATATATCATGTATTTGACTTTTATATGTATTTATACTTTCTACAGCTATAAATATTAAAATTTGTACATTACTCTAATAAATTGGTGTAGGAAGCGTGTCCACTACCTTGCTTCCTTTCACAGACAAGATATATTTATTCACTAAATTCTCCGTCCCAAGTGTTACAAATCAGTTTGACAACGCCAAATTTTACTTGAGTCTTTAATCTCTAATCTTTCCTCCTTATATATAGATTTGAGAACATTCCATAAGCGTTTTCTTGATTCCTAACATGAGAGCATACTCTGGAAATTTCAACAGGCGAAAATTTCAACATGAAATCTTATTTGAGTTTAAACTTAATTCAAACATCGCTATCATGTTTTTGTAGCAATGTTTAACTATTATGTAAAGTCTTTGATATTGCTTCCCCTACTTAAACATAATTGTGTTAACATTCATTGGTTGTGTTTTGTGCCTCCCCTTGTTTACTGTTGTAATGTAACTGTGAAAAGTCTCACTGGTTCTGCAATATTTCATCGTTCAAATTTGTAGAAAGATGAATCTTATTACTGAAAGAACTAGAAGTTAGGAGGACATAAGAATAATTTAAATCTGCAATTGTAAATCAAGAAATTCAAGTCAACGTTGAAAGAGATAGGAGCCACTCAGGTTAAAGCTTGGGTGAGAACATTACTGGGGGATGTGGAAACTTTTGGCATCTCCAAAAATGTTTTTGATTAAGACAAAAACAGGTTTTGATTAATGTTTTTGGCATCTCCACAAATGTTATACTAACAGAAGAGAGATGATAGAGGTGGCAGCCTGTGATTCATAAGAATTATATATCAATTTCAGAAAACATTAAAACACAGATTATTTACAGCAGGACCTATGATAAAAAGGTTAACAATGGCACGCCTGCATCATCAAAATTTATCCCCATTCCAAAAGTTCAAATTTGTGTCTTTGCAGTGTGCAATAGGTAATCAAGACTGAAACAAATGGTGGAGTCCTTACAATTTCAATATGGCCTATTTCAGTTTCTTTATGTCAGCATTGCATGTGTTGCATCTGTTTAATTGATACTATTTCCTTTGAAAATGATTCCAGTACCCTAAGCATATAACCTTGCACAAAACAATGTTACGATATGATAGAGGTGCATACATTCACACCTGAAAGGCAATGAACCCAAAAATCCCTGTCCGTGATAATATGAAACCTTGAAATAATAATATGTTATGCGCATGCTACAAAATGTTTTCATACAAAGATAACTGACTAGATGATTTCTGAAATGTTGATAAGTATATGAATTTTGACATTCTATTTTGGTTGGGGCAAGATGTTTTTAAAAAATTTGTAAAAGGTGTAATGCTGTTTAACTAGCTGTCAAAGCTGTTGAGTAATGAAGTACGGGGAACACCGTACGACTATTCAACCGTACAGTATTCAAGTTTTGCAGTACAGGGAACACCATACGGTGTTGAAGTTGACCGTACGGTAAAGGGATGAAGTTGATCGTACGGTAAAGGGAAGAACTGTACGGTGTTGAAGTATGTGTTTGCACCGTACAGCAGAAAGTCACCGTACGGCGATGAGAATGAAAAGAGGAGTTCCCGTACGGCAAGGAGACTCCCGTACGACGAAGGCTGGAGGTATGGTGGAGTGATGCCGTACAGCCGTAGGGTGTGTCGGGTGTGTCGTAGGTGCTGGGTGTTGGGTACCGTAGGTGCCGGGTAGTATGTGCCAATATGGAGTACGGCGGGCACGAGTACGTGGTGTGAAGCAGAGTTGGTTGACCGTTCTAAACTGTGACGGTTGACATACCGAACTCCATAACGAATTGCATAGTGTATAAATGTATGCGAGATTCGTTGATAGAAAAAGGCCAAGTCTGTGGTTAACAGTAATGGTTGTATTGCTGTAGAGGCTACGAGGGCTAAGGCTGTAAGCCTGAAGAACAGTGTCATAGTGGTAGAAGTTGGGTTGATTGTAAAGGCAATCTAAGCCTGAGTCTATTATTTGTATGTAATGTATTGGTTATTGCAATACGAAGGGGTGACAGTCTGGTTCTTGGCTGGTGGGTTTTTTCCCGGAAGGGTTTCCCACGTAAATCTCTGTCTCATGTGTTTTATCTTGTGTGTGTCTTTATTTTCTCTGTTCTTATTTTTCCTATGCATCTCAGTAGATTTGATCTTTGTATAATTTCCCCTGTAAATTGACATTTGGAAGGCGTTTCCGCAAGTAGCTTTCCTAACAAAAGCCCCCCACAAAAACTGGTTTTCCCAAAACCAGCATTCTTTTTTCTCCAGTCAGCTTGTGGAGCATGCTTGTCATTGTTTTGTTCTTGGGTACCCATCACCAATGAGCACTATTTCAGATACCCTTCCATATTTTGCTCACATATTGGTCATAGAGGAATTTTTCTGGATCTGTCAATTGTTATAGAAGTTGTTCCAGAGATCTTCAGCATCACCGAAGTGTTTTTCAGAAATCCTTTCTGGATCACTATGTGGGAGCAGATCTCCAGACTCTTCTAAGCAGCTTCTAACTGGCAAACTTCTAGAAGGCATAACTTCTTTATCCGAAGGAGTTAGAGGTTGTCAAGGATCCTTTTTTCTTACTCTAGAACTGTATCATCTTAATCAGCAATAGTTTGTAATTTTATGTTGTAAGTTGTTGATCATTATAATCACCATTCAAGGACAAAATTGTAACTTGAGCAAAAGAGCATACCGTTGATTTTTCATATCAGAAATGAAGATAAACAGCACAAAATAAAAATAGTGAACACAAAACACAGTAAATATCACTTTATTGATTAATAAGCAGAAGTCTGAAATACAATTTGCCCAAACACAGGGCTCAAACTGAAGTGATGATTAACAACACTCTTATGATCTACAGACAATAATAAATACTACTGTTTGTATTGATGATAAGAAACACAAGATATCAATCTGTATATGTATACAAATTCCTCCTGGAAGAATATATAAAATTGTCTTGACCCTTCATTGTCTTGACTCTTCAAGGTGAGGACCCTTCGTTATCTTTAATAAAAAATAAATTATTTATATATATCAAATTTAGGAAAGAAAGATAACTCCCGAGGCTATAACATCAACACCCCCTCTTAGCTAGGGAGGTATCTTTCCAGATATCCCTGTCATGGAATCTCTCAACATGACACCCACGGTGGCTACACTCATTTGTAGAAGAGATTTTTAGCACGAAATCTCTCAACGCGATAACGTCATGGAGTCACTCAACATGACGTCCACCATGGCTACTCCCATGTGTGGAAAGAAACATATACACAAGTGCTCATCACGGAGTCACTCAATGTGATGTCGTCATTGAGTCTCTCAACATGATGTCCACCATGGCTACTCCCATGTGTGGAAAGAGCAACATCTCTCAAGGGCTTTCACCTCATATTTCTCTGTCTCAGAGAAATATGCATTAGAGAGCAACATCTCTCAAGGGCTTTCACCTCATATTTCTTCGTCTCAGAGAAATATGCATTTTAGCACATTGCAAGGATCATTGATGTTGAGACTCCCTCTCAACAAGAGCAATATTTTCCACAACACCAAGCTTTCTCATAAATGTGCAAATTTCACAATGAATCACAAAATTCTCATTTGCATGTAAAGCCACAATCTCTCCGACCTGCATCTTGGATGCTACCACAAGCGGCTTTTCATCAGCTTCTCAGAACCATTGGGCTCCTCCTCCTTGGGGACCTGCAGCAGTGTAGTAGAGATCTCAATCTCAACTGTCAGCACGAGCGAGCACAGAAGAACAGGGTGCAAGCACCTGCATGATAGACTCAGATTCATCATTCTTCCCACCTCAATCCACAGTCCTAGACAGAATGGGCAGCGGAATAAGCAGCGGTGTCCTTTCAGGAGACTCCTGAAACAAGAACAACACACCAACATCAACAATTCAAAGGACAGAACCAACACAATACTTTTCATGGCAAGTCCATGCACTCAGCAAGTGCTTTCACAAAGATTCCAATAAACTATATGCACTCTCAGCAGCAAGCTTGATAAGCTGGGACGATATACCAAACCATGCGCAGGGACCAACACTCTTCAAATATTCAGTCCTGTATTGCTCATGAAATATTTAATCATACCATAGTCTATTCAAATGTATTTGCTTCACCATCATTATCACATGAGAAGGCATCGATAAATGCTTCGTTTCCTCATACTTAAGACATTAGCAATGTTTCACTTTATTATTCAAATAATAATCTTTCTGCCTCTGCAACAAACCTTAGATGATATTCACGGCAAATATTAAACTAATAATAGTCGCATTAAATAAGCTTGATATTAAAATATTTATACATGTAAGAAACAAGTATCGGGTCCCATCTAAACAAAAGATTATAAAATATTTTTTATACCAGGAATGAAAATAAGCAACAAAAGTGACGCAATCAAGGACGGAGGATCCAAGAATGGACAGTCCAACCTTGCAGCCGAACAACAACCACAGCAGAATTCACAAATAACACAGAGGTAGAAAATCAACATAGAAGTTTTATTATCTCCAACAAGAGATTACATTCAACATGTCAGGCTGTAAGGCCTTCCAGGTTACGGCCACATACAAAGGAATTACACTAAGATCTATCACAGAGATCTTCTGCAAGCATCAGGCCATATACCTTCTACCAATTACACAACTCACCACCAACTCTACCCCAAATCCTCAGATCTAACACCTAGATCCCTTCTCCCATCCCTAAAACTAAGAACAAAACACTTTATTTACACAAGAGGCAACCAAGAGGTCGGCCTAAAAGATCCACAAAATCCAACATTGGAGAAGCCACCAACCCAGATTTAGGTCCACACAATCCCCAATGAGAGATCCACAATAAATGTCGCAACCAAAATTAACTGTGCAAGTCGGCGTCTGAATCCCACAAATAAAACACAGTTGGTGAGGTAAGTCACCGAGCATCAGAAGCCCACTCAGTGAAACAAACCACCGAGCAGCAGAAAACTCACTCGGTGAAACCACTAAGTCAACAACAACCCACTCGATAGACCAAGCCATCAACACCCCACTCGGTGAAGCTGCCAAGCAAAACAGTAACCGAGACCGAGCAGTGACCGAGCAACCTTCAAGCGAGGGTCTCCACCAAGCCACCGAACTCCAAAAAGCAAACATGTTTTTGTTTGACACAAGATTGCCAAGAATCCTAGGATGCTCCTGGATCAGACACCCCAGGTAAAAGAAGATGTTCCTAAAAGGAATCATGAACATCTTAAGGGAATCAAAACAGGTATTCCATACTTATTCTTAACCCATACATCCTCTTGTCCTTCATTCCATGTTGTCTTCACTCTATCCAAATTATGCAAGTTCACTTGTCCTGCACTCTTCTCAAATCTCTTGTCTGCAACCGACAGTAACTGACTTCGACCATCCCCTGTCTTCTTGTGCTCTCTTAGTGTACTTTTGATACCATCAGTACTTTGGTGAACCACATCCTCACTAGACTTTCTAACCAACTTGGTATCATCTGAATCTCTCTGTCCAATAAATATCACCATCTGTTGTACCATCCTAGTCAAAAATGTCACTTGTTTCTTGATCTCTGAAAATTCCTCCAAGATGTCACGCTCCTTGACTCTTTCCTTTAGTTTCTCCTTCATTTTACTCATAGGAATAGGTTCATCAATTCTCTGCTCCTCATGTCTGCCAATGTCACTCGGACAGCATCTAATAACTTCACATTTTCTAACTCATGCTTCCTGCAAAGGTATCAGTTTATGCTCGGATCCTCCCTTCCTTACCACATAGGTATTAGCATGACCATCAAACATAGTATGTCTATCAAATTGCTAAGGTCTTCCAAGCAACAGGTGACAAGCATCCATAGGCAACACATCACATAATATTTCATCATGATAAGCCCCAATCTTAAAATTAACTAGGCATTGCTCTTCAATTCTAACCTTAGACACATCTTGTATCCAACTAATCTGGTAAGGATTAGGATGTTTCCCCCTTTCCAACTTCAATTTACTAGCCATCTCTTCTGAAACAAAGTTCTTTGAATTGCCACCATCAATTATAACATTACATACCTTATCCTTACACTTACATTTGGTTCTGAACAAATTCCTTATTTTCCTTGGTTCATTAACACATGCAGCCAATCTTCTAATGATAAGAACTTCGCCTTCTTCTGCAACATTTACCGTGCCTTCCTCGGTAGTTAGTGCAACTCTTCTTTTAGGACATTGAAAAGCCCTATGACCCTTCTCACCACACTGAAAACAAGTACCTGTGAACTCACTTCTTCATCTTCCTCTTTGTCCACCATTGTAGTTCCTATTGGTTTGACTACTGCCAGATCCTTCATCAGTCTACTTAGGATTTTCTACCACATTACTCCCCGCAATTGTTTCACCAGTCTTACCACCTCGGTTTTTGTTATTATGTCTTCCTTCAAACTTCTTGTTCAGCTTTTCTTCAATCTTTAATGTCATCTGAGAAGCACCTCCTATTGTTGTCATTCGAACAGTAACTCTTCTTGAATACTAGGTCTCAAGCCATAGATATACCTAGCAACCTTTTCTTTATCAGCTTCAGAATGACTAGTCCTAATCAGGATTCTATAAAACTCCTCAATATACTCCTGCACTGATTTGTTTGTCTGCTTTAAGGCTTGCATCTTTTTCAACATCTCCAATTCATAATCCACTGGAATAAATTGTCTTTTTAGCTTTTCAGCCATCCGATTCCACCTAGTGATCTTTTCCTTTCCTCTCATACTCTTTTCCAATTGAACTTCTCTCCACCATATATATGCATGACCCTTCAGCTTGGCCTTTGCAAATCGAACTCGGTCAAGATCTTCTACTTCCTCATACTCTAAGTATTCCTCCATCTCATTAATCCAATCAATCAATTTCTCTGGCCTAAGGCTACTAGCAAATGTAGAAACTTCAATCTTAGGTCTTTTACCAATTTTAGACATAGCTTTCAGAAACTTGGTCTCTTATGGATCTCTGACTTCTTCTACAGCTTCCTCAAAATGTTCTTCCTCAGATTCTTCATCGCTATCTCGATCCTCTTTCGATGCATTCTTTTTCCGCAACTCCTCTTGTAGATCTTGCACTTGTTTCTACAAAGCCCTAAAAATCTTCACGATTGACTTCCCCCATAGGTTCCTCCTCTGTGATCGCACGAGTTTTTTTGGAGGCATCTTTAATCCACCGATCTCCAGCGATGCAACCTTGCTCTAATACCACCTAATGTAGTCAAGGACGGAGGATCCAAGAATGGACAGTCCAACCTTGCAGCAAAATAACAACCACAACAGGATTCACAAATAACACAGAGGGAGAAAATCAACATAGAAGTTTTATTATCTCCAACAAGAAATTACATTCAACATATCGGGTTGTAAGGCCTTCCCGGTTACAGCCACATACAAAGGAATTACACTAAGATCTATCACAGAGATCTTCAGTAAGCATTAGGTCATATACCTTCTGCCAATTACACAACTCACCACCAACTCTACCCCAAATTCTTAGGTCTAACACCTAGATCCCTTCTCCCATCCCTAAAACTAAGAACATAACACTTTATTTCAGTATTACCCCGAGTTTCCGGGACGGGGACGGCAGGGGATGGGGGGACGAGTTTCCAGGACGGCAAATTTTTTTGCCAAGGTTGGGGACAGCGAGGAACGGCTATATAAAATATAGGGAAATTTTAAAATATAAAGGGAAATTTGCAAATATACATGACATTCATATGAAAATATGGATAAAGCATGCCATTTTGCCTCTGGTGGTGGTCTGTACTCTCCATATTAATCCAGCTTTTTGTTTTCTCGTGATTGGGATTGACTCTTAACCTCTGTATTTCCATCATTGTTTGATTCTACTACTTAATGTAATATATACATATAAAAGAAATCAAATTACAATTTATTACTTTAAATTGGACTTTTAGTTTCTCTTCGATGTGGTTCTTGAATGAGCTTAA
>MU226881.1:2513083-2527263 GCA_018584345.1 Thuja plicata | reverse complement strand
TATTCTAAAAAGGAATATGAAACGTTGTATCTTATGTATATATTACATATTTTGGGTGTTATGTTTAGTGAATTAGAGATTTACTACAAACATTATCTGCCTTAGCAGTTTGGTACCTTGCTTGATGACTGGTTCCAATGGTATAATTTTGTTAAATGTTAGCATTACTACAGTACTACTACATGAAGAAGATAGTATTAGTATCTTTACATAGATAACAGTTTACATCATGTTAAATGTTTTTCGTTTTTTAGGGCATGTACGAAGGTGGGGCCCACAAACCGAGCCGCCTTGCGGAAAAAAATTGCTTTTTTTAATTTAATTGACTTTTTCGGGTGAAAAGAATTGGGGACGATTGGTCGTCCCCGGTACGGTTGGGGGACGGCTACGGCATCCCCGGCCGTCCCTGATACTTCTAGAAGTCCCCAATTTTTTTGGGTGGCGTCCCCAAGTTTCCGAGACGTCCCCACCAAATTTCCAAAAATTGGGGACGGGAAGGGGATGTCCCCTGGCCGTCCCCAAGTCCCCGAAACGTCCCTGGTACGGGGACGAGGGAAATTAGGTCAGGGATGCATCCCCGGGTAACACAGCTTTATTTATACAAGAGGCAATCAAGAGGTCGGTCTAAAAGATCCACAAATCCAACATTGGAGAAGCCACCAACCCAGATTTAGGTTCACACAATCCCCAATGAGAGATCCACAATAAATGTCGCGACCAAAATTAACTGCGCAAGTCGGCCTCCAAATCCCACAAATAAAACACAGTCGGTGAGGTAAGCCACCAAGCATCATAAGCCCACTCGGTGAAACAGACCACCGAGCAACAGAAAACTCACTATGTGAAACCACCAAGTCAACAACAACCCACTCAGTAGACTGAGCCATCAACACCCCACTCGGTGAAGCCGCCGAGCAAAACAGCTACTGAAACCGAGAAGTGACCAAACAACCTTCAACCGGGGGTCTCCACCAACCCACCGAGCTCCAAAAAGCGAACATGTTTTTTGTTTGACACGGGATTGCCAAGAATCCTAGGAACCACCTGACGCGGTCAATGACGTAGGATCCAAGAATGGACAATCTAACCTTGCAGCCGAACAACAACCACAACGGAATTCACAAATAACAATGAGGTAGAAAATCAACATAGAAATTTTATTATCTCCAACAGGAAATTACATTCAACACATCAGGTTGTAAGGCCTTCCCGATTACGGCCACATACAAAGGAATTACACTAAGATCTATCACAGAGATCTTCTATAAGCATCAGGCCATATACCTTATGCCAATTACACAACTCACCACCAACTCTACCCTAAATTCTCAGATCTAACACCTAGATCCCTTCTCCCATCCCTAAAACTAAGAACATAACACTTTAATTATACAAGAGGCAACCAAGAGGTCGGCCTAAAAGATCCACAAAATCCAACATTGGACAAGCCACCAACCCAAATTTAAGTCCACACAATCCCCAATGAGAGATCCACAATAAATATCACCCAAAATTAACTGCGCAAGTCGGCCTCCAGATCCCACAAATAAAACATAGTTGGTGAGGTAAGTCGTCAAGCATCAGAAGCCCACTCTGTGAAATAGACCACCGGGCAACAGAAAACTCACTCGATGAAACCACCGAGTCAACAACAACCCACTCGGTAGATCGAGCCATCAACACCCCACTCAGTGAAGCCACCGAGCAAAAGAGTTACCGAGACCGAGCAGTGCCCGAGCAACCTTCAACCAAGGGTCTCCACCAAGCCACCAAACTCCAAAAAGCAAACATGTTTTTTGTGTGACACAAGATTGCCAAGAATCCTAGGATGCTCCTACATCAAAAAGATAAAAATATAATGAGCCATAATACAAAACAATTATCCTAGGAAAACCCTCCACTTGGGGGTGAAAAACCCAGCCACAAAAAATCACTTATATTAATGAAAGACAACAGAAGATTGATTTACAATTTGGCCAAATACTAGGCCATTCAAACTGTTCGCACAATGCCCAATCTTCCTTGACGTATAAATTCTTAACTTGACCCTTCATTGTCAGGTCATCTGAAGAGTTGGTCGGTTACAATGAAAATGAAAATGAAAACGAAACAAAGACACCACCAGAAAAGATAACTCTTGCCGCTATAACATCAATACTCCCTCTTAGCTAAGGAGGTATCTTTTCAAATATCCATGTCATGGAATCTCTCAACATGGCACCCAAAATGGCTACACCCATTTGTGAGGAACACAATTTATCACGGAGTCTCTCAACGTGATAACGTCATGGAGTCACTCAACATGACATTCACCATGACTACTCCCATGTGTGAAAATAATCATATGCACAAATGCTCATCACGGAGTCAGTCAATGTGATGTCATCATGGAGTCTCTCAACATGACATCCACCATGGCTACTCCCATTAGCAGAAAGAGTAACATCTTTGTTTCAAAGATGGACAAGGGCTTTCACCTCATATTTCTCTGTCTTAGAGAAATATGCATTACAAGGGCTTTCACCTCATATTTCTCCATCTCAGAGAAATATGCATTTTAGCAAGTAGCAAAAATCACTGATGCTAAGACTCCCTCTCAGCAGGAATCATTGATGTTGAGACTCCCTCTCAACAGGAGCAACATTTTCCACAACACCAAGCTTCTCAAAGGAAATGTCAGCTTAAGCAGATGAACAAGGTGACACAACCCAAGAAATTTTGGTCCCTACATCGCTATCACCCTCAAGCTAAACACAGCTTCATACTTGTGCACAAAATTGGTCTTGGGACCGGTACCGACCGCATTCCATGGTCCTCCGAATACAAGTTACTTGACAGAATCTCCAACTTTCATAGAAAGATTCATCAATTCGGTTACCACCTGCCAAGTTCAAATCTAATCAAAACAACCCATAAGTTGCACGCAACTTCCTTGATTCAATCACCCCCGCAAAGATCTGATCTATCCAACCATACCCAATAGCTATTTACAGCTTCATTATCAAGCACCGATGAGTTTCTTTTGAAACAACTACCAATGTTGACCGCAGTTCCTTGATCTATAGGATGAAAAGAACATTTTCCCCCAACAGAGAGAGGGCCAACACAGAAACAAAAAAAAATGATCAAATCGGTTTCCGCTCCCAAAGCTCCATTCTATCTAAACACCCAAGGCTGGTGCACGCTCTCGCAACTTCGAGCAACACATTCATTTAGAGATCAACACCGATCTGTTTACATGACGCCTCCATGTCTTCTAGAATACATTCGCTCAAGAAAGACTCTCAAATTACACAATCGAGTTATGGATTGCAACATGGTCTCTAAAGTAACGTCTCCTAAAGAGGATAAACACAGCCAACAACCTTGTACGCGGCCCATGACAATGCATTCTCAGCCAAAACACTCAAAAACAACTAATGAGGAAATGCCCAAACAGCAAACCACAAGGCTAGATAACGTGGCAAACTTTCTTGAAGAATAAGAAATATCATCGACCTCCTTCAGGCAGAAATAATTATCTCAACTAGAGCACAATAACTCCCAGATTATTTGTAAACCAAAAAACGGAAGGTGAAAACATCAGAATAAATAATTTTGAAAAGAAATGTTTAACATCATAAAAACACATCTTTATTTGAATTTAAAAGAAGCTCAGAGACTCCCTTTTTTTTCTTCGTCTACACAACGGAAAAGATCATCTTCGTCAATAATTAAATCAGTAATTAAAAGAAACTTCCCCCCTAAAGATATTTCAAGAATACGAATAGTTATTTTTTACTCTTTAAACTCTAAAATTTCCTCTCAATTCTCCTTTTTCGAAAATATATCGCACTTGATGATATTTATCACCAGATCTTCTGGTATCTCCATTTTGGGATTGAAGATGAAGATGAATCATTCTTGGAGAATCCCAAGCCTTTCATACTATGCACGAGATGCTTGCTTAATCCTTGCTATGATACCATGTTAATCTTTTTATACCAGGAATGAAAATAAGCACCCAAAGATAAAAATATAATGAACAATAATACACAACAATTATCCTAGGAAAACCCTCCACTTGAGGGTGAAAAACCCAGCCACAAAAGATCACTTATATTAATGAAAGACAACAGAAGACTGATTTACAATTTGGCCAAACACTAGGCCATTCAAATTGTTCGCACAATGCCCATTCTTCCTTGACATATATATTCTTAACTTGACCCTTCATTGTTAGGTCATCTGAAGAGTTGGTCGGTTACAAAGAAAATGAAACGAAGAGACACCACCGGAAAAGATAACTCCTACCGCTATAACATCAACATGACTTACCATAGAAAAAGCTATATTTTGAACACAGAATTTCCCTGATAAGATCGGGCTCTATTATGCTCATTTGAGGCTCTATTCCCCACCAAAAGATGAACCGCTTTCCATAGAGTATCGACGACTAGACGTATTGTGGAAGAAGTCTGGAAACAATATCATGCCTAACGGCTTGCATGTGACTCAACATTTCTTCTTCCTTCATTTGTCCCATTGCACCGTATCTCAAAAGCCACAAAGCTTGTAAGAACACAAATACAATATGGTACCTCTTCACATCGTCCACAAGACTAGACTAGTATCCTTTTGATCCTCAACAATAAACCAGATTTCCGCTTCCCTCTAAAGGTCAGTCTTTTCAACCGATCCTCCTCGCCCTGGTCTATTGCCATGATCAATGAGCCTACATCTATGTCGCTTGCATTCAAAAACCCACACTCGTCCAGAGCAACAGCCAATATTCGATCAGATTGCTAGTATTTGTTGCATGCCCACCTTCCTTCTGCTAGTCAATTATAATGAGATAGAGAAAGCTTGTTGGACTCTTGCTCTAATGAAAGAGAATGGTAGTCGTCGTCTCTACCATAAGTGCCATTTGGAGACCTCAACAACAAAACATCTACTGTTGTGGACTCCCTCCTTGCAATTACACCATTCTCATCTGAAATGGAGAGAGCCTCATCTCTCAAGTGCAAAGAAGAATTGTTAGGTGTTTGTGAGAGTGTCCCCTCTTTCAGGCTCAGAATTGACAACCCAGACCATCGAACATTGGCATGCGGAGCAATTAAAGTAAACACAACAAAGGAATTAGTTGTAGAACTTTAAGTGCCACCAATAATAATATTAATCAAAACAAGTCTTGAGACATTAATAATATCCTCATAGATATATGTTTCAAACCCTGCTTTGATACCGTGTTAATTTTTCATATCAGAAATGAAGATAAATAGCACAAAATAAAAATAGTGAACACTAAACACAATAATTACCCTGGGAAAACCCTCCAACTTGAGGGAGAAAACCCCAGCCACAAAATATCACTTTATTGATGAATAAGCAGAAGTCTGAAATACAATTCGCCCAAACACAGGGTTCAAACTAAAGTGATGATTAACAACACTCCTATGATCTGCAAACAATAATAAATACTACTGTTTGTATCGATGATAAGAAACACAAGATATCAATCTATATATGTATACAAACTCCTCCTGGAAGAATATACAGAAATGCCTTGACCCTTCATTGTCTTGTCGTTACAAAGTGAAGACCCTTCATTATCTTGACTCTTCAATGTCTTGTCCCTTCGAGGTGAGGACCCTTCGTTATCTTTAATAAAAAATAGATTATTTATATCTATCAAATTTAGGAAAGAAAGATAGCTCCCGACACTATAGCATCAACACATACTAGAGGATTAAATTTGAACATTCCATGTCGAGTTACAAGAGAATTCAAATGAGCTGGATGTTTAAAAAATTGCTAGTTTTGGAGTGTGCTTTACAAATATGGATTATACAATTGTGTCCAAAATGTCCAAAAACTACAAGATCGGGTCCAGTTTCACCCCATTTGGGGTTGTAATGAAGAAGAAAACGCGATTTTAAGATTAAAATTGGATCTAAAGGATCCATGTTAGATTTGGATAACTCAGTCAATTTCTCCATAATCCACATTGCCCATTATCCTTCCATACAAAAATTTGAAAGAAGTTTGCTATGACTTCATAAATAAAACTTAAACTATTGTACAATCTTGTCCTTTATTTATTGCATGAATGGAATAGTAGAGCTTGAAGTGACAAACAGATGGAGACAATTCACAAACCCAAAACAAATGCCAACTAAGCGGTTCTCACAGCATCAGGCACCCACAATTACAAGCTAAGGACAATGCCAACTTGAAGGCCCAAAACATAGCAAACTTGCATCCAACTAATGACAGACTTATAGGCCAAGGATTACAGAGAACAAAGACTAGATAAATCACAGAAATTCCAGATTTAACCAATGATCAAATAAGACCCAAACAGAGCAGATCAGAGACTCGAACCAGTATTACAATATATTCCAAATTGATGTGCAGCCACAAAGGACTTTGATCCTTCAAGGATCACTACAATCTCTCACCCAGACACAGCTTCTAATCCCTTAGTTAATTCTAGCCTGCAACTAGACTAAACTCCAAGAAGTGTTCCTTTTCCGTTCATCGATCGGTCTGCACAGGAATGTTATATTGTGGTGACTGATTGGAAATGTACTATCCAGGAAAGTATTTTACACTTTCTACAATGTGTGGGGAAAAATTTTTGGGGCTTATTTTAGCTAATTTATGGGCCGACATGTTCTAACCCTAAAGCGGCATAAAGATTGTATAAATTGGCTTCGGGTTAGGATTTTATGCATAGTTGCATGGGTACTCATACCCATACCCCTGGGACACATACCGGGTACTGGTACATGTACCCAAGTACCGAGTACTTAGTAGGTACTCAGTGGAGAGCATCATAGCTAAGGACCTGGATTAAGATTTCTGGTTTTTGCTTCAGTTTTTTGTTTGCATATCAGCTTGTTGTTTATCAAGCTTATTTCAATATGTAATCACTAATCAGTTTGAAACTTCAATACAATGATTGTAAGACATTTCAATTTGTGTACTTAATCTTCAAAATTAATGTTTGACAATAAACTTTATCATTGTTCTTGTTTTTGTTAAATGTCATATTTTCAGATTTTCTATAAAATATTAAATTAAATAAAATGAAAATTGACGTACCCAAAGTACCCACGTCTCCTATTTTGAAAAAATAGTCGTACCCGTACCTGTACCCGTCTCCGAAGTATCCAAGTACCCCTGTCTCCGTGCAACCTTGGTTTTATGTTATGTATGTTTTAGTAGCTTCTTACAGCGGTATTGAGTTGTAAGGGATTGTGGATTGCGATCAGATTGTAATAACTGGATAATAATAAGATTGGACTTGTTGTTTGGTGGATGTAGCCCAAAGATTGGGTGAACCACGTTAAATCTTTGTGTCTTGTGTTCACTTCTGTTTTGGTCTTTTATATTCTGATATTGGTTATATTTCTGCATGTAATTGTTAGATTTTTGTCTTATATTCCTAACAAGGAGCTCTATCTCTTCCCCTTTTGCTTCCGTTGGAGGAATGTTTCCTTGACTCCCCTAGCTCCGCATGATTCCTCAGTCTTTCGTCTTTAAGAAGAATTTGATTTTGCTTATAACCAACCAATGTAGTCGGTTTGGTAACCATCAAAACTGACTGCATAAATTGTCTTTCAACCGGGGACAGGAGACCTGAAAACTGGTGACAAGATTCCTACTAGCCACCAAACTGCTTGATTGACAACCAAAACTAACAAAACTAAACTAAACACAAACTTTAATAAAAATAGAGTGATGCTCCTGCATCAGACTCCCCAGGGGACTAAAGAAATCATGTGCTCCTATATAACAATCAAGAACTATTTTCCACTTCTCCTTTCTTCCTCGTTCTCCAACGCCACTCTAGAACAACTAGCCTATTCCTCCAACATTACTGCTCACTTCTCTTCTCCGCTCTCTCGAGGTCATATCCACTAGTTACCATCTTCCTCCAATCTCTTCTCATCCTTCCAACCACACATACATCAGTACAAACAACATTATGGGAACTAAAGAGTTCCAAGTCTTCAACCCCTTTTAGCTCATCAATGTCATCAAAATCTACGATAGCCACATATAAATCTGCACTTACTATGTCTGATTTATCATCCTCATTGGTCATCCATTCCACCCATTCTTTAACGGCCAACATAGACGACAACAAACCCTCTTCAACTTCATCATTTACAACACCACTCTCAATATTTACCACATAGTTCTTTCTAGTCTGCTCACTTTTCAATATATTAAAAGAAGACAAAACCGGATCTTCATTTAGAACCAAGAAATTTACCTCTTCTTGTAGCTCTACAACAAACTCTTCATCATATGTTGCAATCTTCCTCTCCGCCTCTTCAGCTGCCCCACTTGTCTTCGTATCTTTAAGATTATTTATCCATTCTTGCTCTATTGCTGTAAATTGCTTCCACAAATCTACATCACTATTTTTGTTTGCTACACACTCTTCCACTTCCTTCTCTGTAGCTTCTTCCTCTTGAATTTGTTTTCCTTCATCTGCTTCACCCACCATTGCTGCTCCAACATCTTATTTTGCCTCTTCTTCTTCTTTTCTACTCCCTAATCGACCATCCCATGCCTTTGGTGTCCACCCTTGTTTTCCACTACCTTTAGCCAACTCGACCTCATACTTACATTCATGCATTCTGAGTTTTTCAATTGGCCTTCATTTGCTTTCCTTTTTCCTTTTGTATCTACTCCTCCTTATGTCTTTTCCCTCTACAACCCTCCACAACTCTAGCTCACATTCATACATCTCATTATCAACACTTAATTCCACCTCCTTTCTGTCTTCTTCTTTTAAACTTTTCTTGTCAACAATTTCATCCAAGGATTCAAATACTTCGTAATTTAAATTAACAAAATCAACTTGTTTACCTTTTGTCTGGCATGTATTCTTCTCAAACTTTTGCCCATCTGCTGTTGCAACTATCTCATTCATTCCATCTTCAATTCCCTTCTCAAATTCTTCAACATGCTTCTGGATGCCACTTTCTTTTCCATCTTCTGCTGTCATGTCTTCTCCATGGTGTGACAGTGCTGCTTCTCTTTGCTTGAACTCTTCTTCTTGACTTCCAACTTGTTGGCTTACACTTTCCGGCTGCAATACTAACTCAAACTTTTCTTCATTTATTCCATTCTCTTGTAGTGTTTTTCCAACATCATTTCCTGCAACAAGACTTCTACTTCCTACTGTCCTGTTCTTAATCACCCACATTTTTGTTCCTTTATCCTTGGGCTGATCTCTCTTTATTGCTACACTTGGTCTTCTCAAAGCATAATCTACTCATATCCTGAAAACAACATTTCCCTACTTGCTTGCCAACTTGCCTTCAAATCTGGTTGCCACTTGCTCATCTGTATACCCTTTACCCTTTGCTCCTACTTGCTAGCATTAACACCATCAAAAACATCTACTTCTTTACATTTTAACTGCTGCCCCCCATCAATCTTTTTCCTTTGCCAATATGGAACTATATATTCATGATCTATCAATTTCTTTCTCTTTATAAATTTGCTCATTCACATTCCTTCCTCTATTTGCTTGATAAAAACCAACATTTTCACTTCTACTTACACAACCAAGATCAACATTAAGATTTCTTTTTTCCTGCTGTCCCAAATGGCTTCCAACATCGGTTTCTTTGACTTCTGACTTCTCTTCTTCATTGGCAACTTGTTTTGCATCTGCAACAACTTCAAGGGCATCATAAAACGCCATGGCTTCTTCGTCATCTTCTCTATCTTGCTGGATATCTTTAACATCCTTCTCTTCTTTGTTTGCACCCCTTTCACAAGGTTTCTCTGCTGCAACTTCGTCTTGCCACACTGCTGATGTAACCAAGCTCTTCTCATCTTCATCTCTCTCTTCGAGTGCTCTTCTTATCTTTTCTCTTGTCCAATCCAAGGCCTTACTCTTAACCTTCCTCAAGAGGCTCTTCATACCTGCATACACATCTGCAAACATAATATTAGCAAATAACATAAGAGACCACAATGTCGCCAAGAGTGCCTTCCACATAGACACTTCTCTCCCTTCCTTATTCTCTTTTCCAAGGGCTGATCTCTGCCCTTCTTCTCTTCTCCATTCTTTTATATCTTTCTTCATGTTCTCCTCATTGAGAACCCCTTTCACCACTTCTGGTGTACGTTGCTCACATGGCAACTCTCTGCTGTCCCAACTTCTGTAGTTACTCTTTCCTCTTCTCAAGGCATTTATCTTTTGCCCTTTTCTTTTCTCCATAATCATCTTTACAGGCCACTTTAGTTTCTTCTTCATTGGCCAAACCCAATAGTAACCTTGGTTTTGCTCCTCAAACCATTGATTCACCATTTCTATATCTCTTCTTAACTCTGCTATTTCTCTTTCAAATTCAGCATCTTGCTTCTTTTTGTTTTCTTTTCTCTTGTCTCTCTTCTCGAGACTTCCTTTTTTTAAATGCCTCTGCATCTTAAATCTCTTTCTATCTTCTTGAGTCCTCACCTAGGGCATTCCCTTTCCTTTCCTCTGCCCAGTCTATTGAACCCAAATTCTTCTCACTTCTTTCAATCTGTAACACAACTTTTTTGAACAAGTACGGATAAACAATAAAATAACTTCCTCCGCCCAGATCTTTTGGGCTCTGATACCACTCGATGGAGACAATTCACAAACCCAAAACAAATGCCAACTAAGCGGTTCTCACAGCATCAGGCACCCACAATTACAAGCAATAATCAATACAGAGACAGGAATTTAATTATTCAGAAACCATTGATAAATTTTTTTATCAAACCATTGACAGGGTAATGATTGCTGTCTTGGCAAAGATATCTACTACCATTTTCCTTATATCTTACTCCAATGATATACAAATACATCAACATTGAACATCCAAGAGTCAGGATAGGTATTTACAGAAGGAAACCCGATATGACATTCAATTTCTTACAATATTACCAGTCCTCTTGAGATGATAATAAATTACAAACATTATTCTTCTCAATCTAGTGGCCACCTTCGGCATTCTGCAACCTAATCACTTTAAGGCCCAAAACAGAGCAGACTTACATCCAACTAATGACAGACTTATAGGCCAAGGATTACAGAGAACAGAGACTAGATAAATCACAGAAATTCCAGATTTAACCAATGATAAATAAGACCCAAACAGAGTAGTCTCTGATCAGAGACTCGGACCAGTATTCCAATATATTCCAAATTGATGTGCAGCCACAAAGGACTTTGATCCTTCAAGGATTGCTGAAACCTCTCACCCAGACACACAGCTTCTAATCCCTCATATAATTCCAGCCTACAACTAGAGACTCCAAGAAGTGTTCCTTTTCCATTCATCAATCGGTCTGCACAAGAACTCCGTCTCTTCCCCTTTTGTTTTGGTTAGAGGAATGTTTCCTTGACTCCCCTGGCTCCCCCTGATTCTCCAGTCTTTCATCCTTTAGAAGAATTTGGTTTTGCTGATAACCAACCAATGTAGTCGGTTTGGTAACCATCAAAACTGACTGCATAAACTGTCTTTCAACCGGCAACAGGAGACCTGTAAACTGGTGACAGGATTCCTATTAAATACCAAAGCACTTGATTGACAACCAAAACTAACAAAACTAAACTAAACACAAACTTTAACAAAAATAGAGTGATGCTCCTGCATCACAAACAAACAAACTTCCTAATAAAAAAGATTTTCCCCCACTACAACTTAGTGAACCAAACTAGGAAGTGATCCATGCACATCTGTGTTACCCTGCATTTCGGAGACAGGGGGACATGTTTCGGGGATGGGGATGGGGATGGGGATGGGGATGGGAGGGGGTCAATTTTTAGGGGACGAGATAGAACGATTATTAAAAGATAGTGAAAACTTAATAACATAGAATATTTCAGATATTGATATGATTGCATTTGTAAGGCAATCATCATCTACATTACAGAACCTTAGCACATAATATTGGAGTTCAATTAATATTTTATTTTTATAGAAACCAACATACAAATGAAATTTTAACAAAATTTGAATGCATTCATTGAGAAAACACATGTTATATTATGTAAAAAATACATTAAAAATGCCCAAAGACTACGATTTTCAACTACAAAATGACAAATATATAGAAATATCAATATGCAGCTGTCCTTAATCAACCTACCCTAACACTGAATCACTGCCAGTGCCACTATGAGACGCTGTCCCATCCAATGGAATGTCAAGAAATGAATACATATTAACTGTTTTAGGTGCATCAGAACAGAGATCCAACAAACTTTACCATATTGTCTACAAGAGCCACTAAAGTAAAACAATCTGGCTGAACATGTGCAAATTTAGGACTGAATATGCATTCATAACAAACCATACTATTCTCTTCTATGCCTTATATGTTTTCAACAGTATCTACAACCTAGCTGCATCATGAATATCAAAAAAGAATGTCTTCAGGGAGAAAGAATGTTCTGATATATCAAGGCTATTGTTATCACTATACAAAACTTGTCAATGGAAGACCTGTCCACTAGGGCCTAACATGAAATTTGAACCACCCTCACTAGCAGCCTCCAAATTTTCATAATTGGGTCATTTTGGAGGCATCTATAAGGCCTGTAAGATCTGACTTGAGCTGAAGTACCATCCGCAGACCAAAGGCTTGCTATCAGTACAAGGGTCTATAAAGTCTGATATGAGCTAATGTGCTCATTGCAAACCAAAGACTACATTGGTACAGCTTGGACTTTGATTACCGACTGTAATGCGAAGTTCAAACCTCTTTACTTTTTATTATTTATAAGTTTTGTCTTAAAAAAACCACTTTTTCCTTCCTATAACGTAGGGGACGGCTAGCTGTCCTCAAACATTTCCAATGAGTTTGGGGATGCACCGGAAACATTTCTATATTTTTTTTTCCATTTTTGGGGGACAGTTGGGAACATTTCCACCCCAACAGCCCAATTTTGGTCGGGTACACATCCCTGTGTAATATAGATGCACATAGTTAACTGAAGCTTTGAATACCCTCAACTAAGACCCGTTAAGGTCTAAATGAAGATAAAGATATCATGGGCTATCCACATTTAAATGATTTGTTTGCACAATATAATAAAATCTAACTTGAAAGAGAAAAATAAAAACATGAGTTTTAATGTGTACAGGTCATAGAAAAAACCCATGTACACCAATTGTTAACACCCATATATCATTTTATATTTGTGATTTTACCTTCTTGAAGGCGGAAATCTATGTTGACTTCTGAAGAGAGTTATTTTATTACTAGGTAAAAATTCATAAGACCAAGTTCCCTCTAGGGCACAAAATTATGAGAAACACAAATACAAACTGGATATATAATTGGGAGCTACAGTGAAGATGATGAGGAAAGTACAAAAAACCTTACGTATTTACTATTTAAACTATGGATATGAATTGTGTTGAGTAAAAGATAGTTTTCTAACATTAAAGTGAGGAGTGTTTATTGTTTTTACAAAACAATTCAAACGAAAATTTCACGAGGATTAATCATCTCATAGAAGTTTCATTTTCTGGTGCTATTTGAATGAATCAATGAATCAAAATATGGCCAGCAAACAACTTATTTTACTTAAATTGTTTTACTTCTATAACTGCTTAATATATGCATTATTCAATTCGCCCATCGAGACTTTGTAACTTGCTAAGATCATCAATTTGTATCTGATCATGATAAATCACCTAGAGATTTTATTCCCATTAAATACAAAGAGGCTAATTTTATAATGTATCTAAGTTTACGTGTTGTTTATTTTTGGGTGACAAAATATTTGTCAGGAATGGCATTCTATTCACTGATTCAGTATTTTAAGTAGTGTTGTGTGATGAGTACCAATGGTAGACCACCATTTTGATGCAGAAAAGGTATACAAATTGGAAAAATACCAAAATTCAACAAAAAGGGTACAGTATGCACTAAAATGTCCAATTGTTATTAATTTACCATAAGACGTGAGTCAGAGTGATAGTTATGGTTTGTATATAAGTTTATAACCTAAATATTGTCCTTGCCAATAGATATTGCAAATTCTTATCTGCTGAGTCACGAGTGAGATGCGAATGATGGTCAATCATATCAGATATGCAAAGAAATGCTTGAAAAGTGCGGATCTCCTTGGAACAAAAGCAAGGGAATTCAATCCTTGATTTTTTTTGAGATTTTCAGGAAGTTTT
>MU226881.1:2488260-2504144 GCA_018584345.1 Thuja plicata | reverse complement strand
TACTAGCTTCTATTTGATGATGTTATAGTGTTTTTAAGCTTTACTCAATAATGGGTGCCTGAAACAAGTTTTAAATCCTAAAAAATCTTTGTTTTTCATTTTGCCGAGTCATAGGCGAGTCGCGGGCTGAGTAGTCTTTGCCGAGTCATGGGCGGGTCCGAGTCATGGAACTTTGATATATATATCCCCAAAAACTATATAGACTGATTCTGAAAGGGGAAAAAAAAATAGGGTTCAGTGTCAAAACTTCTTACATAAGTATTTTGGTAAGTCTTGGAGCTTTATATCATATTTCCTGCTAGCATATCTAGTGGTAGGAGGCAGGCAAGTGGGGGGAAGAGAATGTTTAATTCTATATTTAATTTAATTATTTTTGGAACAATGCATTTCGTGTCCTCATACAATTGCAACATAATTACTTATATAAGGAGGCATGTGTAATCCTTCATCATGCTCATTCTGATGGTAGGAGCTTTAAGGAGATCCAAAAATATGAATATTCTTCGGCTCTTCACATAATTGTGTCCATAAACCCTTTTATCTTGTAATACGCTGCCTTGCACTTATTTCTACCACTCAGCTAGGAAGGCATTTTGTCAAACAGTTAATAGCTTTACTGATTGCATTCTTCACCATGACTGTTTAACAAACAAATTGCATGTCCTCCTCTTTGTTCTCATCAGAGAGAAATATCATGAAACACACATAGTTTGCGGTCTCAGCCAAGCCAATGCAAGGTTTGGGAAACGAAAACCCCAAAGGTAAAAAGGTAAAGTAATTTTCTATGAAAACTTGGCCAATGTTTCCAGGAAAATTGCAGATGGGTTAATCCATGTTTAATGATGTTTTTCCAAACAATTAGCAGCTGCTTCGCTACCTGGGCCACGACCCAGATGAAGAACTCGAAAGAAAATAAATAAAACAAACTTACTTTCTGTATTGCCTCCATTTCGGAAATCAAGTTGTCAAGCTGAACTTTGTTGTACTCGCTTATGAGAACCAATGGGTTGTCTACTGCAGGTTGATGATCTGGAATGGATTTTGGTTCGTTTATAATCTGGGGAGTATTTGAGATGCACAATTCCAATCGCAGGTGAGGTTTTGTCATGCTAGCCAGGGAACTACTCGAAACTGCATACTGAAAAGAAATGAAGAACCACAAGAAAATTACAACAGAGCATAGAAAATGAAAAGGGTTTTTATGAATTATATACATACCTTAAGCTTCCAGTCAAAATCGATAAGTTGGTGTGCAGGAAGATTGTGTTGACTCATACCCACTCCTTTTCCTGCCCTCCAATGAACTGGATTAATACTTGAGGTTCTAATCTACAATGCCTAGTCCAGGCTATACCTGTAAAAGGTCACAGTTTAGCCTATATTATTATTATGTTTTTAATTCTTATTCAATTAACAATGCGAATTGCTTATTTGTTTTTTCAACAATTATAGTAAACCGCTCCTATAGTGGAGGGAGAAGGCCCTTCCTCTCTAAGGAGCACTTTATCCTTCACGGAGGTCACTAGAAGCCACCATTGTAGAGGGTATTCCTAAGCATTGTCTCCGCATTATTATTTGGATCTCTCTATGCGCCTTTGTTATGTTAGGTTTTTGGTCTACATTACTTCAACACTAAGGCCCCGTTTGTTTGAGGAATTAGAATTTGGCTCAAAATTTGATTATCTCAAAATAAGGTTTTGAAATTCTGGTTTTGTGTATTCGAAAGATAGTTTGGACCGTTTTGGTTGACCTGGAAGATGATTGAGACAATCCATCTTCTGCGTTTGGTTGCCAATTTCGATATATGTAGGCAAATCGTTCGAAAGCGTTTGGTTCATAAAACATGCTAAATCTTGTGACAGAATTTTAGCAAGATTGTCGTCTTTCAGCGCATTGTCTATAAACATTTGCTATTTTTTAATCAGAGGACTACATCTGCTTTTCTTATTTCGCGAATAATTTAACCATGTAACCTACGACCTTACGTAACTAGCATGCGACAGAGAGTATTTTATTAGAAATTCTAGTATGTTCCCGATCTTCGTCAAAGACAGAATAAGATAAGAATTTTTTTAGAACAATTAGTTAAATTTTAACATTATAAACAATGTTCGTGGGAAAGTAATTTGTTGATATTTTACAAATTAGTTATCTGGTTGCTTATAACTGAACACTTTCTCGGTGTTGTCAGTGGCGACGAACCCAGATTTCAGTGAATAGTGTATGGAGGGAATCGAATAGTGGTCAATGGATACCTGTTGAACTGGCAGAGGCGAGCAAATAACATGTCCAACGGACCAGACAGCTAATTAAAATGGGGTTCACAAAAATACAAAACCAGAGTATCATTTCGAATTCCATCTATTAGGTGGGAAGATTGTGCCGCTCATTTTAGGGTGAAAACCAGATTTTGGGTCCAAAACCAGAATTGCAAATTAACTCACCAAACGGCGGATTTGGGAAAAAAGTGAAAGTTTCGCACCCAATTCCGCCTTAATTCTGGTAAACAAACGGGGCATAAGTCTAAGTCTATATTAGGTTTTTGGCCCACATTACTTCCAATACTAAGTTAATTTGTGGTATTTTTGTGAGTGTATGAAAGGAAAGGAAATGAGTTTTTATACTCAATGATATCAGCCATATGCTTTTGGGGTATATATATATATATATATATATATATATAGGACTACCTCGCATTCCTTGCAGGAGGCACCTAACTATGCTACAAACAAGGTGTAGTTACCTTACCCCTGTGGGATTTGAACTTGTGACATCTCTTTCAAGATGACATATAATAGTGAGTAGTCTAGAAGGAGATTGGTTAAATTATACGATCAATTAGAGTCAAATGTCTACAAAGTGTTAGTCAACCACATATTTGGGATTAGATCAAGAGGGACATGATTCATCACACAATACATCAAACCAATGAATTATGAGGTTATACAAGCATTATAAATCCAACATGATCAATTTATTCCAATTGATGTCACCAAGTATACCTATAGGTATGTATGGGTCAGTGAATTAAGACACTATGATTCATTCTTAAGATTGAATTCAATAAGATGATAGTTAGGTTAGGGTTGAGCATTTTTTTACACAAGGAAACAGTTAGGAATAAGCGATGCAAATTTCCCTCTTGAAAGAATGACAAAGTTACTTCCAAGGTTCTCCGTGGTCGTGGTACAACCGTTTAGAAAGCTCAATTGAAGATAAATGTAAATGTTCACAAGGAGGTCTTTGGTGGTACGATTAAAACTTCATGCTACAAAACAAACTTTAGCATTTTTTGTATTTTCTCGATTTTCAATGCATGTATTTTCCTATTGTAATCACCTAAAATTGGTCTAGTAAATGAAGAGCCCCTAATCTCATTAATTGGCCTAATCCTAATCAAAAGCATTTAAATACTAGGCCTAATTATGTGAGTAAATTCAATCAACCTACTTATATAACTAAATAAATAATCAATCAAACCTCAAATCCTAACATCAAGATTATTAAGTTGATAAATCAAAGTCACTTAATAGTCTTAAGCTCTTTTTAATTAAGTGATCCCATTCAACACATGTGTGTGCATCAATTTCTAATTAAAAAGGAATTAAAGGGAGAAAATTACTATTTTGTCTTATCTACAACCAAACAAGCACAACTTTGACCAATCAATAACCTCTCACATGGATGGAGCTCACGTGGATTGAAGGAGAGTGCATCTCAATTGCCCTTCGTGGTCAAATCTCAGGTGTTCATTCTCCTTAGATTCCTATAAAACAAAACCCTCTCAAGCTCATATTAATAATCACAATTTCATAGTAACATCATAATGCTAAACTTCATCTAGGGTTTTATAGTGCATGGTAGAAAGCTTAATTTGCATAGTATTTCCTTTCTTAGATTACTTGCATCCCATTTAGCATAATGGCTAATGAATCTTAGTTGCCTTATTAGCTTAGTTTCATCTTTCTACATTCTAGTTGCATTGTTTTAGCACGATTTTGGAGTAGAGAATGCAATCCTTGCATCATACTCATAATAAATCTTTCATTTTGAAGTAGTCTAGTCATTTGTCTACTTACTAAATATGAGAGCAACATCAAATGGACCATACTCGCTTCATCTAGAAAGCAATAAGTCAATTTCTAGTGGGATCTTGTTTTGATTATTGATTGAATATCATACTACTAACCCATAGATGTAAGGATTTATTGAAGTGTTTGTGCTAACTACTTTCCACACACACATTTCTGGTTCCCACCATGGGGCTCATAATTTAAATTTTGGCCTCACTTCATGTTTATTTCTTTATGATTTCTGAAACTCCGTAGAATCTCATATGAGCAGGGATGGTTTATTGTACGATAATATGGACTAACTTTATCTCGTAATTTTTGCATGTGAGATTTATCGTACGAGTATAGGTCCATCTAACATCTATCATTGCATGCAGTGAGAATTATCGTACGACAGACTATCCTTTAGGTTTTCATCATTTTACTGGTTGATAAATATCATACGACAATATAGTGAAACACTTTGTCTCTATTTTATCATATCAGGAATAGAGAGCATTTTTAGGGGTCTATTTGAAGTAATTCTTAGTTTCTAACCCCTTATTTGCTTTCGTTGGTCTTTTGGTTTCCTGGTTTTGCAACTTAACACATCTTTGCAGGAAGTTTGATAGACGATTCGCTTGTCCATGATACTACTTGCAAAAACTCTTTTGCAAACTACTAATCTATTTGTGCTTATGGGATGTTTTGAGGAAGATATTGATTGAGACTACTAAGCTTGTGGTGTTTGCAGGTTGCCTAAGTTCACATCAACCAAACGATCGTGCTTCTTGATATTTATTTAAGCACATAGTTTAACTAGGTGATTCTTTGTGTGAGTCAAGTTAAGCATTAAGGGATTATGTTCTCTTTCTTTTTGGGAAAGATCAGAAACCTAGACGTGTTTGATTTGTCTTAAGAAAATAATCTTTTGGGGTAATTTTGAGTGACTGGCGTGCTTGGGAAAAACAAAGGGAAATAGGAGATTATGCTCTTCTCCTCTTTGATGGAGAATCACAAATCCAAACCTTCTCTTGATATCCATTTATTTTCATGCTTTATCTTTAGAGGGTTTGTTGGTTGAGGTAAAAATCTCTCGGGAATGACCCAAGTGAGGACAAGATAGAAGCAAACCCTTCCACCTCATTATAATAAAGATGCTTCCTTGAGACTAAAGTCTCGAAAGACTTAATCATTTTTGTCTTTTGATCACTTTGTTGATCCTCAGACATGCGTAGATGTTTGTAGAGCTTAGAGGTTTCAATCTCACTTGCGAGACTACACTCATTTCGGGTACTCATAGGGCTATAGGCCTTAATCTTTCCTTGCAAGACTATGGGAGATGGTTATGAACGGATGCCCTTACTAAAACCCTTATGTTAGAAGTCACCTCCGAAAGTGAGATAATCCATTAAGTGCAAGGGAGATAGTAACTCCCCCAAGACACTTGTCATATCATGCCTTCCTAAGCATTTGTAGTTGGCTAATACAACATTGTTAACCCATTATGTGGTTGATAGTGATCATATTCTAATTAGCTCTTGAAGTGTGCTTAAGTTTGTGAGTGAGGGTTTTCACACTATGCCAATTGCCTTTAGGGATAAAATGTGCTTGATCTTCCCATGCTTGTGTGCTTGATGTGTTTTCTCAACACTTACAACTCTGCCAAAATCTATCTAAATACACTCATACATCTTCAAGATTTCCCAAGAATATTCCAACTTGTACAAGATTCTCTCAAAAAATAAGTGGCAAATTGTCTGATTTAGTATCTTATCATCCTGGAAGGCATCTCATCATATGGTCTAGTGCTTTGTCATGCGATACGAGTGTTTCATCGTACGAGTAGTTGCTTCCTATTGTATCATCTAGTGCAAATTCTTGTACGAAATAGAATCTTTGAGAACTTTCACCGTATTATTGTATCCTCTCATGAGTTATGTCAAAAAAGCCTGCAACCTTCACCATACTATCATATCAACATCTAAGAATCATTGTATGAAAAAAATCCTTCTATTGTCATCTGACATCCAAAGCCTAATTTTGACCTTCGACATCACCGTTCGGCTTTCGATTCAATTACCCAGTGGGATCTCCAATCTATCTTGATCAATGTCCTTGAGCTTTAGCCTAGTTGCCTCGATCTATCATCTCAGTTTATTGAGTACTCAACTAGTCTCATCCTCTTTCATCTATGAGATCTTAAACCAATTTGGTCGCAAGTGCCCCTTATCTAGGAAATCAAGCCTTAACTTTGATACCTTGTACCAAGTTTATTACCAATCTTCAAGAAATCATTTCTTATCAAATCTCGAGAGCCATTGTCACTTCAAAAACCGAATATTTATCTAATCTATCCATTTTCTCATAGATTTCACTGATTTTCAAATCTCGAGAGCCATTGTCACTTCAAAAACCGAATATTTATCTAATCTATCCATTTGCTCATAGATTTCACTCCCGTTGACTCTCATGCCAATACAGACTAGATGCCAACAATAAAATATTGATCTTGAATCAAAAGGTAAGGTTATCAATGATCCCACCTCAGGACCCTCGTCCTGTCAGAAACCAAGGTCTGCATTAAAGGTCCTAAATCAAGGCACATCATTCATACATCAAGTAACACCCCTACTCCAAACTTCAAGCCCTCAACACCAATCATTTCATACTGATCATCGAAATGGATTAAACATGTCGAGGTATGATTGGGGGTCTAGTTAGGGCCGACAGAGCCACCACAATAGCATCTCTTCCTCAGTTGAGGAACCTATTGAGGAAGAAACCACAAGATGTCAACAAGACAAACACTTCCAAAAGATAATGCAAATGCTCATGCAAATAGACAAAGATAAGTACTTCATGCATCTAGCCTCCATAAGAGTCAAACTTCCTCCATATTTTGATGTTGAAAGACTAATACAACACGAGGAAGAGTCTCTAATAGCTATCCTTAATAAAAAATTACAAGACATGAGATGCAAACTCAGAGAACTAAAGAAATAAAAAGAAGGATCTTCCAATAAATATTCACTGGAGTCAATATGCCCCTTTCCATTTGACAAAAATCTATACATGCGACCATTTCCTCCCAAATTTGAAATTCCAAAGTATGAAAAATATAATGGAGATGATGACCCTCAAGATCACGTGAGATAATTATGTGCTCTTAGCATGGAATTTATGGATGAGAAGATGTACCTAATGATACTCTTCCCTCGGAGCCTTGGAGGTCAAGCTTTGGAATGGTTCACTAAACTCTCACCAGACATTCAAACATTTGACAAACTTGTACAAAAATTCATCCAATAGTATTCCTATAACATCTACACACGGTCACCATGTTGAACCTGTGTAACACCAAGAAACACGATGGTGAACATTTTGTCAAATTCCTACAAAGATGGAGAAATATATTCGCAAGGTATCCTAGACAAATCCCAGAAACAGAGAAGATAGATATCTTCATCAATAACTTGGTACCTGAAATGAACTACGCCCTCCAAATGTTATGTTGCTTTTAATGAATTGGTAGAAAGCATTATCTGAATTGAGGAAGTTCTTGTGGAGAAAGGTGAACTTACCTTGTACAAAGACAATAAACCCTCAAACAGTCCTAATAACAACAATAGAAAAGACAAGAACAAACATTGGAACAAGAATAAAAATGTGGTCAATGATGGAGCGGCCAATTCATCTGATTTCAAGCCCAAAGAACTGATATTCAATCTATCTAGTAGCATTCAGGTTGCTAAGAACAACTCAAATGCTGCATCAAATCCAATAAATAATCAAGATGTGAACAAAGACAAATCACCGTGGGTGCCCAAACCCAAGTGAAACTTTACTCCTATCGGAGAACCACGTGAAGTGACATTGAAGACTTTATTGGCCAACAAGATCGTCATGTTATCAGATTCAAAGCCTTGGGAACCAATAGTTAAGCCTAAGTGGTGGAATGATAACCATTTTTTAGAATATCACAAGAACAAGGGACACTTGACCAATGAATGAATGAAGTTGAAGCATGTCATAATACAAGACTTGATTGACAATGAAACTATCACTGTCGACAAACATCATTCAAATAGTGACCACAAGGCTTTCAAACAACCTCTTCCCTCTTACAAACAAGGGGAATCATCAAAAAATCAAGGAGCCAAAGTGAATTACACCTATGCTAATAATGATAATGTCATACACATGCTTGAACCATACAACCAATCAGTCAACATGATCATCATCAAAGATAAGAAAGAATTTGAATGTACCAATGTTGTAACAAGAAATCAGTCAAAGGCCACTCTTAAGGGAGTAGCCTCCTCATCCAAACAACTCTTTACATAAAAAAAAACCCTTGGCATCAAAGCAACTGGTCTCATCAATCCCTATGGAAAATTACAACCTGGTCGATTAGTTACAATGAACCCCTACTCAAATATATATTCTAGAATTGCTTAAGATCTCCCCATCACACAAGGAGATTCTTGAAACTGCCCTTCTAGAAACAACTGTGCCAAAAGATCTTGATGTTGATCGATTCCAAAAAATGGTGGGTCACTTGACCTCACCTCACTACCTGTCTTTCTCAGAAGGAGATGATAAGTCACTAAATCTCCCTTATAATCAACCTTTGCATATAGAGGTCTTGATCCATAAGCATAGAGTCAAACATGTCTTGATAGATGAAGGTGTTGGTTTGAATATCTATACTCTCAAAATTGTGACAGTGTTGGGTTTCTTGGAGCATGATATAGATCCCAGAAGGAAAATAACCATAAAGATATATGACAAAGAAGAGAGATCATCAAAAGGATTAGTTGTGTTACCCATCAGGGTTGGACCAATCGAGAAAGATGTCATCTGCCAAGTGTTAGATTTTTCTTTGGCCTACAACATCTTATTGGGAAGACCTTGGATACATGATATGTAGGTTGTCTCCTCAATATACAATCAGTGTGTGAATTTCCCACATAATGGAGTGGAGGTCTCTATCCTGGATGATAACACCTACTCTTGCAACAATTTGAAATAAGTTGATAGCATGGTCCCACACAACAAAGAAGCATTTAATGGTCAAGAAGCTAAGAGTTTTAAAATAGCCCTCATGAGGAACTTTGAGGAGAAATTAAAAATCAACGACATAGGAAAGGGAGAATATCAATTACATCCCTTTCCATCTATGGCTAACATGCCTACATCCCCCAGTCCTATGGAAAACCCTTTTCATCATTCAAGCTTTCTGGTACCAAGACATTAATGATACAGGAAGGAACGGGTATGGTGAAAGCTAGTGTCTCTCTTACAGAGGAAAATGAAGACAAAGTCATCCTTGCCTATCTTTACAAAGGAGAAGAGCATGATCAAGAGGTTAAACATGTTGAAATATCCCCGAAGAAGTATGGAAAAGGGTACCAAATAAGGCAATAAATGGGGTATAAAGGCAAAGGACCCCTAGGAAAGAATAAAGGATTTATAGAGCCTATAGATATAGAGTTTTGAAGTCTAAAAGACAAAGTAGGGATAGGATACCGTGAGAAAAAAGAAAATCATTCCTTTAGAGATGGTTCTATATTTGATCAAGCATAGGTTTCTGATGATGAATTTGGGGAAGAGGCAGAGATCACGCAGTTATCTTTTGAGAGACTGTTGCATATACAAAAAAAGAATCCAGATTACCTAGGTGAACCCTAGATTCCACATCATTTAAGAGGTCCCTTCAAACCAAATGAGCTAGTATTACAACAATCACAAGACAAAAATCAACTAGCTGAGGAAACATTGATGGTCCACACACAACAAAGTGATTCATATGAAAATAAGTTAGGCCAAGAACAATAAAATGACCTAGAGGAAAGATACCCTAACTGGGGGAAACTAATTATTGTCACACACATACTAGATCTACCTTACTTCATGGATCCAAGAGCACAAACAACTAAGATATCTCCACCTCCATCAACATCCATATAAGAAACTGAAATACAAATAGCAGTACAAGTAGGTGAAGATCAACAAGAAGAGGAGAGTAGATCAAGTGAAGATGAAGGAGTTCCTATGACCATATCACAATACTTGGGTAGATTCGATGACAATAAAATTGATTCTCATGAGTATGAGTTTGGTCAAGGTATGGAGAATGACCTAGAAGGATGAAATCCTCACTGGGGGCAGCCAATTGCCACTACTCATATACTAGATATACCTCATTATGTGAAGAAAATTTCTAATGACTATGACTGGGATTTTATTTCATATGCTATATTCAATATTGAGGTTTGTGTCATTCATAAGTATACACCTCAGTTTGAACAAGAGGAAAGTTCAAACGCTACCCAGACGACAGTTCTTCCCTAAAGCATAAACTGGAACTTTGGAAATAATGTCACGAATCTCAATACTAGAACTAGATCCATATGAAGGATTGAGATGGTTCCTCTAAGAACTTTTCTTGACAGGATGGTTGGATGAGAGGAGGTACAAAATTCCAGTGTTCGATCAAATGAGTTAGGTTCACGTAATACTAACAACGACTCTAATAGTGATGTTAGGATGCTTCATGGTCTAGGCAGTCCTTTCAGAGAGTAATTTAATAGATATTCTCTTACTAGTCAAAAGCTTTGATCATGATAATGCGGTGTTATCCCTAAAACCAACTGGATCATTGTCCCTAATACGCCCTAAACTCATTGAGTGGAATAAAAATGAACCTGTGAACCTAATTTCCTACTCAAATGACTATACCTTGGAATATTACCTAAATGTTATTGAACCCCTTACCTCTTCCACCAGTGCAATGGGAATGAACATGATAGAGCAGGATATCAATTTTCTCAGACTTAAAAAGAAGAACAAAAAGAAAAAGAGGTATGATGGTGAAAACCACATTGTGGTAGTGTCAGAACCTAAAATAGTAAAAGCAAATGACGTATCCAAGAAAACCTCTCAGAGTTGCCAGAGGATGGGAAGCTTGATATCCTCCCTAATCAGTTTCAGGAGCAATCTTCAGTAGTCATAGAGCCTACATATCTAGTCAACTTGGGAAATATAGAGTCACCTCAACTAATACACCTAGCCCAATCTTTGTCCGAGGAGAGAAGTAACGATTTACTCAGTTTTTCATAAGCAAAAAGATCAACTTTGCTTGGTCTTACTCAGATATGCCAGGGCTTGACACAAATTTGATAATGCATCATCTATCCATTTCTCTTGGAGTAAAATCAGTCAAACAAAAGCTCATAAAATGCATCCTCACGTAGCATTATTGGTTAAAGCTTAATTGGAGAAGTTGTTGAAAGAAGAATTCATAAGAGTTATTGCTTATGCTGGTTAGATCTCAAATATTGTACCTATTTCTAAAACTGACAAATCAATCATAGTATGCATGAACTTCCAAGATCTAAACAAAGCTTTTCCCAAATATGACTTCCCACTTCCCAATATTGACATGATTGTAGATCTCACAGTAGGATATGAAATGCATTCCCTAATGGATAGCTTCTCAAGGTATAACCAAATAAAGACAGGGCCCTAGGATTAGGAAAATATGACTTTTACTTATGCTTAGGGCACGTTCTACTATAACATCATGTTTTTTGGTCTTAAAAATGCGGGGGCAACATATCAAAGAGCTATGACAACTATATTCTACGATATGATGCATAAGAATATGGAAGATTATGTTGATGACACCTTGGCTAAATCAGAAAAAATAACTACACACCTGGCTGACTTAGAAAAAATCTTTGATAGGAAAGAATAGTTCAATTGAGATTAAACCAAAAGAAATGTGCCTTTGGTGTAACATCTCAAAAAATTCTCAGATATATCATGTATAGTCGAAAAATGGAAGCACTTCTATTATGGACTGGTTTAGCCTTATGATTAAGTGGTTTGGGGTCATTTCAAGTGCCTTGAATAGGTATCTAACTTGGATCTGGCTTTCCCACCTATTCTGCCCCATTTCCCACTTTTCTTCAGCCTGTTTCTGGCATCCTAAACTGTAAAACTAAGATTTTTGACCTTAGGGTCAAAATCGACCTTTCTGGGTCAAGGTCGACCTCAACCTTGACCTAGGTCAAGGTCAACCTTGACCTTGACCTAGGTCATAATTGACCTTTTTTTGGCCCAAGGTCCAAATTTCAAGTTTCCAGGGTTTCCAGATGTTGGGCTTCGAAAAAGTTCATTTCTCGCTTTCGGATCGGCTGTTTTGGGTTCCAAAATGATGACTCTTAAATTATATTTAATATAGGCCCTCTTCTAGGGATATATGTCTTATGGGAATTTAATTCTCCTATGTAGGCCTCTCTAGAAGATTGTACCCTAGATTGGTATATAAGGAAGCTTTCTCCTCTCATTTTCTCTAAGACGCAAGAAGCAATTCCATCCAAACTCTATGCATGATTTATTGAAGCAAGCATCTACTCTCAAGCATTCAAGCATTCAATTCATCAAGGAGATCCATTGGTAGCCATTGAAGGGTTCAAGCTCTATGGAGCCCTCTTGTTGAAGATTTCTCCATCCACATTCCTCCAAGCCTCCTCCTATTCAAAGATCCATTCAAGATTTGTGTTGAAGATCTACAAGAAATTGATTTGAGACATCCTACATCCTACATTCTACATTCTACATCCATTTGGTGCATACGTACTTGTGGATCCACAGATTTGAATCCACCATAAGGGTTTCCATAAATGCAAGGTGAATGTGTTTATTTACTTTGTTTGTTTTATGCAATTTCAATTATACTTTGAGGTTAATTCCAAAACTGGGGTTTGACCAAGGCAAACCCCTCCCCCCAACAAAAAAATCCATTTTTCTTGTAGATATAGGTTCAGAACAGTAGATCGGAGTGCAGACTCGGATACCCTTTTTGGCAAACTATCAGGATCTGGAAATAGATTTTCTGTCAGAGACTTTTGAGGTCAATTCTTCCCTAGGTCAGAATTGGAAATTCTGGGTCAATGGGACTTGAGGGTCAAAATCGGAACTGTGCCAGATTGGAAAAGGATTTCTGGGTTTTATTTGTCTTTGCGTTTCTATTCTAGATTTGGTTGCAAATTTTCCAGATACTGAGTGTAGACCCCCAAAAACAACATTCTTCAGATCTATAGGAATTTAAGGTTAGTACTTTTCTCCTATTCATTTCAATTAAAGTTCTTAATCTTTCTAAATTCACCACACATTCTTTTCTATAAAACAAAATTTAATATCTTCTTCTTTATTCTTAGTTCCAATCGATTGATTCATTTATGCATTGATCCTTCCTTTAGGGTTAATCAATTTGGATCCTTCCTTTGTGTATTTAAGGTTAAAAGGAATATCTTATCTTCCCCACATATTTTAATAACATTTCATAACACATTCCATCTTTATATCTTACATTTTGGTGGCATCTATTTTATATGTTACATTTTGGTGAACCCGCGATAGACAACTCTTTCTTTTTGGTGTTAGATTTACATTTTATGTTAGATCCTACATGCATTTATTTTATTCTCTTGTATTTATATTTCAAAATTTCAAAAAAATCACAAAATATATTTACAAATACAACATTGATACACCTAGAAAGACTTCATTTAGTACGTGTGATGTTGGTTTGTCCTCTCTTGTATTACCTTGTAAGCATATATCAGAGCAAGCAGATGACTTTAATCTTTCTATTTATGGAGATGAGTTGAGGAGTGATGTTAATTCTTCTCCTAATATATGTCTTTTCTATGAGCCTACTTTAGAATATAATTTACCTTCTTTCCCCTTGAGGGATCAAGATTTAGTGATTTATGGCACTCCTACAATGTGCTTTATTGATAGGGATGATAATCCTCCTATTTCGGATGAACCTTTGGATTTGGATGTTGATTATTCTCTTCCTCATGAAGCCATTGTGGATGATTCTACTTTTTGGGATGAACCCTTGGATAAAGACATTAATTTATCCCCTCCTCATGAAGATACTTTGATAGAAGAGGGTGATTTATTAATGGATGACATATTCATACATAATGGTGACTCTTTTTCTAAAATACACTCCCCTTAAGAAGACATTTTAGAGAAAGAAGAAGACATTATAGATGTTTTACCTCCATTTGGGATTCCGTCTAGTGATGCGGCATTAGCAGAGAATGATATGTGTTCCCTTCATGCTCTCCCTCTTAGTGATGATCTTATGGAGAATCAAGATCCTACCTCATCTCCTCCTAGGATGTATTCTTTGCTTCCTTCTTGTGAACATGTCTGTAGTGTTGAGACAACTAACATGGTTTATCCAAAACCCTTGTTGACTATTAAAGGTTGTCCTTGCATTACTATCAAGGGTAAACCTAGAGATCCTTTGGATTTCTTTGGTAACACAGATTCCGTTTCACATTCTTTTCGTACAAGGAATAACAGGAAACTTAATCCGGTGGTTCCTACTTCTTTACCACCTTCTCAACCCATTCTTCCTCCTCCACCCCACCTTCCTAGCCAGGAGTATGATTTGATAAACCAATTTCCAAATACCCTTGCAAAGATTTCTTTATGGGAGCTTCTTCAATCTTCACCTACCTACCATGAAGCCTTGCAAAAAGCTCTCACAACTCTTCCCACTCTACCTCCTAATCAAGAGAACATCAATGCCTTCTTACAATGCATGCATACTACCCCGGGTCCTCCTAACATTTATTTACTCAAAAGGATTTACCTTCTAAAGGAGTACAAAATCAATATGATGCTCTTATGGTTGCTATTATTATCAATAAGAGTACCATTCGTAGGACCTTGATTAATAATGGATATGGTCTTAATATTTGTAGCATGGACATGCTCAAAGTGATTAAAGTCAATATTTCAACTATTCAACCTAATAATAATCCTATACGTGGCTTTGATAACATTGATAAGAACACTTTGGGCATCATTACCTTACTTATCAAAGTAGGTCTGGTCATCCTGAATACTCCTTTTCATGTTATTCCTGGACCTCTTAATAATAAAATCCTTTTGGGTAGACCTTGGTTGCATGAGATGCATGTTGTTCCTTCCACCCTTCACCATAAAGTCAAGTTTATTTTCAACACCATGATATATACACTTCATGCGAATGATGCGCCAAATCCTTGTTTGAATATTCAAACCCACAATAATCCTATTCCCAATAGTAATCCTTCTTCTTCTAATGCTCTTCCTGGAGATGATTAGGGAACCTTTGATTTTAATCCTACCTTTATTGGAGAGTATAAGGTTTATAATCTTGATTTTATGAAGCAACAAAGAGAGTTTGAACAATGAGCTTTTGCTTCTACTTCTAATTCCCTTCATAATAACTTTGTTGCTGCTTCTACCCACTATGAATCTTTCAAACCTACTAGTGATGACATAGTGACTACTTAAGGTCCATTGACTCCTTCTGATATGGCTTCTTGTTATGGTCTTGGTTATCATTTACTAGTTAAACAAGGATTCCATGGTCAAGGATGTGGTAAGAATAAACAGGGAATTCAAATGCCCTTACAGAATGGGGGGCATGAGAATTCTTATGGATTGGGATTTAATTCTGAACAACACATCAATGCTAACAACATCTCAAATAACACTTCAAAACATGATGAACCTGTGAAGGAATTTGACCAAGAAGTTATTTTGCCTAAACTCCTTCGTGCTAAGATGATTACTAGACCTAAACACCAAAAGAAATGTAGTCCACACTTAAAGACTCTTCCTTTTTGTTTGTATCATAAATTTCATGATCACTCTACTAATGAATGTCAAGCTTTACATTATAAGATTAGGCAGCTCATTGATAGTAAAGTTATTTATATATCATGTGGCAATGAGTTGTATTTCAAT
>MU226881.1:2459608-2483025 GCA_018584345.1 Thuja plicata | reverse complement strand
GTTTTATGGAAAGGAATGAATGTGTGATAGATTTAGAATGATTAAGGATTTGAATTGAAATGGATAGGAGAAATGCACTAACCTTGAAATATTGTAGATCAAAGAATGTTGTTTTCTGAGGTCTGTAGACTATTTCTAGAAAAACTGAAGTATGATCTGAAAAGGAAATGCAGAGATGAACAAAACCCAAAAATCATTTTCCATTCTGATGTCATCTTATGAAAAAGGTCGACCTTGACCCACAAATGTCAACCCTGACCCAATAATGTCGACCCTGACCTACACAGGTCTGACAGAAAATCTGTTCACGTTGTCTGAAAGAAAGCTGAAAAGGGTATCCAGATCTGGTCTCAAATCTGTTGTTTTGTACCTATAATTACAAGAAAAAGAGATTTTTTTATTGGGGGGTAGGGGTTTGCCTTGGTCAAACCCCATTTTTGGAATTAACCTCAAATATATGTAATTGAAACTGCAGAAGTAAGAAAAGTAAATGCATAAATCCACCTTGCTTGTAAAAGTCCTTATGGAGGATTCGAATCCTTCAATCTACAAGTATGTATGAACCAATGGATCTAGAATGTAGGATGTAGGATGTCTTCAATCAATGGCTTGTAGATATCCAACACCAAGTATTGAATGGGTTCTTGATTTGGAAGAGGCTTGGAGGAAGGTGGATGGAGAGATCACCAAAAGGGCACTATGTAGCTTGAATCCTTCAATGGCCTCCAATGGATCTCCTTCATGAAAATGGATACTTGAATGCTTGAGGATGGATGAATGCTTGCTTGAAATCTTGCTTTAATGCTTGCTTGAATTGTACTTGAAGATAGTTTGAGAATGCTTGATCACCATTAGAAGACTTTTTGTTTCTCACTCTTGCTTAGAGAAAATGAGAGGAGAAAGCTCCCTTTTATATGAAATTAGGGCACAATCTTCTAAGGAGGCTGACATAGGAGAATTAAATTCCCATTAAAGCCTTTACCCCTAGGAGAGGACCTGTGTTAAATATAATTTAGGAATCAACACTTTGGAACCCGAAACAGTCGACCCGGAAGTGGGAAAAACTTTTTGCAAAGGCCGACCTCCAAAATCTATAAGACCCCAAGATCTGAACCCTGGGTCAAGGTCAAGGTTGACCCTAACCTAGGTTAGGGTTGAGGTCAACCCTGACCTAGGTCAGGGTTGAGGTTGATATAGACCTAAAAGGTTGACCCTGACCCTGAAGCCCAAAATCACTAGTCTGCAGTCTAGAATGTAGAAATCAAGCTAAACAGGAGTGGAAAGAGGGACAAAATAGGGGGGAAGCCATGTCAAGATCAGGAACCCATTCAAGGTGCTTTCCATGACCCCAAACCACTTACTCAGAAGGCTAAACACATCTACAATGGAAGTGCTTCCATTTTCTGACTATACATAAGGTAACACACATAATTTGCTAAATCTTAAAGAGATACACATTCAATTACAATTCAATATGCTAAATACTCAGAAGGTAACACACATAAGTTGCTAAATCCTAAAGATATACACATTTTAGAAATGTATTCCATGGTGATATGAGGATATGGATCCATGGGTACTTCATAAAAGTCATCAGAAGATGCACTATATACATGCATAAAGCCGCCAAAAGGCACACAACTTTATGGGGTGACTATCAAGTGATTTCTTTGTGGGTCATCCTATCCTTTTTGTGGTTTATAGTGCGCTACACACATCTTACTGGGTGAGCTAACCTCTCTCTCTCTCTCTCTCTAACTGGTGATGTCTCTCTTATTGTAATCTCGGGTTGACAAAGGATTGAGTCCCTAGGGGCTTGAGGATTCCTTTGTCCCTTTTGATTTCAATAAGATTATATTTTCTTTATGATCTCCTTTACAAGGAGTTTGCATCAAGTCCATACTCTTGCTAAAGTGGGGGTTAAATGTATAGTCGAAAAATGGAAGAACTTCCATTGTGGACTAGTTTAGCCTTCTGAGTAAGTGGTTTGGGGTAATTTCAAGTGCCTTGAATGGGTCTCTAACTTGGATATATCTTTCCCCCCTATTTTGGCTTTTCTCTGACTTGTTTCTGGCATCCTAAACTACAAAACTGAGATTTTTGACCTCAGGGTCAAAATTAACCTTTCTGGGTCAAGGTCAACCTCAACCTTGACCTAGGTCTAGGTCAACCTCAACCTTGACCTAGGTCAAGGTCAACCTTGAACTTGAGCTAGGTTAGAATCAACCTTTTTTCTGGCCCAAGGTCCAAATTTCAAGTTTTCAGGGTTTTCAGAATTCGGGATTTGAAAAAGTTCATTTCTCGCTTCTAGGCTAACTGTTTTGGGTTCCAAAATGTTGAATCTTAAATTATATTTAATATAGGCCCTCTTCTAGGGATATAGTTCTATGGGAATTTAATTCTCCTATGTAGGCCTCTCTAGAAGATTGTGCCCTAGATTGGTATATAAGGAAGCTTTCTCCTCTCATTTTCTCTAAGACGCAAGAAACAATTCCATCCAAACTCTATGCATGATCTATTGAAGCAAGCATCTACTCTCAAGCATTTAAGCATTCAATTCATCAATGAGATCCATTGGTATCCATTGAAGGATTCAAGCTCTATGGAGCCCTCTTGTTGAAGATTTCTCCATCCACATTCCTCCAAGCCTCCTCCTATTCAAAGATCCATTCAAGATTAGTGTTGAAGATCTACAAGCAATTGATTTGAGACATCCTACATTCTACATTCTACATTCTACATTCTACATTCTACATACATTTGGTGTATACATACTTGTGGATCCATGAATTTGAATCTGCCACAAAGGTTTCCATAAATGCAAGGTGAATGTGTTTATTTGCTTTGTTTGTTTTATGAAATTTCAATTATACTTTGAGGTTAATTCCAAAACCAGGGTTTGACCAAGGCAAACCCCTCCCCCCAACTAAAAAATTCATTTTTCTTGCAGATACAGGTTTGGAACAATGGATCAGAGTGCAGATTTAGATACCCTTTTTAGCAAACTATCAGGATCTGGAAATACATTTTATGTCAGAGACTTTTGAGTTCGATTCTACCCTAGGTCGGAATCAGAAATTCTAGGTCAATGGTTACATTGACTTGAGGTTCAAAATCAAAATAGTGCCAGACCAGAAAAAGATTTCTGGGTTTTGTTCATCTTTGTGTTTCTATTCTAGATCTGATTGCAGATTTTCCAGAAACTGAGTGCAGACCCCCGAAAATAGAATTCTTCATATCTGTAAGATTTTGAGGTTAGTACTTTTCTCCTATTCATTTCAATTAAAGTTCTTAATCTTTCTAAATCCACCACACATTCTTTTCTATAAAATGGAATTTAAGATCTTCTTCTTTATTCTTAGTTCCAATCGATTGATTCATTTATGCATTGATCCTTCCTTTGAGGTTAATCAATTTGGATCCTTCCTTTGTGTATTTAAGCTTAAAAGGAACATCTTATCTTCCCCACACATTTTAATAACATTTCATAACACATTCCATCTTTATATCTTACATTTTGGTGGCATCTATTTTATATGTTACATATTGTATCGAAAAAAGGCATTAAAGTTGATCCAGAAAAGGTGACGACAATAATGGAGATGCAACCACCAAATAATATCAGTCACATCAAAACATTGCAAGGGAAGCTGCAATCCATCAGAAGGTTTATCTCACAATTAACAAATAAAGCTCAACCCTTTACAAAGACATTACATAAGGGCATACAATTCAAGTGGGGCATAGGGCATGAAAACAACTTCCAAAAAATTAAGGAATACCTAGAAAATCCACCTATTCTAATGGCACCCATATCAAGAAAGTCTCTCCTGCTATATATATCCGCTACATCAACATCGATTGGAGCTCTACTAGCACAACATGATGAAATAGGGAAAGAAAGAGAAATATACTGCATCAAAAGAACAATGGTCTCCTATGAACTCAATTACACAATCATCTAGAAGGCTTCCTTACCAGTAGTATTCACTTCACAAAAGTTAATACATTACATGTTGGCTCATCAAGTTAAGTTAATCACAAAGATTGATCCTTTAAAGTATCTATTAAAAAAAGAAACCTTGACTGGAAGGCAAGCAAAATGGATTATGATACTAAGTGAGTTTGACATTGAATATATGGACAAGAAGGTCATCAAGGGGCAAGTGATTTCTAATCACCTGGCAGATGCTCCTCTTCGAGATACTAAACCACTAACCATCAAGTTCCCTGATGAAGTCATCCTACATCTGGCAGAACATCCATGGAAAGTGTTCTTTGATGGATCATTCACACAACAAGGATCTGGAGCCGGTGTATTTTTCATAACTACACAAGGATATAAGATTCCCAAAGCTTACAAGATGGTTTTTCCTTACACGAACAATATTTTTGAGTATGAAGCTTTAGCGAATGGTTAAATTTAGCCATTGAATGGAAAATCATGGAATTGCACATTTATGGAGACCCCTAGTTAGTAATAAACCAAGTCAATGATCAATACCAAACTAAGGATTAAAAGCTCACACCATACAAAAGAATGGTTGATGACCAGAAGATGTATTTTTGTTTTTATCACATTTCAACAAGTCCCAAGAGCAGAGAACAAAGAAGTTGATGCCATGACTACCCTAGCCTCAATGTTACAATTGGAAGAGCATTAGTTTAACTATGATTTCATGGTGGAAGAACTCCCCTTTCCATCATATGATTCCCTAGAATCCCAAATAGTGTGTTCAATTATGGGCACCGAGTCCTCTAGTTACAACCAGATATACTCATACATGCGAGACCAGATAATCCTGAGTGACCTATCTAGAAATGAAAAGAGAAACCTTATAAGAAATGCATTGCATTACTTGATCATAGCTAATGATTTATATAGATGAGGTCTAGACGATACTCTTCTTAGGTGTCTAGAACACAGAGTCTGAACATGCACTAAAGGAAGTCCACAAAGGTATTTGTGGGTAGCATTCGAATGGTCTCTTGTTGGCCAAGAAAATCCTAAGGGTTGGGTACTACTGGCCTTCCATGGAGAAGGATGATGTTCAATTCACCAAATCCTGCAAGAAATACCAACTACACAGTAACCTGATCCACGCTCCTACAAGAGAGTTACTGTCATTTATCACACACTGTCCATTGAAAAAATGGGCCTTTGACCTAGTGGGTCAAATATATCCTTCATCATCTAGTGGGCACAAGTTCATCATCATGACTAGTGAGTACTTCACAAAGTGGGTCGAAGCAGTCCCACTTATCAAGGTGACCGGTAAACAAGTTTCAATGTTTATCCTGAACTATATCATCTGCAAGTATGAGATACCTTCCTCTATTGCAACAAAGAATGGAGGACAATTCAAGAATAAAGACATTGATGAGTTATGTGATAAATTCCATATTACCCAACATTGTTCCTCTACTACTCGCAAGGGAATGGACAAGTTGAAGCATCAAACAAGACCAAATTGAAAATCTTACATAGAACAATGAGCAAATTAGGAAAGGAATGGCATCTCCAATTGAATCCAGGTTTATCGGTATATAGGACCAGTATCATGATGCCTATAGGTGAAACATCATTTTAATTAGTATATGGTGCAAAAGAAATATTATCTATTGAGGTAGAGATATCATCACTCAGAATCTCTTTGCATAGACTCATGATTGATGAAGACTATCAGATTTCCAAAATCCAAGAATTAGAAATTCTTGATGAAAGAAGACAAGAAGCATTTGACCATCTAAGGGTCTACCATAAAATAATGTCTAGAGGTTATAACAAGAAAGTGATACACCAAGGATTTGAGGTTGGTGATCTTGTACTTAGAGACAATCTAAAGAATCAACAAAATTGAGAATAGAAGGGTAAGTTTGAGCCCAACTAGCTAGGTCCCTTTGTGATTACTACAACATTTGGCTCTGAAGCCTATCAAATATCAACTCTAGAAGGAGAAATATTCCTCAATCTAATCAAAACCATTCACCTGAAAAAGTTCTACAGCTAGACATCTTGGGAAAAGATCAGTTCCTGTATAGAGAAAACGATCTTGAAAAAATACCAAAAAAAAAAAGAAAAAAAAAGGGAAAAAGTTCTAAAAAAATGATCATCCTGGTGAAATACCTGGCAACAGGTGCCTGGATGAATCAACAAAAAATTTTAAAAAAAAAATTTTAAATTTTGAAAAACCAAAAAAAGTGCCTTGGTGAAAACCTGGTAAATAGACACCTTGGTAGAAAAAATAGCAATTCTGCCAAGTGGTGAAAACCTGCCAAATAGATGTCACTTGTAACTAACACTCCATCTTTTAACTGTAGCTTGGCTATCTCACCAACATAGGCTTCAACTTGCTTTCTCACTAAAATTGGTGTCTCGCCACCATGGCTTTAGATTGATCAATGTCTTAGTCTTAGAAACTCACACCTCGCCAAGGGTAGTTTCCTAGCAATTTTGGCAGCTAAGCCAACATCTAGTCAACTAGTCATCTTATCAATTAGAGTCAGTTATCCTGGTCTCTCACCAACTTGACGGTTTCCAGTTACACAACGGTGTTTTTTAACACCCCAAAATCAACCAGTGTTTCTTAACACTATCATTGGATGCATCAATGTTTTTTTAACACTCATTAGATGAATTATGGGCATTCAAACAAATCTAGACAAAAAAAAATCAATGGATGAACATGAAACAAAACCTTGCTGAAAATTATGATCGATCATATCCCCTGTGTGACTTGATGATTACATCATATTAGAGAAACAAGGAAGGACGCCAAATTTTATTTGGGTGTTGTCTGTTATCATTGGTTTTCGAGAATTATGCCTTTCTGGTAACTCAAAGACATCTAACAACTACAGAAATAAGGATTTTTGACATAATCATTTTCTTTGATTGTCTCTTGTGGGCGTGGTTTTGATGATCCAGAAAGGTCAAATAAATTAGGTATATGTGTAATAGCCTCCATCTCATATGGTATGCCGCACATATCTTGACTCATATTATTTGAACGTTGAGGTGAGGTTAGAATTATCTCCTTGTTTGTTGATTTGATTGTTCACACAAAGGCACTCTCATGGTCCTCACAACTCTAAATGCCTCAATACTAGTGTACCCTTACAATATTAACTGGAAACAATGCTTGCGTCATCTAGACCTTATTGTCTTGATGCTTGCATTTCCTTCCCACATCCTATCTGATGGAAGTTATATTCATATCCTCATGGTCCCAGTGGCACCAGTGAGGGTTATATGGACTTCATGTTCCTAAAATGCTCAATGATGATAACAATAGCTAAAAGACCAAAGTGACTAAGCGTCCTAGCTTGCATTCATTCTAAACTTGCATTTAGTTTTAGCATTATGATGTTGCTAGGAATCTCAAGAGATGAACATCGTTCCTCACCTCAGTGGTCAACTCCAAACATCATCCTTGACTCAAATCAAATGAATCTGACACATTAACTGCAAGAAAAGTTAGTGGCATACATCATCTAATAATATAAAATGACACACAATGCTAAAGTTTCATATCATCCAACATATCAATGAGATTATGTCATAAATATTGAAGCAATAAGAAAAGATATTGTACACATTACTATGGCATAAAAAGCATCTAGAGAACGTAAGTGGATCCATAAAGAATGCTACAATGGAAGTACATCGACCATAGTAAGTTAATATATCTAGTAATGTGAGCGAGAATAGAAATGAACATATTCATTAAGTATAGCATGAAGTAAAATATAGTAACTCGTGACAAAAGAAAGATGCTACACATTCATCACAAGAGATATCAACAAAGAGATCATAAATCAACACCATCACATAAGAATGCAAGAGGAGCAAAAAAATGGAGTATCTTGTTGCAAGACCAGAAAAAGGCATAAGAATCATATCTAGGTAACCACAAACCCTAAACAATATGCCAGCCTATCTAATCTAACATTAGATCCATTAAAAGAGGAATTCACAAAAAATATGCAATAAAAACATAAGAACTCCCTTCAAATGATGCTCAAATGCTCTCCTTTCTTCTCCATAGAGGTAGATTATGTTGCTCTTTGACAATAACACAATTGCACAAAGAACTTGAAAGCACAAATTGATAGTGAGAATACTAGGAGATAGTGGTTCTCTCAAAAAAGAATGAGAGGATTGCATCTCAATTTATAGAAAATGAGAGGACATTAGGTGAATCAGAATGCATAAATGCATTGGAAGCATGATTAGGGGAGAATCAATGAAGAGATATGGAGGATATCAATGAGCACCTTAATATGGATGTTAACCTCAATTAAGGGACATGACAATTAGCTGGGATTAGGAGTCATTAAAACAATTAATAACTCAATATTCCTCACAAAATCAATAATTAGTATTTATGAAATTATTAAATTTCATAAATTAGAATTAGCCAATTAATTAATTAGAAATTAATTAATTGTTGAGACTTAGGAAAAAGGGAATAAATAAAGTCAATTTATTTATTCAATTAAGACATAGGGATAAACTATAGGTTATTCATCCCAAGAGGATAAATTAGTGAATTATTGATCAAATTGAAGGCATTAATGTGCAATTGGTTTGATTTTGATAATATTAATAAGGATTAGGATCGATTCTGATGATTGTGGAATAGTTTAGGAAATCACAAGGCATCGATGAAATTTGATAATGCACTCGCGATAATGATTGGAAATGATATTATGGCATCAATGAACTTGGATGACGCCAGAGGATAAATAAAGATAAGGAGACATCCATGAACTTGGACAATGCTCCTGAAATTTGAAAATGATAGAGGCATTGATGAACTTTGAAAATTCTCTCTAAATGATGATTGATAATGATAAGGCATTGATGAACTTGGACAATGCCAGAGGATTGATTGAAAGTGACTGATAAGAAATTGATATGAGTTTGGAATGATCTTGGATTAAGTTAGGAAGATGATCAATTTGGCAAAAATGAGAGAAATGTTAGTAATTGACGACATGGAAGAATGATACAATATTAGTGAATGATAAAGATCAAACACACAATATAGAAGACATGTTAAAAAGGGGGCACAAGAATTGAACCATTTTTAGGTGTCTACACTTGTATATCATCAATGTATAAAGTCCAAGTACAATGTATCAGTGTCAGAATATCCGCATCAATGAATCACTATTAGTATCATAAACAAAATAAACATCATGTATGTCAAGGTGCATCATGTATATAATAAGTCTCAAAATCAAAAGAGGAGAAGAAGAAGGAAAGCAACATCATGTCTCTCTCCCACCCTCAACACTGTCATGGGGAGGAGGAGGACGTGATGCCACAAATCTAATGTGAGGTGGAGGGATCACTCCCTCTGATATGAATGTAAATTATTAATAAGTAGGCACCCTATTCACCTCAAGAACAACTCTGATGTACATGGCATAATAATAGGAAACCCTCACTCCCTAGTAGGTTGCAACATGTTGGGCCTGATCTCCAGTAGTGGTAATCTCCTGAATACGTGTTGCAACCGCTTGATCTTGCTCCACCATCTGTGACTGTGCTACAACAAGCTCTGTATCCAACTATCAAATGCACACAAATCCTCTCTTTAATTCCTTTGTAGGAGGTGAATCGACAACATGAATGTCTCCCATAGGTTCCTTCCCCTTGGTCTTAGAGGAAAGACCAGGTCTATCTCTTTGAGGTGGAGGACCTTTGTCAACCCATCATCACACCAACCACTCTCCCTCCTCCTTGAAAATGTCCTCCTCAACACCAACAGAACCTAAAGTACCACCCTCACCGCATTTGTGTTGTTGTCCCATTGCATCTCAACTCAAACTAGCTTGTGGAGAACTAGATTTTCCTCTAGTATGCCCTCTAGAGGGTGGATCATTATCAATATGTGGATCTCTCTCCATCGAAGCGGTAAAATGAGGCACTGGATGAGCTTCTATGCATCTCCCATAAGCTAGGGTGACACCAACATCTATAAGCTCAAGTAGGTACTCCCACCTAGATGGTTGAAGGACATAAATCTCCTAAACTTCCAGGGCATAAGATAACCTTAGATCCATCCCTGGCTCTCCTCATCTACATATCAAGCATACACAATAAATTTTGTCAAGGTATCCCGCTGATGACCAAACTGTCACCACACCTGAGTAATAGAAAACCTCTCCACAACATGGGAAAATCTACTAATAACAGGTCTACTGTAAAACATAAATTAAAGCTCTCTCTTTGCATCAGGTCATCTCAGTACCAATGTACAATCTCCCATCAATGACAGTTATGTTATCAAATTGTTGGCACCAGTAATCTATCTTTCCCAAATTAGGTTGATGAAAATAGCCTATGTACCTATAAATGTAGGGTTGGCTAGCCCTACAAGCCTCATTTATCATTGGTCAAGAAATGGGAAGATGCTCACATGCCCAAATCTGTAGCACCAACACCCCTAGATCCATGCTCATACCTCTCTGATATACTACCTCATGAAGCTCTCAGTACATGTGACAAAGAAGACAGGCACCCCAAGAAAATTTCTTGACGATAGCTAGCATCTTTAATAGAATTTGGCCCCAACCACATAAGAAGCCATGCTAGCTCCTATATGGCATCAAAATTCAACCTACCAACCCAACCATGACATAAGGAAGAGGATAGTTTGTAGCATAGTGGTTCATCATGTAATCCCATGTAAGGTTTCTGTCCATAATGGTATGGTCTCTGGAAATATGTTGCAACGCTGCAATTCCCTGAGCAAGCTCTTGATCATAGTACACTAGATCAATTGTGAAGGGAATACAAAGGATCATATAGACATCCTCCAGTGTGACTGTGATCTCACCAGTGGGGAGGTGGAAGATATTATGCTCTTAAGGAAACCTCTCCACTAGAGAAGTCAAAAACCTGTGGTTCACAAAAAAATCAAGAGTCATAGTGAGCTTTCCAAGCCCACACTGGTCGAGGAAAACCCTCTCTTGATCTGACAAGTTCCACACTAGTTGCATGGTATGCAAATAGGCACAATAGAACTGGGGGTTAGTCCACTAAATCTGCATCATAAAGAAACATTAAAGTGCATTAGTATGTGATCAAACCAAATAATAAATATAATAATCAGAAGCAAGAAGCATCACAAAACAACAAGAATCAAGAAAACAAGTCAAAATACAAAGTACAATGATTAGACAAAGGAGAAAATTTGACTAAAACATGCCATTATTTTCAATGCAATACAAGACAGTTCACCATATTATTGTACGACAATTCTCACTGAGCCATACGATAAAACATTATGATGCGATGAATTTCATCGCATCACACCAAGTAAGGGGCAAAATTTGCAAAGATCGTGTGATCCAAGGGTAAGGATGAAATGAAAAAAATCTATGACCGAAATGATATACTTGTTTTAACCATAATGTCGTACAAGAATTCCTACCCAATGATGTGATGAATTTTATCATCGTACGATAGGACAACACAAACGAGTAAAGACGTGAAAAAAATTCACAAAAATGCATCAAAATCTGAAAAAACAATGTTTGGATTCATTCACTTACTGGTGGTTCATAGTTCCTCAGCTAGTTGTGACATCTTTAGAGCTCAAATTGATGGTTTTTCATAGGTACATGCATCTTTCCTTGCAGAAGAGCTCAAAGGTTCTTCAAAAGTCAAAAGTGGAAATGAAATGAAAATGATCCCTCAAGGCCCTTTTATAGTCACTTTGACCTAATTTTCAAAGTCATTAGAATGCATTTAAAATGACACCATTACCTAATTTGAGCATCCTAAATCCATTTTTGGGAGCGAAATAAAAAACTAGTATTAAATTTTAGGTCAAATGTCTCAATCAAAATTATTAGTCAAATGCAGTTGACCGTTGGCACAATTAAGCTTCTCATTGCAAATCAATCAGGAATCAATCCAAATGTAATCCTACCTAATCCACCCATGATCAAATCATGGTCCAATTGAGTTAAATCCAGTCAAATGTTGGTCAAACTTGGTCAAAATGACCTCAATCAAGCTCGAAACTTCATCAAAATCATTTGCAATCTCTTCGAAATCAAAATGAATCAATCCTGCATCACTACTAATTACAAATCAAAGGTTTTCTCTTCATCAAATTAAGAAAATTTTAGTTTCTCTCCTAAGGGGGCATGATGAATACATCAAATCAAATGAGACCTCATCGCTAGGGGCATCTCAACTTCATCAAAATCCATAACAAGTTGAGATCCATCGATCTTTCTCTACACAATTAGTTTCATCCCTTCACATCAAATTGCTTGGACATGCGTCTAATCTATTTCAAACCAGTCAAATCTCTAGGGGCATATTAGTTTCATAGAATCACATAAATCTAGTAGTGTCTTCCCAATTAGGTAATTGGCTTCATCAGAATCCATATGAAGTTAATTACCATGAGCAGTCTCTTAATGGTAATTAGTTTATCGCACTTCATCAAACTGATTACTCAATCAGACCAACCTTAGGGTTTAATTTTTTTTTTGACATTAATCAATTTCACCACTTTTCATCAAATTGGTTAGTGGTCATCATTAACAAAAAGGCATTTAGTTTCATTGCTTCACTTCAAGCTAAACATCCAGGTTCTCTTCTATCGACCTTTGTTCAATCAAGCTCAGAGTCGGTATCATCAGTGTTCATTCAATCAAGTTCAGAACCGATATCTTTGAACCTTCGATCAAATTTTGTTTGATCAAGTTAGAAATTGATTCTCAATCAAGAATAGTTTCATCGCTTCACATAAAACTACTCGACATCTCGACATCAAAATTTCTTTGAATCCACACATTGCTTGCACATTGATTCAAAGAGGAGAAAATGTAATCACCTGAAATTGGTCTATTAAATGAAGAGCCCCTAATCTTGATTAATTGGCCTAAAATCATAATCAAAAGCATTTAAATACTAGGCCTAATTATGTGAGAAAATTCAATCAACCTAGTTACATAATTAAATCAATAATCATCAACCAAACCTCAAATCCTAACATCAAGGTTATTAATTTGATAAAACAAAGTTACTTAATAGTCTTAAGCTCCTTTTAATTAAGTGAACCCATTCAACATGTGTGTGCATCAATTTCTAATTAAAAAGGAATTAAAGGGAGAAAATAGCTATTTCATCTCATCTACAACTAAACAAGCACAACCTTGACCAATCAATAACCTCTCACATGGATGGAGCTCACATGGATTAAAGGGGAGTGCATCTCAACTGGCCTTCATCATCAAATCTCAACCATTCATTCTCATGGGATTCCTATAAAACTAAACCCTCTCAAGATCATTTAATAATCATGTTTTCATAGTAATATCATAATGCTAAACTTCATCTAGGGTTTTATAGTGCATGGTAGAAAGATTACTTTGAAAATCTACTTTCAAATCCTACAATGATTTCCTATCTTAACTTATTTCCAAAAAATATCAAAAGATTGAGTAACAAGAAATTTAAGAAAATTTGTTGAAAATGAAATCTAAAGGACATAAACCATCGTTAAATAAAGCTTGAAAATTAAATGATGAAAAGATGGAAACCCACAAAACATAAATCAGATGAACTCACAATTCCATATTAAGCAAATGCAATCTATTCAAGAAATTTTTTCGAGATGGAAGATTTCTCAAAATTCATCAAATCGTGAAGCCACCATATGTACGCACACACGAGAAAAAATTATCCTTAAAAAAATAGAATGAATATTTCCAATCATTCTCCACAAAAAGATGAAACAATAATGATAAACACCAAACTAATTGATCGTAGATACATTTGCAATAAAAATGCAGTTAGCTCTTTGAAATGAATGAACAAGCATGCACATATTAATAAATTTTGCATAGATAGTTTCATTAGCTGAATGGGTTTTCTCTCCATCATCATTATGATGTGTCATCTTTCCATTTCGCTCCCGAGGGGGCAGGATGATTACATCATTGAATCTATTCCAATCAATCTGATCTGATTTTCAAAAGTCCTCATTGCTAGGGGCATCTCATCACTTAGGGGCATATCCAGTTTTTTCGTACCTCACTATCAAAACTGGATACTCAACAATCAATAGGGGCATCTTTGTTCCCTACATCTCATCATCTTTTAAGTTTCTGAGCAATCTAACTCAGAATCTTGAGGATCAAGCTTCATTCTGGAGATGATTCTCGAAAACTCATCTATTGGGAACTGGGGCAATCTAACCCTGACTCCTGAGGATCAAGCTTCGTTCTGGAGGTGATTCTCAAAAACTTGAGATGACCAACATATAGCTTTATTGCATAAAGAATCTGACCTTAACTACATCTTTGTAATCAAATATATAGCTCTTCAACTTAGAAATTAGAAACTCGTAGCTAGGGTTTCATTTACAACAAACATGGTGTAAATAAACTATATCTAGAGTTTAACAATTTAAAACTACTCATAAACTAATAGCTAACAAGCTTGCATTGTTGTGCATCCATGTGTAGACTAAATACATGCAAAATTGGACTAGAATAATCCCCTAAAATAAAAGAATTTGAACTATAGTTCCATCATTTCTTCCTCTTGTTTGCACGCGGTTGAACTTCTCTTTGATGTTTACACCCAAAATGCATGGATATAACTACCTTATGATGTGCAAATAGTATAAGACCCCTTTACTTGAAATAAAAACTTTAGTTTGCATGCAATCTACCCAAAAAATGATCATTTGTGAAAAAATGATTGAAAAATACATGCCCAGGAATTTCAGAGTTGTGGACCTCCAAAAAATGTCATGTTGAAAAATGACAAAGTTTGGAAGTTTGGTGACTTTTTATTTTCGAAGTGGTGGACCTTCGAAAAATGCAACTCTGAAAATTAGCTAAGTATGAAAAATGGCTTTAGACCTCAAAAATGAAAAATGGCTTTAGACCTCAAAAAATGACTAAGTATCAAGAATTACTGGAGTTCGCCAAGTGTCAAAAATGACTCTTAGCTATCCAAAAGAATGTTTGGGTGAACCTTGCATGATATTTCTATAATCTCCTTGACTTCATCATAATTTGGCAACTTGATAGATTCCAACTGCTTATGTTGCCTTACCCAGAATGAGGTGAGCTTTGAACTAAATGATTTGATCTCTTATATAATCTCCCTTATGTAGCTCATATCTTCTCTAAAATAAAACAATTGGTGTAGGTCTCCCTTGGTGTTCACTCTAGCTATAATTCCTACAAATTGGTGAACAATGTTATTTATAGAATACAACTTCTACTTATTATCATCCTGATAGAGCTCCAAGTTTATTCCATCAAATTATTTCTAAATTTATTCTACCCATAAGATTACATCCTTTCTCCTCTTATAAATATTCTCCAAACTCTCATGGTATCATTTCATGGAGACAACAATAGCAGAGACCTACTCATCAAAATTATCTATCTCTGCTCCTTTATATGAATTTACCAAAATTTGAAAGTGTTGCTTTCTTTTGATCCTCAAATCTTGAAGAGCTCGCTACCAGTGGTCCATCTTATCATCAATCCATTTCTCTAAGTCCATTAGGTAAATTAGTTATGTTATCTCAATGGGGATTATTATAAAACACTTCAGAACCATGCAAATAGTCTCAACTCAAAATATTTCAAACTTAAACTTTCAATCTATAGTCACTTTCACAAAAGGGTTTGTAGATTCCAAGGGCACTCTCTTTTCAAGTGTTTCTTGCAATGCAGACTCCAGATGATCTTGGTCGATACAATTATATTTATCACACAATCCTTCAGATTTTCAACCTGTGCCTTGAGACCCTGAATCTCTGTCTCATATTTTTCCAAATATTTAAATAATTATTGTAAACCCAAAGCAGTCAGTGCCTTACCACCTTCCCGTGTGGGTTCCCCTAAATCGATCTCCTCCATGACATAATCCTATGGAGTTAGATGTGTGGCACTCATCATAAGAGGAGGTACTACAACCTAAGCCTTCCACTTCCCTCTATCATCCTATGTTACATATGACATCCTTTGAGAGGTTTGGCTAGGCTCCCTACATGGAATGTCTGCCCCAATGTAGACATATCGACATCTTATTCTTCTATATATGTCCTTCTCCAGGGTTGTACTACTTTAGCCAACCAAGTGGGCTTGGTGGAGGATTTCAAAGGCTCACATGGGACTATGTTTAGGATAGATGTTCCTCCGTTATCGCCTTCATCTTTATTTTCTTCTTCCTATTCAACCTTTTCTAGAGATTCCCTTATCTCTAAGCTTTCTAGTGTCTCATCTACTTCTTCCTTCCCTTCTTCATCATGTTGTTGTTCATGTTTGGGAGTAGAATCTATTTATGGAGGTGGTGAAGGAAGTTATTTTTGTTCCACCTACTCCTATGTTTCTACTTTATCATCCACATCCTTAGGAGTCTCTTCTTTCTCTTCCTCAAAAGATGAATCAGCCAATAGTTTTGCCAGCAACCCAGTAGTCGGTTCTTGTTTCTCCTCCATTAGGGGAACTTGTTTGGCTATTACCTACGAAATGATGGAGGTGGAGGAGTCAACATATGTGGCTCTTGAGTAGTCTATATTAAGTCATCACCCTTGGGTTCCTCAGTTGTTGTATTTGTATCAACTTCTCCATCCTCAACCTTTTTTTTTTGTTTTCCTATTATATCTCCTTGCTCCTCCTCTCTTGTATCCTTTTCCATCTTAGGTTCTTCAATGAAGGATGGATAAATAGGTACTTGTGTCTGAGAAGTATTTTCTCCCACCCTTCCTTGCATTTGGAAGAGCGTTTGTGTTGATGTTGTCGTTGAGTCAAAATTTGGATTAACAAATTGACTTGGGGGATCCAAGAATGTGGGAATATTATTGAAATATAATAACTCAAATTCATCTAACCCCAAGTCACCCTTGGTCATTTCCACCTTTGTACTAGTCTCCAAATCAATTTCCTCCTTTTGAACTTGGGTTTGAGAAACCCTTTCTTGCTCTGCTCTTTTGGTAGCTACAGTACCTTGCCAAGTCCTTCTTACCAAAGGTACATCCTCTTCTTCTACCTCCTCTTTAGGCAATGTTTCTAAATAAGGCGATACTAAAGCCCTTTATATTTTTTAAACCTTCCCCTTTACTAGGGGCTCTACATCCTCCTTTCTTCTACCTGATGTGGAAGGTGCCTCAGGTGTCCGAGATAGAATGTCAACCTGTCCTATAATAGGAGGTGTATTATCACCTTTTTCTCTTCCCTTCTCTATCCTCTTCTCTGCAAGACCATAGGTGGTAGGCCTTGCATGCCTATAAAATTTCTCTGGCCACATGGGAGTTGCCTCTTTGAATGTTTGAATGTTTATTTTCTTTCCCTTCTCTTTCTCGAACTTGGAAGGTGGATTTAGCTAAGGCTTCATGGGAACCGTATCTAACTTGAAAGTCTTTTTTGTCCACCTCTTTGTGAGCTAAATCACATGCCAAGCCTTAAAATCAATAGAATCATTTTGTCTCTACAAATATCTACATTGAGAATAGGTTGTGTGTACACCTTATCTTTATTGTAAAATGGATCTAAGACATCCTGAGAATCTTGATCCTACACTTTGGGAGGGATTTTCACCTCTAATGGGTCTTTAGCCAATTCGAGGGAAATTCTACATTAATGCCAAATCCTAACTTCATAGTCATCAATGCAATTTATCCAATGATATTCTATATGAGGCTCATGTTTATAGTGCCTTCCTGTTATGTGGTTGAATGTCCCAATGGGGTCAAACCTGGGCCTTACTAACTTGAATTCCTATATAGGGCAGTCATCCCACTCCACCTCTATAGATCTACAAACCTTTATGTCTTGTAAAGAGTGGGCTCCTATGGAGACAGGGAAGTCCCAGTAGTCTTTCTTCTTCAATCTAATGACCTCATAGGCATCTAAGATTTGCCTACCTATCTCTAGTAACACAATTCTATTGGATGGATAACATGAAAACTTCTTGGGATTAACGGTACTCCCAACAACCCATATAAAAGTAAAGGTTTTGTATTGAATATAGTAAGCCCTTATGGCTCGTATCTTTGCTGACACTTCTTCTGAGAGCCTCTTAGCATAATCTCCCTCAATGGATCTGATGACTGCAAAGACAAAAGTGTCATTTACAATATGATATTCCAGACTATCATCCTTCAATTTTTCCTTCCTCACTAGTTGAGGGTATACATTGTATGGCCATGCATTTTGGTCATTGAATGACCCTCTCTTTGTGAGCACTAGATAGTTGGCTCTAGCAGTGAGGAGGAAGACTATATAAGATGTCATGAAGAACCTGGGGTCACACTTTGACTGCCTCAACTACAATTCCAAGTTGTCACTCATTATTGTTCCCCAATCGATTCTGACCCTTCTCCCTTTGATCTTCTCTATGATGTGGATCATCCATGGCTCTAATTGGTGTGTTTGGGGGAGACCATACACCCAACTCAACATTTTCATTGCAACCTTTATGTCATCATTCATATAACCTCTCCTCATATCAATTCTTTCCAACTTATTCTTTAGGAGCTGATGAATGGGATATTCTTTATTGGCAATATCATAAGCATCCAAATTATTACCTTAAAACCACCTCATGCCTCTCTCCTTGGTGATTGAGTAGAAGCAGTCGACCCCTCGGTAGATGGAAAACATCTTTGATGGTGTTTGGTATCAGATCCAACACAATATCTATAGCGACATTCTTCACCACCTTTTCATCTAAGATGTATTGATTGGATAGGGTCATAATTAAATATGGTGAAAGGATAGAGACTGGATGCGCTACTACATTTACTAGAGCCACCAAGACCATTACAGTGTAGTCAGACAACCTTCCTGTCAGATTTGCAAAATGCCTCAAGAATGAATCCCAATCCAGGTGCCCAATGTCAGTATCTATGATTTCAGCATGTAGGTTCTCCACCTTGGTGGGGGTGTTGTACCCTTTGAAGCGGTACTTCATCAACATAGTTGTTATCTATTCTAACATTCTGCATGAAAATAGTGTTTCCAACTATCCATTATTGAAAGCATAAATTAAATCTACTAAACTAAATCTAAACCAAGCAAGAAAACCTTTAAAAAACCATAAAGAAACACTAAAACCCAGTAAACTGACTGAAAAACCAAGCCACCTGGACTTTTTCCAGTTTCAGACCTTTGTAGTCTGATAACATGCTCAGGGTGTGAAATTTTGAAACCAAAAAATGTTGGAAAGTTATTGAATCTTCGACGTATTAGAGTTATGAAGGTTTATCGACGTGTGAAAGTGTGAAATGATGAAATCTGGAAAGGGGGGGGTTGCGGGAGGGATTTTTAGAGTTTTAGAGCATGAAACACTGATGAATCCAAATAAGATACAACCCTAAAGACAAAACCTAACCTAAAATACCAAATTAAACCACAAATTACCCTATCTAAAGACTGAAAGGATGAAGAAAGACAAACGACAAAGGAAAATAAAATAAAAGGGTGAGAAACGCAAACCCTACCTCAAAGGCTACAAAGAAAAACAAATTGTGATGGCCAAGCCTAGAAATGATTGATGAGTGCAAAGATGAATTACAAGAGGGTGCAAAAGAGTGATGAAGGTGAGTTTTTGGAGGTATTTAGTCATTGTGCAATGAAATCTCGAGAGGAAAACAAATTGCAAAATGACTGAAAATAACCTGAAAACCCCTTTTATAGGTCGAGACAGTGTGTTGATGTCATCAGGAACATCAGAGTGTTAGACTACAAAAGAACAACACCCTAATCCTGAGTGCTAATGCTCACCCTTCATCCTTTCAATAGTTTCGAGGTACCGGGACCTGCGAAACACCAAAAGTCCAAAAGGGAAAAAAACCCACAAACCTTCGACCTTTTGGTGTTTCAGAGGTATGGGTACCTTCAAAACCTTGAAAGTTTGGAAGGGAAAAAAATACTAAGTCATGAGGACTTAGTGGAAAAAATAAAACAAAAAGGGACTAAAGCTAAAAGCTAAAAGGGGCAGGAGGGAAAAAGACTAACATGGAAACCAAGACAGTACCCAACTATTGGGAGCCTCCCTAAGGGCCCTCAATATGACTCACCAGATACTTGGTCCTTCCTAACATGAGAGACTTTAAACTGCCGAAAAGGGACAAAGACCAAATAAAAGGGGGGTCCCCATTAGGCCAAGGGGCTTAAATAGGGTATGTGTTGTGGAACCACAACAAATAGCCCCGATAAAAGGAGACATGGATGAGGCATTTCTTTATAAGTGAAAAAAATTCTGGAGGCCTGTCTTGCAATAAACCAAATATAAGAACCATCAATAGAAAAATTCTTTCACCAACTCTCAAAAGTGAAGTCTTATGTTGTTTCTTTTAGTGTGTGGATTTGTGTGTTCGTTCATTCAACATTTTAACAAAGATAACTTGAATGAATATCAGCCAAAACCAATATTTACAATGTTGACAATGGCTTCCCAGGAAGAGCTCTACTTCCAGTTAGGTGTCCATAGCCCCAAAAAAGTTTCCCTCGAGTCTCTATCTAACCTTGTTCTACTGTTGTCCAGGTGTCCATAGCCCCAGTAGAGATTTCTAGAGTCACCCTTCTCTATCTTCTGACAATATTTTCAAGCTTAAGGTATTTTGGAGGATCATTTTCTTTTGAATAATTTCTCTCTCCTTTTTTTTGGCGACTGGCTTGGGTCACTTGAATTTTGAGTATATTGCTTCCTAAATATCTTCATTTTATTTCTTTAACAGATCTAGGCAATGCTTAGACTATGATACCTTGGTATAAGATTCTGATCACCGCAACGACCATTGCTTTGAATAGTTCATTTTATTTCTCATCTTCTTTAATCCTCTTCCTTCCTCTTCTTCTTTTACTCATGTTGTAGATGGAGAAGGGTTCTCATACTGGTGGGTACCCAACTCAACATATTGGTGCTATCTCCAACTAACATCCGCTCAAGAGACTAACATTTTTAGTGTCATAAATTAATATATTTTGTGATTTAGGAGGATCAGCATTGAACATCACCTTGATTACAAGTAAAAAGTATCACCATTGCCAATCCCCATGTACAACTTCTTGCAAGACATATCTCTTTCAAAAAAATTGATTAAGAAATACCTCAGCCTCTCGTTGAGGACCAGTTGGGATGGGCCATTTGTGAGGAACAACTCTGACAAAACACATTGACCTCCCAGACACCAAAACTCAGAGAGAAAAAAATGCAAAACAAACAAACAAAAGGGAAAACCTAAACTACTATAATATATGGGGCAAAAGGGCACCCTTATTTCAACATCTAAAGTAATGTTTGAGGGTTTGGCCATTGACTGACAATGGAACCAACTCCCCATCCAAAGTACTAATTTTGAAAGTATTCTCTCCTAAGATTTTCACTATCTAATATTGACCAGTCCACAGTCTTTCAAACTTAGTGTGGCTGCCTAGATTTTCTCTCACCTTATCCTACAAGAGGAAAAGATCAAAAATCCTGAAAGCTTTGATAGTGGCTCTTTTGTCAAACCAATGATTGACAATAGCCTGATGTTTCAATACATGCTCTATAGCCATAGTTATTTTCTCTTCTAAATCAAGGAGGTTCACGAGTCAAATATGCACCTTATCCTCACCTTCAACGTATTGATCCATGAATTTTAAAACTGATACCTTCAGGTTCATAGGAAAAATAGGTTGTAAATAGTAAACTAACTGATAAGGAGACATTCCTAGGGAATTCTTGATTCTGACTCAGTCGGTCCATAGGGCGTACTTTAACTGTGTGTGCTAATCTCTAGGATTATCATCTAAGAGACACTTGATTACAATTGTTAAGTTTTTGTTAGTGGATCCTGCAACACCTTTACCTTTCAGATAGTAATTGGAAAAGAACTTAACAATTACCTAGTTTTCAAAAGCCCATTTTGTAAGTGCGGCATAGGAAAATGAGGTTGCATTATCACATACTATATAGAAAGGCATACCAAACCTCATTATAATGCATTCCTCCATAAACTTGGTTACCACTTTAGTAGTGCAATTATTTAATGCCTGAGCTTTCGTCCAACGTGTGCAATAGTCAATCATTGTAAGACTATAACTATGACCTGTAGAGGATGGTGGATTAATAGTACCAACAAAATATAGGCACCATTGGGAAAATGAACGTACCTCATATACTAGTTGTAAAGGCACTGTAGGATTTATTTCGCGGGTGACAGTGGTTTGACATATATGAAAAGATCTTACGTGTTCATGTGTGTCTCTAAAAAGAGTGGGCTAGTAGTATCCTGATCTCAAGATCTGGTGAGCAATATCCTCAACGGATCTATGGCTTGGCCATATTTATTGTTAAAATAAATCAAGACTTGTTTTTCCTCCTCTTTGTTTAAACATCTTAGGTACAACCCATCATAGTTTTATTTGTATAATTGTTCATTCTTCAACATGTAAGAACTACTTTTAATTCACAAGGCTCTTCTTTGTGAGTCAGTCAATCCTTTTGGGAAATAGTTCTGGAGTAGATAGTATACTACATCTTGATACTAAATATACGAGATAACTCCTTGATCTATATAGGTTTGGCATACCAAAACCTCTTCCATTTCAGCCATCAAATTTGTTAGGCCTTGACCTCTTATTAGCTTCAAAAACTGAATCTTGAGACCAAATTATTGTAGAATTGTCATCCATTTCCCTCTTCGCTCACCTAATTCATTTTGCATTAATAGGAATTTTACTACCACATCTAGAATAATGCAAAACACTTTACTCCTCAATGCAATGTTGAAACTTCTTCATAGCTTTCACTAACGTGAATGACTGTTTATCCAAATTTAGGTATCTCATCTCAACATTCTTAAGGTTACAACTCATAAATGTAATTGGTCTTTCATTATCACCATCCTTCTTTTGAGTGAGGATTCCTGCACATGAATGTTCAAAAGAAAATGAATACACCTTAAAATGTGTAGTAGACACCTAAAATTGACCAGGTGTTTCTTAATCATCCAAATTTGCAAATCTCAGCCAATTGTCCTAAATCTCATCAAAATGCATCAAAATAGATCAAAATCAAATTAAATAGACATTTATCAATCAAAATAGATTAAATCAATTAAAATCAAAGGATTAATTAATAATGAAATCAAATAATCAAATTTAATCCTAAAAGGGATCAATCAAAATTATATAATTGATTTTAATCAATTAATTATATAGTTTTTAATCAAAAATCAAATCCAACCTATTCACCCTTACATGGCTAAATTAATTAAATGATTGAATTAAATAAATCCTAATTTCTTTCAACTCAAATTGATCAACCAATGAGAATTGAGGATTTTGTCTTCTTGTCCCCCCCTTTGAGGACAACCATTTAAATGGCCCCCCCATTTGAAACCATTTGAGGGATCAAACTCAACCAA
>MU226881.1:2322548-2422938 GCA_018584345.1 Thuja plicata | reverse complement strand
AGCTTTGAATATTTTAAACTTCTCAAAGGCTTCATACTTCTCCTTTAAGAATGCAACCCACATCATCCTAGAAAAATCATCAACAAACAAAATGAAATACCTTTCTCCGTAGTATGATCTTGTTTGGATAGGACCACAAAAATATGTATGCACTAGGTCCAATTTGTTCTCAGCTAAGTTCTACTTGCTTCTGAAGGAACTCCTTACATGCTTACCCATAACACATTCCCTGCATATTGTGTCAACTAGTCTTGCAATACTTGGTAGGTCTCTAACTGCCTTGACATTACTGATCTTTACTATGTTGTCAAAATTGATATGACATAGTCTCTTGTGCCATAGCCAACTGTCATCCACCTTTGCAACAAAACAACTTACATCAAAATTGAGCTGAAAAACATTACCTTTTATTTTAGAGCCTGATGCAATCATGTCTCCATCCTTGTTGTTAATGATGCACTTTTTGTCTTTGAAATCCAAATGATAACCTTTGTCAAGTAGCTGTCCAACACTCAGCAAGTTATGATGTAATCCATCAACATACATAATATCATCTGTCTTGTTCTTTCCATCCAAAGTGATGGAACCTCTGCCTATGATAGGTTTAGGAGTGTTATCTCCAAATCTAACCATACCACCTTTGTATTTGTCTAATTAAAAAAATCTATCTTTGTCACCTGTCATATGATGGGAGCATCCATTGTCAATGATCCAATCAGTTCTGATGTCTGCTTTGGAAATTAAGGCTAACTCTTGTTCTTCCTTTTCATCTTCAATGTCCATTTCCTCAAGCAACCTTTCCATGTCTCTAAGGGAAATGAATCCAATTTCATCTTCTCTTGAATCTTCATCAGTTACACCTTCTTCAACATGATAACATTCCTTCTTATATTTGGGTTTGTAATCAGATCTAAACTTCTTGACTCTTGTGGGACACTTAGATGCAAAGTGACCAATCTTTTTACATGAAAAACATTTGAATGGAAGCTGTCCTTCATATTTTCCTTTACCTTTTTTTCCTCTTCTAGAAATCATAGCAATGATTTCTTCTAGCTCTTCATCAACTTCTTCTTTCTCATTATGACTGGAGATGTGTAAGGATTTCTTACCATGGACTGAGGCTTTGAAAGTTGTTTCACTTTTAGGTTCAATCTTCAATCTTGATATCTCAAATGCAGATATTTTTCTGATCAAAGTCTCTCTCTTGAAGTCTTATGAGAATTCCATGGTTTCCTCTAGAATACTTATCTTTTTTTCATAGGCTGATGTTAAATTAGTTAGCAACTTGTCCATTATGTCTTCTTTTGATATTTCTCCACCATTGTTTTTGATTCCAGAGACTGCTTCATTTATCCTCTGATTGTAAGCTCTAATGTTCTCTTTAGGTAACATCTCAAGACTGTTGTATTTCTTTTTCCATGTCTTCCTACATGCATTATTTGCTTGAATATCTCCTTCAAACATATCTTCTAAATGCTTCCATATGGTATATGCTCTATCAATTTTCTTGATCTCAAAAAATTCACTGTCAAATAAGGCGCTGATTAGGGCTTCTTTAGCAATTGTATTATTGGTAAATATATCCTTTTGTCTGTTAGTAGCATCATCCTTTGCAAGGTATTTTAGAGATGGAATTACAACCTCTTGTGTATCAATTTCAAAGATCTCAAAGCCAACACACTGTAGATGTGTTATCATTTTGTTTTTCCAATCTAGATAATTTTCTCCATCAAACTTAGGGCTTTCTTTTCAGAAGTAAGACATCTGATCTACCTTAAGCTGTTAGGCTTCTTCTCCAAGGCACTTGGCTTTAATACCAATTGTTAGAATAGTCCCAAAGGATAACTAAGAGGGTGGGGGGTGAATCAGTTATCAATAAATTTAATTCTTTTTCTTCTTTAACTTCAGAATACAACAAAGTAAATGCTTAATTAGATAACACAGTACACAACACACAATTTGATTATGGGGAAACCAAATGGTAAAAAACCCGGTGGGAATTAGCACCCACAATGAACTATACTTGTTTATAGTAATCCCTATTAGAAGATATCTCAACACTGTTAGGAGTTGTACTTTACAATGCAATAAGTATAGTGACCTGGTTGAGGGTCGGACCCTGTTAGGAGTCTTTTACAAATAACCCTGTTAGGGGTGGTGGACTTACTGTCCAAAAGCTCACTGCTTGATGGTGAAGGCTACAACCTTCTGTATAATAGATATGCACTATATCTAATGATGAACTGTAGAGTAGACCTTCTATCTTGATCAGTTCTAGTGTATTACAATCTTTCACTTCTTCTTCACATAGACTCTTGATGAATGAACCAACTCTGATAATCTTCTTTGTACATCTTTCTTCTCTTTTTGTATCATTCACACTTAGCGTGTCACATTTGACTTGCTATAAGTATCTTCCTCAAAGTATGAGATCATGGCACCTATAAGACAACTCTTTATAACATCCTTGTCGGCTCTACTAAGCACACAAGCATTATTACAACCGCACAAGTATAAACTGAATAGACGCAACGCTTCACTAAGTCGGCCTCACCAAAGTAACTCTAACTTTGCAATCTTCTTGAAACATGTTTGGTGCCTTTAGATTAATATCATCAAATCATAACTAATCATGAATATACACACACATATACTGAAGATAGGCGCAACTCAAGAAACACGTGATATACGTCGGCCCTAAACATTTACACTTCCAGAACTGTAACTGCCAATAACAAAATTACATAACTTGACTGAAACATTATATCTGGATCTACGTGTATGAACATAACATCATAAAAATGTCAAAAAAATGTATCTAACCACGTAATTATTCATGTCATCATTATGATAAGTACATATAGAATTGCTACTATGTATTATATGTTGTCATCAATGACAAACATATAATCAATCAATTGCTCAGAATCAAATCTCCAACAATCTTCATGATCTACCCTATCCTTGGAAAACACCGTCAGATCATCCATGTAGATAATTATGTATTTCCCCACTAAGACTTAGAAAGTGATGTCCATTGCTTGCTGAAAGGTTTCTCCAACATTGATCAAACCAAATGGCATTCGGCGATACACAAATGTTCCCCATTTGGAGGTCAATGTTTTCTTTAATCTATCTTCTTACTATACCATGACATTATTATAGCCCGTATAGCCATCTAGGAATGATATCATTTAGGATCCTTTTACCACCTGCAACACTTTGTCTAGAGATGGCAGTGAGTAATTGTCATTTTGTGAAGCTCTGTTAAGGTTCTGGAAATATACACATAACTTGATCTCTCCACTCTTTTTTCTTACCAAGACCAAATTTGCAACCCATGTAGAATTTCAAATTGGAAAAATAATCTTTGCATCCAACAAATTTTGAACTTCCTTTTGTATCAATGGTTTTATCATTAGGTTGACTAGCCTCTGCCTCTACTGAAAAGGTTTGGAATCTTGTTTCAATGGGATATTGCGCACTATGATAGAGGTGTTGTAAGTTTTCAATTATTTGTAACTCCAAGCTATGATATCTTGGTACTCGGTAAGGAGTTGCACCATCCTTTTCTTTTCATCTTCAGTACATACCTTCCCAATATGTACCCCCATTGGGTCATCAGTCCCAAGGTATTATGTTTCACTCTTGTCACCCCCAGCTATTGGCTCTGGTTTCCCTTTTATTGGTAAGTCATCTTTGTCAAAGATCCTTTCCAACGCCACTGTCCCCTTGGGTATGGAATTAGTTTTCAGATTAATGATGCCTTGATCATTAGGTTCCCTTGTGTAAGTTTGTCTATTTAGTTCTTTTAATTCTTCATCAGTGACTTTTTTTTTAACACACTTGCACACATGATGAACTCAAGGATGTGTTGATTATCTTGGAAAACTTGGAAATTTATAACATTATCCAGAATAACAGGAACAACAAGAAGCTTAACTAAGAAATTTTTTAATCTGGATTCGTCCATAGGATGTAGTGAACTAGATGAGACTACCAGTGTCTCTGCAATAACATTCTTCTTCTTGAGATAAACTTAATATTAAATACTTTGAAATCCTTGATCAAGTCCCATACTTTGTTCTGATAAGCGATCAACTGTTTTTCATTGCATGAACATTGGTTGTGAACCTGTTTGATGATCAACTTAGAGTCACCTTCCATTATCAGAGCCTTTATTCCCTTTTCATGTACCAGGAGGAGACCTTGAACCAATGCTTCATATTCGACAACATTGTTAGTGGATAAAAATTGTAATCTTTAGGCAACGTAGAAGGAATTACCTCTTGGATTGATTAGTTCAATCCCAAAACTAGTTCCTTATTTATATTTAGAACCATCATAACATAGTTTCCATATTTGATGTAGCTTGACCAATCTTAGCTTGGGTTGAGGCTCATCTTGAATTCCTAGTGTTTTGGGTTCCAATCCTTTATTCTCTTCTTTATCTGAAAAAATCATTTTCCCTTTATCTTTCCTTTGCACGTCATCAACACCTAAGGGTCTTTGATCTTTGATGTTTTGAGTGGGTTGGGATTTCTTGTAAGGTGGTAAAGCACCATCATTTGAGGAACTCCATTCATTGTCTCCACTTGGTGTGAGATTTTTTCCATCTAATTCAGAGTCTTCATCCTAAGCCTGAACTTTTGTTTGAGGCACATAATTCGGTGAACTACCTTCATTTTACGAAGCATCACTGAGAGTGTCTAACAAAAGACTCTTATTATTTGGTCCCAAATCTTGAAATTTCTTAGTTAGTTGAGTGATTCAGGTTAGCACTCTGGATAGTGCATCTTGACAACTTGCATATGTGAATTCAAAATAAACCACTCGATGTAATCGACAGAACTCGGGTAGTAACAATATGTTAGGGTTTGCATCATGACCCAAATACTTCTAGTTTATGGTCATATTTTTAATGAAATATTGAAATATTTTTTCAATCCAAAACTCTTGTAAACCTTATATGAGACTTCCATCAAAATCATCAATCTCTTTGACTTGGAACATAAGGATATTGTCAATTCAATACATACCCAAGCCAGTTTGGGTGAGAAACACCTTGTTTGGGGCATTGTAATCTGTAATCATCCTTTTGAGTTTGGGTTCAACATCGATGTTGATTTGATCATTTAATCCCTGGCATGGTAACTATAATTGAGTAAAGTTAGTAGAGAGCCAACCTCTTAGACATTTAGTCCACTCTCTGCTCAACAACATCCCGCAAGTTTCTAGAATATCCATAATATGCATGTCAATGTATTCTTGCACCCTTGGATCACCAACAAGTTGAATGCACACATCTTTTAGCACACCAATAACTTTGAATTCTTTTTATTCAATTGTATCACCACTTTGTTCGTTTTTTGAGGGACTATTCCCAAATTTTGACAGATAGAAAGAAGCACAATGTTACATGAAGCCCCTGAGTCAATCAAATAGTTGTGCAAATTTTTACCAAATATCCATAAGCTCAGTAGGAAATGGGGCACCTCCAACTTGTCTTTAAAAATTGTCTGGAATGCTTCTAATGCATTCACATTGGATGTGGGATCCCATGCATTTTTAGTTGTTGTACTTTGCGTAGAATGGTCCAAGGACTTTAGGAGTTCTTCTCTTTGAGAATGACAACTTTTAAACATCTTGAACATTGAGATATTTGCCCTTGTATTTTTAATTTCTTCAACAACACTATATTTTTTAACTGACCAAGTTGGGTTTCTGTACATAATGGGTACGCTTGATGGTGATGAAGTGGTAACATTCAGACCCCTTGGTGGTGTAGGATTATTGATAGCTCACGTATATGGTGGTGTTGGTTGTTTCCTTGGGGGAATACCATCTGTCAAAGGTTCCTTTTGGTTCCTCAAATTTTAAGGGATTTAGTTGTTGTTCTAAAATGCATGAATTATAGAGTATTCAGGCTCCCTTTCTCCCTGGAACGGAAATACAAACTCTTCTTCCAACATATTATTTTCAGAACGTTCTCCTATCTCAAGTTCATAGGATTTGAAGAACATTGCATTAAATTGGACACGAGGATCATCAGAACTTTGAGGTTGTTGATTATACATATTATTTTTGTGTCATTGTTATCCTGGTGTGCACCTACAGTTCCTGCAAAATTTACATTAGTAGATTCATATACATTAGCATTATCAGTCAGTACACTACCATTATTGGGTCAGGTATTCCAAAGTCTATTTGGTCATTTTTGTCCAAATTGTTTACCCCGTGATTTACAGTTATTATTATTCCCATAGGTGTTGTAACTTCGGCTTTGGTTCTTAAAATAAGCATTTGGAGCAGAAGGTTGTCATTGATAATTGCCTTGGTTCTGGGATGGATTTAGTTTAATTCTAGTGAGATCACTAGTAAGTCGGGACAAAGTATTTTTAACGGCATCCAAATCAAAGGCTAAGTGATTATCAGGCTCACTAGGGGTTACAATTTGTTGTTCAAAAAAAGTGTTCTTATGGGCCTCATAGCTCAGATAGGTGAAGGTCGATGGTGGGATAATGACCTATTGTATTGGTATGGGATTGAGAAATGGAGTATGGTTGCTTAAGGCATGGTTGATGGCTAGGAATGCATTCATAGTGGAAGCATTGAAAAATGATGGTAAAGTACCAAAATTTCCATGAGCTTGAAGATCCATCTTCTATTTGAAAATGATGGCTGTGTTGGATACCTTTTCTGAGGTATTTATGTCCGCAAGAAAGATCCTTTACAAGAAAATAACTGTCAACAAATTTAAATCTCTTAGGTACACTTGTATGGTAGAGGGTATGAGTACCATGTAAGGATCTTCAATCCTCTGATACATCTCTTGGAAATGATGATTAAACATGGAAATAGGCTCATTTGGCTCTCTCTTAACTAAGATAAACTAGTGGTGAAGGTTAGCGGGATCCACATAGAGTTTAAATTGATTTAGAAATTTGGTTTCAAACTTAGCCCATGTGGTGATGGATCCCCTATGAAAATTTAGGTACCAGTTGTTGGCAAATTCACCAAGTGTATATGGCAACAAGCGACACACAACATCTTGATGCACAAGTTCTTTCCGATTGCAAATTTTCTTAAAGGCGCGAATGTGCTCTTCCACTGTCCTAGATTCATCATACACAAACTTGGTACAAAATTTATCAGGATTCTTAGGCAATTTCTGTAACTGGACAACTATATTAAATGGGAACTTTGGGCATTAGCAAAGAAAGCCATCCAGATGGGTGGCAACAAATTCTGATTTTTGATTGATGGCTGTAGTAATAACTAGGGAAACAATATGTGATTGTTGGCCAAGTAGATTATGCAGACTAGATGGAAGGGAAATCAATTTTTCTTTTTCCTTATCACTACGAGCTTTGTGATAGTGGGTAAGCTCAAGGAACTCACCCCTCCTCAGAGATGATCTAAGTATTCGCTTGAACCTCTCTAGTGGGAAATATCTAGTACTATCCAACCTGTTGTTTTTTGGGCCTTCCTTTTAGCACCACTTCTATTAAGTGTCTCTTTACACAAAGGAACAATTAGGAATAAGTGATGCAAATTCTCCTCTTGAAAGAATAACAATGTTACTCCAAAGGTTCTCTATGGTCATGGTACAACCACTTAGAAAGCTCAAGAAGATAAATGTGAATGTTTAGAAGGAGGATTTTTCTAGTACAACTAAAAATTTGGCCTGCAAAACAAAATTTAGCATTTTTTTAAATATTTTCTCAATTTTTCAATGTATGCAATTTCCTATCAATGCAAATCTAATTTTAAATCCTGCAATTATTCCTATTTGTATAGTCGGAAAATGGAAGCACTTCCATTATAGATTGGTTTAACCTTCCAAGTAAGTGGTTTGGGGTCATGTCAAGTGCCTTGAATGGGTCTCTGACTTGGATCTGGCTTTTTCCCTTGTTCTACCCCATTTCCCACTTTTCTAGCCTGTTTCTAACACCCAAAACTGCAAATTGGGATATTTGAGCTCGGGATCAAAGTCAACCTTTCTGGGTCAAGGTCGACCTCGACCTTGAATTAGGTTAGAATTGAAATTTTTCTAACCTAAGGTCTAGATTTTAGATTTCCAGGGTTTCTGGATGTTAGGCTTTGGAAAGAGTTAATTCTCGCTTCCGGGTCAGCTGTTTCGGTCTTTGAAACAACAATTCTTAAATTATATTTAATATAGGTCCTCTTCTAGGGGTATAGGTCTAATTGGAATTTAATTCTCCTATGTAGGCCCCTCTATAAGATTGTTCCCTAGATTCATATATAAGGAAGCTTTCTCCTCTCATTTTCTCTAACCATAACCATCAACTAAGACTTGAACTATAAGCAAGAGAAATCTAAGACAAAGACTTGAAGAGTCAGATCCAAAGGTGAAGTAGAAAGATTTGAAGCAAGCCAAGTAGCCATTGAAGCATTAATCCATTCTCAAGCATTCAAGCACTTAATTCATCAGGGAGATCTTTTGGTAGCCATTGAAGGATTCAAGCTCTACGAAGCCCTCTTGTTGAAGATTTCTCCATCCACATTCCTCCAAGCCTCTTCCTATCCAAGATCCATTCAAGATTGGTGTTGAAGATCTACAAGCAATTGATTTGAGACATCCTAAATTATACATTCTACATTCTACCTCCATTTTGGTGCATACATACTTGTGGATCCACGAATTTGAATCCGCCACAAGGGCTTCTACAAGAAAGGTGAATTTGTTCATTTACATTATTTTACTTATGCAATTTCAATTATACTTTGAGGTTAATTCCAAAACTGGGGTTTGACCAAGGCAAACCCCTCCCCCCAACAAACAAATCCATTTTTCTTGCCAGTACAGGTTCAGAACAGCGGATCAGAGTGCAGATTTGAATATCCTTTTTAGTAAAATTTCAGGATCTGAAAATAGATTTTCAGTTGGAGACTTTTGAGGTTGATTCTTCCCTAGGTCAGAATCATAAATTTTGGGTCAATGGTGACATTTACTTGAGGGTCAAAATCAGAATTGTGTCAGATCAGAAAAAGATTTTTGGGTTTTGTTCGTTTCTGCATTTCTATTCTAGATCTGGTCTCACATTTTTTCAGAAACTGAGTGGAGACCCCTGAAAATAGCATTCTTCAGATCTGTAACATTTCAAGGTTATTACTTTTTTGCAATTCATTTCAATTAAATTTCTTAATCTTTCTAAATCTATCACACATTCTTTTCTATCAAACAGAATTTAAGATCTTCTTCTTTGCTCTTATTTCCAATCGATTGATTCATTTATGCATTAATCCTTCCTTTGGGGTCAATAAATTTGGATCCTTCCTTTGTTTATTGAAGGTTAAAAGGAACATATTATCTTCCCCACACTATAACACATCCATTTCTTATATTCCATTTTAAATGTTACATTTTGGTGAACCCGCGATAGACAACTCTTTCTTTTTGGTGTTAGATTTATATCTTTTATGTTAGATCTTGCATGCATATTAGATTAGTTTTCTTTTATGTTTGTGCACTCACATTTCAAAAAACTAAAAAAATTAAAATCTTGTGTTTCCTACATTAGTTCATTTGCATTGTATTGGTGTATGAGCTTTACCACTTCTAGTCCTACTTATAGTATCCAGGTTAGAAGAAGCGTCAGAATTATGGGTTCCTTTGATCCCGAGTCTTCCTCTCCTTTCCTTAGGATCTCAGATGACAATTTGAATACTCATGATTCCAATCCTTCTATGGAGCATAACTCTTTGCACTCATCTCACTATGAGGAAGATTCTTTAAGAGTTCCTCTTGAACAAGTCCAAAAACTTTCAACAAAACTTGATAAAATGGGTAATTGGCTTATTCAAGAAAACCATAATCAAGATTTCATCCAAGCTATAAAGGCTCTTAAGAAATTCCTTCATGATAGTGATCAAGGTGTTAATCTCTTGTGTGGTATCACTCATCTTGTGCATTTGAATGTTAAACCTTTAGCTCAAGAGTCTCAAGATCTAGGATTCACTCCTCCTGTCACTAGTGGGGACCTTCTTCTATTCCTTTACCTAGCTTTCCTACTTATAATCCTCCTTTGATGATTACATCTCTTCCAATTTCATCTATTCCTGTGAGTGTTCCACCGGTATCTCTACCTACCTCACAACCTTCATATCATAGTGTGCCTTTTACTTATTCCAATCCCCTTCCAACTGTGGTTCCAAGTGTTCCACCAGTTGTGTCTTCCATTCCTGCTTCTTCCTACACTTTTCATAGTGTTCCTAATAACTCTATGCCACCTATTTCTTCTAATGATTCCACAATCATTAATTTGGCTCAAACCATGTCATCTTTACAACAAAAACTTTCATCTTTAACCCAATCCAAGTTTAGAATTCCTACATGTGATATGGGTATTCCTTTATCCTTAGACATTATTCATGCTCCTGTCCCTCAGCAAGTCGATATGCCTCATCTTGAGAATTACAATGGTAAAGGAGATCCTGTTACTCATGTTAAAACATTTCAAATCCTTTGTAGTGATTATGCTCATGACCATAGGATTTTAGCTAGGTTGTTTGCTAGGACTTTTCATGATAAGGCCTTGCAATGATATTGTTCTTTACCTCCTTATTCTATTGATTCTTTTCCTAAAATTTCTAATACCTTCATCCAACAATCTTAAAATAAGATTGGTCTGCAAGTTTCCTTAATTGATTTAATACATTGTAAGAAAAATATTAAAGAAAAATTGACTGATTTTATTGGTAGATTTAAGTATTTTTATGCTCATATTTCTTATCATGTTCCTGATATTGATATTCAACATATGTTTATTTCAAATTTACAAAAGTATATTAGAGATAAGATTCTGCTTACTAAATTTACCTCTTTTCAACAACTTTATGCAGCACTTCATCATTATCAATTAAAAGTGAGTCAATTTGAGAGCAACACTCCAATGGTTCTTGTTCCAGTTGATAAGAGTGACACTGCTCCTAATCCAAATAAGTTTTAGAAACCTAACAACTATATCAAGATCAATAAACAGACGAATGCAATTGCTGATCAAGTTGTTGTTGTATCCAACAATTCTACTTCTGCATCCACTACTTTCTGTATGAATCATACGTTTACTCCTCACTCTGAATCTTTACATTCTATTATGAGTAGATTTTTAAGTGCTAATATGATTACCTTGCCTCCTATTCGACCTCTTCTCCCTACCACGATAGCATCAAAATCCTTTGATTCTAAATCTTTTTTCCAATACCATCAACAAAATGGCCATGATACTAAAAAATGTTATTCTCTAAAGCATAAGGTTCAAGACTTAATCAATTCTAATGCTTTATCTGTTGATAATTTTGATGGTAATGGGAAACAAATCTGTCTCTCCTCCTAATCAAAACCTTCAAATTTATACAAATCCTTTACCTACACATGATACTAATACCATTTCTCAACCATCTTCTATGGATATTGTTTACGATTCAAAGATGGATGATCTCAATCACATTGTTAATCATGTGAAGTACACTGTTTCACCTCAACCTACTGTTCAAGATCCTTTGCCTCCACTTCAACTTCAAGTTCCACCTAAACCTCAAAAACAAACTAAGGATAAATGACCTCGGGAACTCTCAATTACCTTTGATGATTATGAGACTATTAAGGCTCCTGATGGTCCCCTTTATATTTATGCTAGGATTGCTAAGATACCTACGCTTGGTTGTCTTGTTAATCCCACATCTTTAATAAATGTCATTACCGAGGAAAACATTTTTATAAAAAACCTAAAATGTGATTATTATGATACATCTGATGCATCGATCCAAACTTGTAATGGTTTTCTCTATCCTACACTTGGTTCTATTAACTTGCCCGTTGAACTTTGTGGTAAAGTTGTAGATACTACCTTCATTGTTGTTCCTACTTCTGATCAATTTCAAGTCAAATTTGGTTTACCTTGGATAACTTCTATGCACGCTATTGCTTCTCCTATTCATAAATGTATTAAGTCCATTCATAATGAAGATGTGAAAATAATTAATCATAGTTTGTATCAACCTTCTAGTCCTAGAGATTGTGCTACTCTTGATTTATTTTGGCCTTCATTACCTAATTCATGTCCTCCTCACCTTAATAACCTTTTTTATACATATCAAGCCTATAAACATCGCAATATTTTCGAGTTAAGCATGCCTGAGATAGATCTTAACCATGGTCTTTTGCATACTCCTTCTATACCTCCTTTATCCATTACAACTATCTCTATTACTCAACCTCCCAGTGTCGCTTCTCAGCCTACTGCAAATCCTACCAATCCTCCTATAGAACCTGTGAAGGAACCGGTTGTTATTCCTCCTAGTTATCAACATGTGTCAAACAAAGCAAAATGTAACAAATCTACTAATGAACGTCGTAAGAAGCCTAGAGATAATGCTAGGGCCCATGCTTCTGTTCTTCAAAATTCTTTACCTTCTTTTGACTAACCTATGCCTGATGTGTTGGAAAAATATAATATTCATAATGATGTTAATATGAATGAGTATGATGATCCTATTCGCATCTTATATCCTATTTTAATTAATCTTGATGAGGAGGATACTCTTGATGATCCTATTGATCTTAGTGATGAATATGAGACCATCGATCTTGATACTGATTTAACGCATATGCTTTCAACTCAATTGATAATTACACCTAGTATCAAGCAACACAATTCTCAAGAGGATCCTTTTTTGGAACTAGCTATTATTCCTACTGTATTAGATATAGTCCCTCTTGCAAGTTTCCCACCTTCCCTAAATAATATAAATCGAGAGGGGAAAGTAGGCGATGCACCTGATTGGCTTATCCTTCATGGTAGCCCTTTTTGTGTTTGCATGTTGTATTATGCTTCTCCCGTAATGTGTTTGATAAATGTTTTTAAGATTCTTTTATATGACCCTTGTTAATTTTTTGGTGCAAGGTGATAAAGGAATCAAATCTGTTGTACAATTCCTCTATATGTATCTCTATTCTTCTATATGTTATTTTCATGTTATGTTTTACTTGTGCTATTGTTCATAAATGTTTTCCTTGTGTATTCCACTTGGATCTACGACATGGTAGCACTGATTATTTTTGGTCTCCATGTTGTGGTCTGAAAAGATTCTTCTTCGTAACTCTTGAGTTTTCTTTCCTCCATTGTGATTGTAGTTATACTTTCTTTGGGGAATGATGTCAATTCATTTACAATAATATCATATCTATATATACATATTATCTTATGATCATAATGACCCCATAGTAGGTAGATCCCTTATGTGTTCTTTGTATGTTTATGTGGTATTTCCCTTGATTTGTCTTCATTTGGGGGCATCTCGTAGTGGAAACATAATCAGTAGAGTTGTTTATGTTTCTGTTAAAGCCATTGCTCTTGTTAAAGTGTTAGCAATGAATTTAATGTGGGGGCATACGCTCTACTCACTTTTTGCACACACACACACACACACACATTCAAAATATTTTCAAAACTTAAAACTTTTTCCCTTTATGGATTAAAAACTAATCCTTAAAGCATGGATATTTACCTTATAGGATCTCTTGATCCCTCCAGTTTAAATTTATATGGATCTCTTGATCCCTCTAGTTTCAATTTACAATGTTTTGATCCCTTAAGGTCAGAAGGTGTCCTTAAGAATAGATCTCCCTGATGGGTTGACTAGTGAGTAGCCACATTCACTACGTGGTTCAACTCCATCTTTCCAGCTGTATTGTTTCCTTGTGTGGTTCACAAAGGGACATAAGTTATCATTGGGTGAGGTAATCACACCCTCTCTCTTTTTTCTCCTTAATTGGTGATGTCTCTCTTATCATGATCTTAGGGTTGATAAAGACTTAAGTCCCTAGGGGCTTGAGGATTCCTTTGTCCCTTTTGATTTCAATAAGATTATCTATTCTTTATGATCTCCTTTACCAAGAGTTTGTATTGAGTTCATACTCTTGCTAAAGTGGGGGCTAAATGTATAGTCAGGAAATGGAAGCACTTCTGTTATAGACTAGTTTAGCCTTTCGAGTAAGTGGTTTGGGGTCATGTCAAGCGTCTTGAATGGGTCTTTGACTTGGATCTGGCTTTTTCCCCTGTTCTGTCCCATTCCCACTTTTTCCAGCCTATTTTTGACACCCAAAATTACAAATTGGGATTTTTGACCTCAGGGTCAAAGTCAACCTTTCTGGGTCAAGGTCGACCTCGACCTTGACCTAGGTCAGAATCAACCTTTTTCTAACCTAAGGTCCAGATTTTAGATTTCTAGGGTTTTTGGATGTCGGTCTTTGGAAAGAGTTAATTCCCGCTTCCAGGTCAGCTATTTCAGTCTTTGAAACAATAATTCTTAAATTATATTTAATATAGGTCCTCTTCTATGGGTATAGGTCTAATTGGAATTTAATTCTCCTATGTAGGCCTCTCTAGAAGATTGTACCCTAGATTCATATATAAGGAAGCTTTCTCCTCTCATTTTCTCTAACCATAACCATCAACTAAGACTTGAACTATAAGCAAGATCAATATAAGACAAAGACTTGAAGAGTCAGATCCAAAGGTGAAGAAGCAAGATTTGAAGCAAGCCAAGTAGCCATTAAAGCATTCATCCATTCTCAAGCATTCAAGCACTTCTCAAGCACTTAATTCATCAAGGAGATCCATTGGTAGCCATTGAAGGATTCAAGCTCTATGGAGCCCTCTTGTTGAAGATTTCTCCGTCCACATTCCTCCAAGCCTCTTCATATCCAAGATCCATTAAATATTTGTGTTGAAGATCTACAAGAAATTGATTTGAGACATCCTACATTCTACATTCTACCTCCATTTTGGTGCATACATACTTGTGGATCCACAGATTTGAATCCGCCAAAAGGGCTTCTACAAGAAAGGTGAATTTGTTCATTTACTTTGTTTTACTTATGCAATTTCAATTATACTTTGAAGTTAATTCCAAAATTGGGGTTTGACCAAGGCAAACTCCTCCCCCAAAAAAACAAATCCATTTTTCTTGCAGGTATAGGTTTGGAACAACGAATCAGAGTGCAGATTTGGGTACCCTTTTTGGCAAACTTTCAGGATTTGAAAATAGATTTTCAGTTGGAGAATTTTGAGGTTGATTCTTCCCTAGGTCAGAATCATAAATTCTAGGTCAATGGTGACATTGACTTGAGGGTCAAAATTGGAACTATGTCAGATCAGAAAAAGATTTCTGAGTTTTGTTTGTTTTTGCGTTTCTGTTCCAGATCTGGTCTTAGATTTTCTAGAAACTGAGTGCAGACCCCTGAAAACAACATTCTTTAGATCTATAACATTTCAAGATTAGTACTTTTCTACAATTCATTTCAATTAAATTTCTTAATCTTTCTAAATCTATCACACATTCTTTTCTATAAAACAGAATTTAAGATCTTCTTCTTTGCTCTTATTTCCAATCAATTGACTCATTTATGCATTAATCCTTCCTTTGAGGTTAATCAATTTGGATCCTTCCTTTGTATATTTAAGGTTAAAAGGAACATCTTATCTTCCCCACACTATAACACATCCATTTCTTATATTCTATTTTAAATGTTACATTTTGAATATTACATTCTGAATGTTACACTATCTTAACTCATTTCAAAAAAATATCAAAAGATTTAGTAACAAGAAATGTAAGAAATTTGCTAAAAATTAAATGTAAAGGACATAAACCATCATTGAATCAAGCTTACGAATTAAGTGATGAAAATATGGAAACCCACATAATATAAATCAGACAAACTCACAATTCCATATTAAGTAGATGTAATCTTTTGAAGAAACGTTTCTCAGATGCAAGATTTCTCAAAATTCATCAAATTGTGAAGCCACCAGATGTACACACACAAGACAAATTTATCCTTAAAACATTAGAACAGATCTTTCCAATTATTCACCACAACAAGATGAAACACTAACAACACAATCCAAACTAATTGATCGCAGATACATTCACAATAAAACACAGTTGACTCTTTGAAATGAATGAACAAACATGCACATATTCATAAATTTCACATAGATAGCAGAAAATTCACACAATGAATGAAGAACCAACATCATATAACTTTATTGCATAAAGAATCTAACCTTAATTAAATCTTTGTAATCAAATATACATAGTGCTTCAACTTAGATATTAGAAACCCATAGCTAGGGTTTCATTTACAAAAAACATGGCGTAAATAAAATAAATCTAGAGTTTAACAATGCAAAACTACTCCTAAACTGATAGCTAACAAGGTTGCATGGATTTTCATCCATGTGTACACTAAATACATGCAAAATAAGACTAGAATCAGCCCCTCAAATGAAAGAATTTGAGCTATAGTTTCACCATTTCTAACTCTTGTTTCCATGTGGTTGAACTTCTCTTTGATGTTCACACCCAAAATGCATGGATCTAGCTGCCCTTCTGATGTGCAAATGGTAGATGACCTCTTGACTTGCAAAAAATATCCTTTGTGAAAAACATGATTGAAAAACATGTGCCCAAAATTTTTAGAGTTGTGGACCTAGGAAAAATGTCATGCTAAAAAATGACAAAGTTTGGAAGTTTGGTGACTTTAGATTTTTGGAGTGGCGGACCTCCAAAAAATGCAACTCTGAAAATTGGATAAGTATGAAAAATGATTTTGGACCTCAAAAAATTCCCAAGTATCAAGAATGAATGTAGCTCTCAAAAAATGGCTAAGTGTCAAAAATGTCTCTTAGCTCTCCAAAAGCTTTTTAGGGTGAACCTTGCACAATTTTTTATAATCTCTTGGAATTCATCAAAATTGGGTAGCTCAATAGATTCCAACTTATTTTATCACCTTACCCAGAATGAGGTGAGCTTTGAAATGAATGCTTTGATCTCTTCTATATGCTCCCTTATGTAGCTCATATCTATCTGAAATAAAACAATTGTTGTAGGTCACCCTTGGTGTTCACTCCGGCTATAATTCCTACAAACTCCTGAACAATGTTCTTTGTAGAATACAACTTCAACTTATTATCATCCCCATACATCTCCAAGTCCATTCCATCAAATAATTTCTCAATTTCTTCTACCCATAGCATTGTGTCCTTTCTCCTCTTCTTTATATTATCCAAAATTTACTGGTAGCTTTTCATGGCGACACCAATAGTAGGGACCCACTCATCAAAATTATCTAACTTTTCTCCTTTATCCGACTTGACCAAAATTTGAAAGTGTTTTTTTTTTTAAAAATTTTAAAACTTTTTTATGATCCTCAAATCCTGAAGATCTAGCTACCACTTGTCCATCTTACCATCAACCCCCTTCTCTCCTTCCACTAGGGCAATGAGCTATGTTATCTCAATGGAGATTATTCTAAAATATTTTAGAACCATGGGAACAACCTCAACTCAAAAGGTTTCAAACTCAGACTTCTAATCTATAGCCACTTTCACAAAATGGTTTTTTATATTCCGGGGCACTCTCTTTTCAAGTGTTGCTTGCAATGTGGCCTCCAGATGATCTTGGTCAATAGGACCAACTATCTTTGTCATATAATCCTTTAGAGTCACAACCTATGCAATGAGACCCTGAATCTCTATCTCATCTTTATCCAAATATTTAAATAATTATTTTAAACCTAAAGTGACTAGTGCCTTACCACCTTCCTGGGTGGGTTCCCCTAAATTGATCTCCATGATGTAATCCTCTGGAGTTAAATTTGTGGTTCTCATCATAGGAGGAAGTACTACAACATGAGCCTTCCACTTCCCTCTATCATCATGTGTTACATATGACACCATTTGAGCAGTTTGGATAGGCTCCCGTTATGGAATGTCTGCCCCAATGTAGGAATATTGACATCTTCTTCTTCTGTGTATGTCCTTCTCTAGGGTTGTATTTGATGACATTAATTTTTCCATTAGTACACTTAGTGAAAAAAATTGTTAGAGATCATCAATACAAGCAATACCAGCAGAATACAAGCATTACTGGCGAACAACGAGCATACCTAACATAACACAAAGGTCACGATAAAATGCTAAGTATGGAATTGACCAACGAACATTGACAAGTGTTGCACCGACGAAGTGAACAGAACATCACTGACAGGTCAATAACATAACATTGAGATCATCACCAACGACACAGTTTTGAGACCAAAACTTATGGAATAGAAAAGGCATACCTGATGACTAGTTCAAGAAAGGAACACCGACGACAAAGAAAACTGACCGCCAGAACCAACAATCAGTTAGAGAACCCACAAAAAGTGGATATGAGTTTTTACACGTAAGATAAAGAAATGTAATTCTATTTATATAGTTTTAATTTGTTTTAAATCATAACTTGAGGGTCAAGCAAGCGTTATGTAAATGTTTTAAATCATCCTAATGGATCTAAAACATATCTAACTAAAGATCAAGGTCAAGTTGTAAACCTTGGATCTAGAGTTAACTTACAAAGCGTGAATCAAGAATTGAGCTACAATCTAGTATAAATAGATGTTCAAATCAATTGTGAGTTGTGAATTCATTGTTTTTGATAGTCATGATAAGCATCTAAGGAGAAGAAGGCAGAATTCATGCAAAGTTCAGAAATAGATCATATTAGTTGTCAAGAACACACAGAGGCTACCGACGAGTAGACAAAGGTATTATTCAATCATGGAAGGATGATTACTCATACATAGGAAGCTTTATTGGATATGTTATCAGCAATTAGAGATTGCATACATCATTAGATCAAAGACTTATGTAGTTGCATTCTAAATAGTGCATCACATCTAAAATCCTTTTGTAGAAGGTGGACTTAACTGTTCTTTACAAATCTCTTAACAGAGTGCACACTTAACAGTGTTTCTAAAGCTTCAAATGAAGTAAATCTTAACAGGTCTCCAATGTAATACTTCTAACAGGGTAGGTCATCAAAAGTGACCAATTGTAAGCCTTAATCAGCCCCTTCTTATCTGTAGATAGTGAAGTCTTGTGGGTAACAATCCCCACCACAGTTTTTACTTCCTAATAGGAGTTTTCTGCGATATTATATCTTTTGTCATGTGTTATCTATTTTCATGAATGTTTCTTTTATGGTTACATATTAAAGAACTTATGATATGATTGCATATACATAAAGAAAGATGAACAGTTAGATAAGATAATTTACAAACTGATGATAAGGGTTAATGGGCTAACCAAGAAAAGTTTTAGAGGTACTGATTCACCCCTCCCCTCTTAGTACATCATTCCAATATAATTTGAACAATTGGTATTAGAGCTAAGTCTCTTTCTTTAAAATCTTAAAGACTTAAGAGAAAAGATCGGAGCAATGGAAAAGTACAGACTGGACAAGACTATTGAGAATGAGCAATTGTAGATGCAAATAAACTGAGCGGTATAAAGAGGCAAGAATCAAACTGAGAAAAATTCTTGATGAAAGAAAGATTATGGCAACCAGGATGAATGAGAAAGACTACAAAGAATTGGAAATACAAGATTACTTTGATACAACAGAATCATCAATGAGAAAAGCTTCAGACACATCAGTAGAAGAAATTACAAGTCTACAAGAGGTCAATCTACATCTGATAGATCAAATCAAGATGCTGCAAATCGGTCAAGAAACTCAAATGGTAAAAATGATTGATGTCATGAATGATGCAAGAAAAGATGAAAATGAAAGAACACTAGCCATTGATGATAGGAGGAAAATTACAAAGAAACTACAAGAGAAAGAATCAGAGATTCAAAGACTTACTGAGCATCACCATGAGGTTACCAACCAGATTATTCTTATGAGTCAAGAAGTAAACAGATTAAATACATAACTCATTGAAAGAATATAGATCATTGGTGAGCTAAGAGAAGAGAATGAAAAATTGAGGCATGAAATCAACGTTCAGATTCAACATAATGAATTGATCAAAAAGGCTGAAGATAGCAACAAAAGGATGGATGATTTTCTTGATGGAAAGAGAAGAGTCAACAACTTCACATGATAAGGGTACAATGAGAATGGTGAATCTTCTAATCAACCAGATCAAAGGAATGCTTTCACAACCCCAAGATCCAAGAAGCTATCATGCAATCATTGTGGAAAACCAGGCTACACCTCAAACATTTACATAAGTAAAATGAAAGGTATTTCTCAAACTCAATCTACTTTCATTGGTAATTGTTATAAATGTCAAAATAAAGGACACAAGGCACATGAGTGTAGATCCAAAGTGACAAATCCAAAGAGAAAAACCTATATGGACAAGTACTGTCCTACATGAAAGATGAATGGGCATACACATAAGGAATGCTAGAAAAAGAACAACAAGGCATGGACACCAAAGGAAACTGATAAAAGCTACAAACCAATAAGAGTAGGTAACTCATATTTTTGGGACTATAAAACATGGGTAAACTACACAGCATGTGGAAGGTATGGTCATATTGCTGCCAACTATATGAGAAAGTGGACCAGAAGGTCAAGAGGTTGGACCAATCTAGGTATGGCATGTTTGCATTATCATAAGGTTGGACATGTGATAAAAGATTACAAAAACTGACTGACAGACACAAGTACACATCCCAATGGAAATACCATTAATGACATCAAGAGAATGAGAAACAAGATGTGGGTAAAAGCCACAAACACTGAAGGTGCTGGAACAAGCAATGCAAATGGTGACAACCCATCTAATGGATCTGATGACATCACTACATCCAACTATATTGCACAAGCAAGTATGGAACTGCATTATGAAAAGTTACATTATACATCGGTTCCATCACACATAGTTCATATTGTAATATTAGCATGAATAAAGATGTAATATATTGTTATTTGCTAAACTATTGAAAAACAACCATTGGTTATTGGGTACAATTTTTATCGGTGAACACACACAGAAAAGTTAGCACTACTTACCAGAATGTATTGGTCATTACACAAGCTAAGTGTAAACCAATGGATATCAGTGAATGTTGAATCAACAAAAGCTATCTTTGCAACCTCACTGACAATCATCAGTGAAGTCTTCAAAGCTGCTAGCAACCCCGACACTTTGCACAGACACCAAAGATGTTATGAATGTCTCTACTGAAAAAATTAGTCTTCATATATCGACAAGTTGGTAAGAATTAATGACAACTTAGGACGCAAAAAGGTTATAAAATCCTGATGAGTAAACTCATTTTTGTACTCACAATTTTCGAGCAGACCAGAGCAGACTAGAGTAATTTAAGAGCAATTTGGAAAGTGACCCAACAGAAATCAATTTGACATGAAGCATTCACATTCATAGGAAATCACAGAGAATCCGTAAGTAATAACACTCACTGACAACACTATTTTATTTGCGAAAATCCCTAAATTTATGCAAACAAGATGGCATTGACTTCTAGAGTTGAGAAAATTAAGGAAGATAAGAAGAAATCCTTCAAGCTTGTTAGTAGAGGCTTGTGTGCTGAACCTAAATACAAGCTACACCTTGAAATAGCTTCACAACCTGACGATTTTGGAGCATTTTCCAAAATCTCACCTAGGGTTTTATTGGTAGAGGACATAAGGTCCTATATTCACTACAAGATCTCAGAGATAGGAGATCTAGACCTAGACAATGCCTACAGGGCACTATGTGATGATGTTGGAAATATCAAAGAAGAGCACAAACATTAGGAAGTAAAGGGACTCACAAATGCACTGCATTTTCCCAAGGTCTTCAAAACAGAATGGATAAAGATTATTCTTAGCAGAGTTCACAACAAGACTCTATGGCTAAACAAGCCAAAGGAAATAACAAAGGATTTTATTCACACAGTTATTGGTTATCCTACAACTGATAAACCACAGGCACATAAGCACCCATCTCTAGCAGAAGTGGAAAAACTGAATGGTGCTAAATCAGATAAAAGAGAACTAAAGGTCAACACCATTACTGATGTAGAGCTAAAGTTTGGAGCATATGTTGTTGGATATAAGATCTTCCAAGAAAGCCAAATGAATAGCATATCAAGTACAACTATGATCATAGCATACAAGATCATCAGACAGGGAAAGAAGATGGATCTTGTAGAGATCCTGCTACATCAACTAGAGGAGAACATGTGCACAATAAAGTCTTCAAGGACAAACACTTGTAAGTTTGGTTCCATCATAATGTGCATATTCTTTTACTTTGAAGAATACTTTCCTGCCATTGGAAAATTTATATGGGACACAAGAAGACCCATAACCATTCAGATAGGTGAATTCATAGAATCACTAGGAACAGATTTTGATAATGTTATGCATGAGTATTTCAAAACCATTAAGGAAATGTTGCAAGTTAGAACAAGAATTCCTAAAAATCTGATAGAGGAACACCAAGAAGACATATGTTTCATGGTAGATACTGATTTCACATACATCCAAGCAGTAGTACCAAGGAAATCATGGCTTTCAAAGTTAGAATATGAAATCATAGCAGGACTAGCCAATGAGTGCATTAAGGCACTACTAAATGAACCAATGGACAACAAGAAACTAAGATTTGGTACCTATGAAGAGGACAAACAAAAGATTAAAACAAATCTTGTTGTCAAGAAGACTGTAAAACAGTCAAAAAGAATGGTAAAGAATTTGAAAAAGAACTTGAATATATCTTCTGAAGGAGAAGAAGAAAGAGAAGATGAAGAGGAACAAGAGGGTAAGGAGGAACTCACCGAGGAATAGCTTCCCATAGGTGATACAATAGAGAAAAATGAATCAGAGGAAGAGAAGTCCGATTCACCACCTCCTCCTCCACCTAAGAAGTCAAGAACAAGGAGTCAAATAGAAAAGGATGCAACTCCTTCTCCCATGGTAAAAGGAAAGGTGTATAAAAGGAAACCTGACACACCAAAGGAAAAACAACCAGTTAGGGAACCTACCAAAAGGAGGAAATTTGTTCAGAAAAATGAGGATTTAGAGGACCCAGCTATGGATGAAATTGACACTACAAACAAACAAGCAAAGGAAGCAGCAAAGGAAACATCAACTATTGAAAACATTGATGAAATTTGTAAGTACATTTCTGAAGCAGCATCTCTTGGAAATCCTAAGATTAGGAAATGGTTAAGATGGGAATCTATAGAATAGAATAATATTGAAGATGCACTTATTGCAAAAATGTACAGACACTATTATAGCCCACTACAATTCACTACACATGATGTACCACAAGAACTGTTAATTAGAATATCTTCTAGATTCACTTTTGCAATCCATGAGGAGAAGAGGATAAGAGAAAGAGTACTTGTTTCTCTTATGCCTCCTGAATCAAAAAGAGAAGAAATCAATGAAATCATGGAGAAACATGCAAAAAGTTTCTCACCCAAGATGAGAGCTTATAAATTTCTTGAAGAGAAGCTTATAGAGCTAGAACAAGAAACCCATGAAACATGGAGCAAGCTACTCAATCCTGCTGAGAAGAGTAGTTATGAGAAGGAAACTGTCAATCAGAGAGATAACTCAATAGCTAAGTTAGACAGTAAAGAAGTGAAAATAATTGGCTAGAAATAGATCGATATTATAGATGAAGAATGGCCTAAAAACAGTGAAGAAAATCAGGTACCAGCAAGTCCAATTCACATCAGTTTAGAGGATGAAGAAGTTAACAAAGAAGAATTATAAATAAAAGGTAACTTAACTAATGATATAAATGATGACACATGGTTAGACAACATTGTCAATGGCACCACAGGACATGACCCTGTATTAGAAGTTCAAAAAGATGAAGACATAAATATTGCAAAGGGCAATACCAACGGACAAGATACAACTATTGACACTGTAACAATACACCTACAAACATGAATATATTAATAGATGCTATTAATATTCAGTCAAGTCAGGACAAATCATCTAAGAAAGATGATAATATACCCAAGGATATGGATACGAATGAAAACAAAGTTGCATCCAACACTCAAAAGGATACATATACAGAAATGAAGGATGCAACTGACAATCAACAAGAAGTGTCAAATGAAAAAACCAAAGAAGCTGATAATAAAATAGAGGATACACTGATAAAGGGTGAAGAAAAAGATAAAAGTGAAGGAGTCAAGCATGATGAAGCAATAAAACTTAAAGAAGATACATCTATTGATACACCTAAGGAAAATGAGGAGACATCTTCACCAAACCAGCCAGTGGACTTAGAACAAATACAAAAGGATGCCTCATCTTCTCGACCCTCACCTACAAAGTCAACCCAATCTCAAGATTTACAGATGGTACTACATCAATCTACCACACAACCAAAGAAGAAGAAGAAAACTTTGAAGAAGGACATTCTGGCTGTTACACTGGATGAAGTGATAGAAGTTCCAAACTGGGATATTACCACTTTGGACAGTGATAAACTTCAAGAGTTTGGAGTGCTATTTCAAAGAAAATCCATTCAAAATAAAATGATACAGGAACATAGGGAAATAGTGGCACTTGACAAAGCAAGAGACATTGTCCAACAACTTGTTCCTGAGGTAAAACTTGAACAAAATACTACAATTAAGGAACAAATTGTTGTTCTTACCGACGCAATCACAGAGCAGAATATAGATGCAAAGAAAGCTATGGAAGAACAAGAAGAAAAGAAGTATCAATACAAATTAATTGATAAAATCAGCCAAGAAGTGGCACTGAACAAGGTAAAGCTCTCTAAACTAACGGATCAATTAGTGCCAATGATTGCTGAAGCAATTACCTTAGTTCAAAAGATGTGCACGCTTGAAAATTTTACAAAATAAAATAGTGACAAGTTAGCAGAGATAGATTCTAATGTCACAACAAGTGCACAAAGCCTAACCTCAAATGCAGACAATATCAAGGTGCATCATGACAAGGTCATTGAGGCAAACATGCTAAGGCAAGAAATATGGGATGCTGAGACACAACTACGAGGTGAGATTACAGAACTACAGGCACACATTCTGCCTAATCTTACAATTCTACAACAACATATTTCTGATGCAAGAAACCTTATTGCAACCCCAGAGATGTCTGTAGTAGACAACATCTATGATATACATGTAAGGATATCACTGGAGCACATGGCTCTAAAAATGCTAAAGGATAAATGGGAAAAGATGATGGAGGAGATCAAGTTGTCACATTCCCACCTTTTTGACAAGCTGTAAGTACCTTTGCCTTTAGAATAAAAAAGGAGGAATAGAAAGGAAATGTATATTGTATGTACAGAAGGAACAAATATACAAAGATAGTTATATACAATATATCAAAAAAATGGGAAAAGAAAAGTACATAAGGATATGTATATATACATAGGGGGAGTCATTCAAATGACTAAGGAAGGAGTATACATAGGTGTACATACTAATACATTTGGTATGTTGCACATATCATGTTTTTGATACTAATGTCAAAGGGGGAGATTGATGACATTACTTTTTCCATTAGTACACTTAGTGAAAAACATTGATAGAGATCATGGGTACAAGCATTACCAATGAATAGTGAGCATACCCAACATAACACAAAGGTCATGAGAAAATTCTATGGAATTGACCGACAAACATTGACAAGTGTTGCACCGATGAAGTGAACATGACATCACCGATGTGTCAATAGCATAACATTGAGATCATCACCGATGACACAGTTTTGAGAACAAAACTGACGGAATAGAAAAGGCATACTCGATGACCAGTTCAAGAAAGGAACACCGATGACAAATAAAATTGACCGTCAGAACCGACAGTCAGTTAGAGAACCCGCAAAAAGTGGATCTGAGTTTTTACACGTCAGATAAAGCAATGTAATTCTATTTATAGAGTTTTAATTTGTTTTAAATCATAACTTGAGGGTCAAGAAAGCGTTATGTAAATGTTTTAAAGCATCCTAATGGATCTAAAACATATTTAACTAAAGATCAAGGTCAAGTTGTAAACCTTGGATCTAGAGTTAACTTGCGAAGCGTGAATCAAGAATTGAGCTACAATCTAGTATAAATAGATGTTCAAATCAATTGTGAGTTGTGAATTCTTTGTTGTTGATAGCCATGATGAGGATCTAAGAAGTAGAAGGCATAATTCATGCAAATTTTAGAAACAGATCATATCAGTTGTCAAGAACGCACAAAGGCTACCGACGAGCAGACAAAGGTATTATTCAATCATGGAAGGATGATTACTCATACATAAAAAGCTTTATTGGATCTGTTATTAGCAATTAGAGATTACATACATCATCAAATCAAAGACTTATTTAGTTTCATTCTAACAAGTGCATCACATCTAAAATCCTTTTGTAGAAGGTGGACTTAACTATTCTTTACAAATCTCTTAACAAAGTGCAAACTTAACAGTGTTGCTAAAGCTTCAAACGAAGTAGATCTTAACAGGTCTCCACTGTAATACTCCTAAAAGGTTAGGTCATCAGAAGTGACCAATTGTAAGCCTTAACCAACCCCTTCTTATCTACAGATAGTGAAGTCTTGTGGGTAACAATCCCCACCGCAGTTTTTAATTCCTAACAGGAGTTTTCTGTGATATCATATCTTGTGTCATGTGTTATCTATTTTCATGAATGTTTCTTTTATGGTTACATATTAAAGAACTTATGATATGATTTCATATACATAAATAAAGATGAACAGTTAGATAAGATAATTTACAAATTGATTATTAAGGGTTAATGGGATAACCAAAAAAAGTTTTAGAGGTACTGATTCACCCCTCCCCTCTTAGTACATCATTCCAATATAATTCCAACAGTATTGCTTTAGCCAACCAAGTGGGCTTGGTGGAGGCTGTTAGAGGCTCACATGGGACTATTTTTAGGACATTTTTTCCTCCACAATCCCCTTCATCTTCCTTTTCTTCTTCCTATTCATCCTTTTCTAGAGATTCCCTTATCTCTGAGTTTTTTGGTGTCTCATATGCTTCTCCCTTCCCTTCTTCATCATGTTGTTGTGTTCAAGAGTCACATCTCTTTGTGGATGTGGCGAAGTAAGTTTTTTTTTTCCTTCTCCCATTCTCTACTTTATCATCAACATCCTCAGGGGTCTCTTCTTTCTCTTCCTCAAAAGATGAATCAACCAATAGTTCTGCCAACAACCTGGTAGTCAGTTCTTGTTTCTCCTCCTGTAGGGGCACCTGTTCTGTTGTTACCTGTGAAATTGATGGAGGTAGAGGAGTCAAAATCTATGGCTCTTGAGTATCCTATACTGAGTCATCACCCTTGGGTTCTACAGTTTCTAGATTTGTATCAATTTCTCCTTCCTCAAGATCTTTTGTTTGTTTTCCTATTCTATCTCCTTACTCCTCTTCTCCTGTATCCTTTTCTATCTTAGGTTCTTCATTGAAAGATGGATGAATAGGTTCTTGTATCTAAGAAGTAGTTTCTCCCACCTTCCCTTGCATTTGGAAGAGCGTTTGTGTTGATGTTGCAGTGGAGTCAAAATTTGTATTAACAAATTAACTAGGGGGATCAAAGAAGCTGGGAATATTCTCAAAATATTATAGCTCAAATTCATCTAATCCCAAATTACCCTCAATCATTTTCACCTCTGTAGTCTCCAAATCAGCTACCTCCTTTTCCACTTGGGTTTGAGAAATCCTTGCTTTCTCTGGTCTTTTGGCAGCTGAAGTAGCCTGCCGAGTCCTTCTTACCAAAGGGATGTCCTCTTCTTCTACCTCCACTTCAGGAAATGTTTCTAACTGGGGTGATACTGAATCCCTTTTTATTTTGTAAACCTTCCCCTTTATGAGGGGATCTACATCCTCCTTTATTCTTCCTGATGTGGAAGGTGCCTCAGGTGTCTGAGATGGAATGCCAACATATCCTACAATAGGTGTACTATCAACTTTTCCTCTTGCCTTCTCTGTCCTCTTCTCTACAAGACCGTAGGTGGCAGGGCTTGCATGCCTATAAACTATCTCTGGCCACATGGGAGCTACCTCTTTGAATGTTGGAATGTTTATTTTCTTTCCCTTCTCCTTCCCCAACTTGGAAGGTGGATTTAGCTGAGGCTTCATGGGAACTATATATAACTTGAAAGGCCTCTTTATCCACCTCTTTGTGAGCTCAATCACATGTCGAGCCTTAAAATCAATAGAATCATTTTCATCTCTACCAATATCTACATTGAGAATAGGTTGGCTGTACACCTTATCTTTATTGTATAATGGATCTATGACATCCTTAGAATCTTGATCACACACTTTGCCAGGGATTTTCACCTCTAATACATCTTCAGGCAATTTGAGGGACAATCTACAGTATTCCTGAATCCTAACTTCATAGTCATCAATGCAATTGATCCAATGATCTTCTATATGAGGATCATGCTTATAGTGCCTTCCTTTTATGTAGCTGAATTTCCTAATGGGGTCAAACCTAGGCCTTACTGACTTGAATTCCTATAGAGGGAACTCCTCCCACTCCATCTCTATAGATGTGCAGACCTTTATGTCTTTCAAAGAGTGGGGCCCTATAGAGATAGCGAAGTCCCATTAGTGTTTCTTATTCAACCTAATGACCTCATAGGCATTTGAGAGCTTGTTTCCTATCTCTAGTAACACAATTTTGTTGGATGGATAGTGTGACAAATTCTTAGGATTAACGATAATCCCAACAACCTGAATATAAGTAAAGGTTTTGTATTGAATATAGTAAGCCCCTAGGGCTCGCACCTTGGCTGCAAATTCTTCTAAGAGCCTCTTGGAATAATATTCCTCAACGGATCTGATGGTTGCAAAGACAAAAGCATCATTTACAATCTGGTATTCTGGACTATCATCCTTAAAATTTTTATTCCTCACTAGTTGAGGGTATAAAATGTTTAATCATGCATTTTGTTCATTGAATGACCCTCTCTTGGTGAGCCCTAGATAGTTGGAATTGGTAGTGAGGAGGAAACTATATAAGATGTAATGTAGAACCTAGGGTCACGCTTTACCTGCCTCAACTAAAAATCCAAGTTCTCACTTAGTATTGTTCCCCAATCAATTATGTCCCTTCTCCCTTTGATCTTCTCTATGATGTGGACCATCCATGGCTCTAATTGGTGTTCTTGGGGGAGACCATACACCTGTCTCAACATTGCCACTACAACCTTTATGTCATCATTCATATAACCTCTCGTCATATCAATTCTTTCTATCTTATTATTTGGAAGTGGTTGAATGAGATATTCTTTATTGACAATCTCATAAGCATCCAAAGTATTACCTTCAAACCACCTCATCCCTCTCTCCTTGGTGATTGGGTAGAATTGGTCAACCCCTTTTTGTAGATGGAAAAAATCTTTGATGGTGTTTTCTCTTAGATCCAAAAAAATATATTTGGCCATGTTCTTCACCATATTTTCATATGAGATGTATTTATTAGCTAGGATCATAATTAAATCTGGTGAAAGGATAGAGACTGGATGCATTGCTAAATTTACCAGACCCACCAAGACCATTACAGTGGAGTTAGATGAAATTCTTGTCGGATTTACAAAATGCCTTAAGAATGAATCCCAATCCAAGTGCCCAATGTCATTATCTATAGTTTCAACATGTAGGTTCCCCACGTTGGTGGGGGTGTTGTACCCTTTGAAGTGGTATTTCATCAGCATAGTTGTTGTCTTTTTCGATATTATGCATGCAAACAATGTTGTCAACTATCCATTATTGAAAGCATAAATTAAATATACTAAATTAAAGCTAAAAAAATTGACGTAGAGGAAAAGAGCCCCAAATCAAATCCCAATGAAATTTTTACAAATTGATACAAACCCACAAGGCTTCCCCAAGTTCCCTTGTTACACACACAACCCTCAAGTACTCAAATTTGGTCTTAGATTTAATATCTGACTACTATCACCTTAGATGGTCTTAATAAATACAAATAAACTTGTTCAAACTTATTTTCAAGCCCCAACCTCTGATCTCGTATGCAAACTCAACCTTAGCCTTTGACTAGGCCTAGTTCCTCCACTAGGTCTCCAAATACAGATTTCTCCACTTGTTGCCAATATTTTCCAAAACATCAGAAAATAAAATACTAATTCAAACACCCATTATGGATTACTATAACATATAAAAAACTTAGATATATATATTTTTTCTACCAAACTTCCTATTTTAGCCCCATTACCCTTCCTCAAGACCTAATTGGGTCAACTTTCTAAAGGAAGTACCTTGTATACTTAAGTTTTGACTTCACCGCTTTGCATAGTCTCCTAATATGTTCCAAAACCAAATATTCTCAAACCCTTTTCCCCATAAGATCTTTTCTTATAGGCTATTTACCAAACCCTCCCTCACATAGGCCCAAAACTAGGGCTTTCTAGTTCTCACACTTCCCAACACTTTCAGGATCCAAACCAAGTTGTTTCACCCTCCTTAAGCCATGAAATAACACAATAATCAAGAATAGTACCCCCTCATTTGGCTACTTTGTCTACTGCAATACCTATGCCTCCATTTTCAACCCTCTTTCAACACAAATCAAACTTATACCTTGGTCATCACCATTCAATTTCTCTTCCCTAAATTCATAAAGGTTATTAACATCATATTTATGTTACATTAGGCCCATTCTATAGGAAAAAATAAGAAGACATCCATAGAATGAACCTTCTTTACATTTAGACCCTCAAAATAAGTAAAAATCTTGGCCATGTTTCGACCGGTCAAAGAAATTAATGGAAATCAGATTGATTATTAGTTCAAAACAAATTAAAAAAGCATAAAAATATTGGTATCACTTCCTACTTCATTTTAGAACAATTAAATGATCATATACTACAACATCAATGAGAAAACATTCAAAGAACAAAGCAATTCTTAGGAAATCTAAACTTTATTGTTTTCCAGGTTAAGCCTTCCATACAATCTACACACACCACTAAATCCTATACCTTCAAAAGGTTTTATAACCTCATTTTAGACCAAAACCAACCAATTATAGTTGGTTAAGATCATTACATAAGCCTAAATAATCAGATTTGCCTAAGCCTGCCAAAATCCCAATTAGCCATTACATTTGAATTTCAAATTTAAAACTAATAACAAATTAACTCCTATTGACCCCAAACCAAATCCAAGGCCTGTAAATTGACATTTTGACCTTATTTAACTTCTCTAAACCTTTTCCCCTAGACATCATATTTTCCCTTATTACATCATTTTGGTCCTATGGTCCTTTTAGGACCATTAAGACACTTGACTATTACATTTGACTCATTACATGGAAAAGCCATAATTGGTCTCAATATAGCATAACTAAGCATTGATGACCTTATGAACCCATCTTTGAGACCTGGTGTCTTCAATCCATATCCTTTTATATGAGGTGCTCCTGCACCACAAAGCAAGAAAACCCTAAAAACTAGAAAGAAACACTAAAACCCAAGAACATTAGTGAAAAATTAAACCACCCTAGACTTTTCACAATTTTAGACCTTCATAGTCTGATAACATGCTCAGGGTGTCAAATTATAAAACCAAGAAATGCTGGCAAGTTATTGAATCTTTGACGCATTGTAGTTATGAAGGTTTTTTGGCATGCAAAAGTGTGAAATTGCAAAATATGGAAAGGGGGCATGTGGGAGGGATTTTTAGAGTTTTGGAGTGTGAAACACCGATGACTCTGAAGGAGGGACAACCCTAAAGACAAAACCTAACCTAAAATTCCAAAAGAAATCATAGATTACCCTAGCTAAAGATAGAAATGATGAAGGATTATAGATGATGAACTAAAACAAAAGAAAAGGGCAAAAAAGACACCCTACCTCGAAGGTTGCAAAGACAATAACAAACTGCGATGGTCGAGCCTCGAAATGACTAATGAGTCCAAATATTACTCGCAAAAGGGTGAAAAAGATTGATGAAGGTGTGTAGTTGGAGGTCTTTATTCATTGTGCAATTGCATCTCTAGAGGAAAACAAATTGCAAAATGAGCTAAAGCAACTCGAAACCCCTTTTATAGGCCAAGACTGTGCGCTGACATCATCAGGAATGTTGGACTATTAGACTACAAAATGATGACACCCTAATCTTGAGTGTTGATTCTCAGCCTTTATCCTTTTAGTGTTTTGAAGGTACTAAGACCTGTGAAACATCGAAAGTCTAAAAGGGAAAAAATCTGACAAACCTTCGGCCTTTTCATGTTGCGGAGGTATGGGTACCTTTGAAACCCCAAAAGTTTGAAAGGGAGAAAAAAACTAAGTCATAAGGACTTAGTGGGAAAAACAAACAAAAAAGGGACTAAAGCTAAAATATTAAAGGGGTAGGAGGGAAAAAGACTAACAGAGAAACCAAGATGATACCCAACTATTGGGAGCCTCCCTAAGGGCCCTCAATCTAACTCACTGGATACCCAGTCTTTCTTCACCTGGGAGACTTTAAACCAACAAAAAGGGACAAAGACCAAAGAAAAGGGGGGGCCCCATTAGGGTGAGGGGCTTAAATGGGGTGTGTGTTGTGGAACCACAATAGTTGGTGTGAGAGTATAAACAAAGTAAATGCGAAAATATTGATGAGGATTTAGACAATTAGCTAATGAGTTGGGTTTAAGATGAAATCATTATGTTTATTTGTTTTGAGTCAAATTTATACAACATAGGATGAAATAAGTAGAGGAGTATGGATACAGCTAAATTCATCCATATAAAAAATAAAAATAAAAAAAACATTAATATACTTAAGGAAGTAAAAAACTTAGAAATTTTATCTAGGAATACTTTTATTTATTGGAACTTATGTTTGGTCTAAGTATTGAATTTATGTCAATATGATTTAACAATCTAGATGGTTCAATGGACATTATCTTATAATTACGTAATGTCACAATAAAATAATGAGGAAGATTATAATGGAGATGGAGGGACAAGAAAGTTTAGTATGTAATTGTAGAGAATTACAAACATATAGGCCCTTTACTAAGTTATGGAGCCCATTAGTTTACATGAATGCCCAAACTTGGTGGGGACTCTCTATGTCATACTATAAACCACATCCAAAGACTAGTTGGTTTTCTCCAAATCAACATGTACATTCTCCTTCAAAGCGTGCTCTTAAGTAATTGAATCACATGACTATTGGTATCTCATAGTGAACTAAAAATTAGGGTTGAACTTGCGAGGTGTCATCAATCATTTAGGTAACTATCAATACAAGAAGTTAAACATTCATGTCAATTTAAATTACAAACAAAGGAAAATTTAAAGATAATAGATTTCCACAATCCATGAATGTTGCTGAAATATTTTTGGATAAAATTGTGTGTTAATTTTTAGCATCAACATTTCAGATCATATTTCATGATCCATCATCAGGATGAGAGAGTGCAAGAATTCAAAAGAGGAAAAGTTACTAACAAGTAACTTTCAATTAGATCTTGATCATTAACATGTGAACCAATTGATAAATACTAAAGTCATCCATGAGTTGAATATGCAACTAGGAGTGACAAAGGTTTGGCATGTGGCAATAGGCATAAGGGTGTTCCCAATCAAACTATAATAAAGAAAAAAATGCAATGTAACTTAAGAAGTGTGTAAACTCACCAAATTAGATAATGTTCACAATATTACTCTTATGCTTTGTATATGTTTTTGTTTCAAGTGTTTTGCTATTATTATGAGAGAAAATGTTAAGGCTAGCATAAAAATGTGCTTCAAATTAAAAAAAATAGTAACTAAGTTAAAGAAGTATATTTGGAATGGAAGAACTGCTATTTGTTGTAAACTAGATAATTTGAAAAATAACACCAAAAAAATAGTAGATAAAAAGGAACCTATATGTAAATGTAGGATTTCTCTAGTCTATATTTCTATATGATCATGTGTGGTTATTGGCATAGCATGATTTTATCTGTATAGCTTTTGTAACTTGGTTCACTAGAAAACTCACTTCAACTTCCAAAATTTGTGTCTCGCTATGCATGAAAAAGGAGAAAATACCCAATATAACGCTTCCTAGTATATTTAATATTGACAAAAACCAAATTAACAAAATATTTAAATGAAAATGGATGACAAAGAGAAAGAAACAAAAACAAAAACCTAATTTTTTGAAAATTTCCAAAGACTTCCATGTTAGAAATGAATAAAATTTTAGAGTTGCAAAGGAGATTGTCATGAATGTGTTCGTGTAAGGTGTTGTACATCTTACATGATATTTGTAATGTTATATTTTATTATGTGTATGTATCACCTAGAGGAGCACCTAGATGAATGTGCATCTTTAAATTTGAACGTTCTTGGGGTCGCTTAATGTGTTGTATTTTAAAATTGGGATTTATTTAATGTGGGTGTCATAATGCGAGATTGTAATTATTTAATTTAGAAAAAAGAAATTTAATAAAGTGTAAATTTAGTGCTCAATATTAGATGAGGGGTCAATGGTATTTTGTTCATATGGATTTACGACATATGATTTACATTTATCACTAAAGTTATATTTTATGTGAGCTCGTGTTTATAAAAGAAAATACATGTTAGAGTCATGAGTATGCATGAAGGATTTGAGACATTACAAGGCATGAAACATATTTGTAGGTTTTTTTTATTAAAAATTTAAGGGTTTTGTTTTCTACTATGATTAGTTGTTTGCAGATTTGGGGTTTGAGAAATATTGGATCGAATAAGTTTTTTGAATGTGCATTCATAGGAGGGTTTTTTTAGAGGGGGAGGGGGATTGGGAAGTTTTTATAAATGGCGTCCTGGGTAAGAATGAACCTCACCATTGGATCTATGTTGGTTGAGTGTTTAATTTTGATATATAATTCAACCTATTTTGACCTTAGTTAAAAAAATGCAATCTTTTTAGTATGATGGTCATACATCGAATTGCATAAAATTTTGAAGTTTTAAGTTTAATGTATGGCCCACCATTTTCTCCCCTATAGCCTAATATGATTTTTTTCTAATGAGTATAACATTCACCTAATGAGACCGACTTTTGACTTCTTATACTTGTTGGAAAGCTAGTTTTGAGCACTAGACCATGGTATAGGTTTGGTTCTATAATTTTGTCACTTTGTCATGTTTTTGAGGCCTAGAAGCTAGATATTCTCATTTTCATGGTTTTGGTCATAAATTTTGCATACAAAATCAGATTTTTATATTTCAAATCGGTATTAGAGAGAATGTTTAGTTGACCACACATTAATGTGATGGAATGAGATGATGATGTTGTTGGTGTCATTAATGGTTGTCGTTGATGTCAACATATCTTGAATGTTTAGATGAAGTTCATTGAGGTTCTATTTTATGCTTTGGTGATCCATAATTGGCGTGCTCCAAATGTTGTGCTATAATTATTTATCTTTGATCACGTTTATCTTGGTGTCATCCATATTGTAACATAATGAGATACACTCTTTTAGTTTTGGACTGATCTAGATATTGACTAACATCTCGGGAAACATTGTTTATATTGTAACATTTTGTTTTATGGTAGTTTGGGCATCATGTTTTTTTGAGAAAGGAAGTGTTGTGTGGTCCACTTTTCATTCCTTTCCACCGCAAGAATGTTTTTGTGGTAACCTATTTCAAATTATATTTGGATGACTTATAAGACCGTGAATCATAATTGTGCTTGTCCGACCTGGATGATTATGGAGACATGGAATGATATAAGTAAAGTTTATTCTATTAGATGTATAATATAGATGTGATGCAAACTTGAAAAGATAAATCTAGACATTGTTAAGGATGTGAAAATTTACAACCGAAGGTAGAAAATTATAGAACTCTTTCAATGTTGCAGTTGGGGACAATTATTTCAGTGATGGATTTATTTTCCATTATTTCTTCTTTTTGCAGTGAGCCATTATTCAAATATGATAGTTGGTTTTTGTATTTTGGGCAGTGAGTCCTATTGGGAGTGAGCCTATCTACAATGAGCATCTTGGCAGTGAACCTCCATTGTAAAAATCACCTTAACCGGTGTCACCTTAATTGATGTCACCTTAACTGGTGTCACCTTAATCGATGTCACCTTAACCGGTATTCTATTATTGAGAATTGGAATTCTCCATGGTTTTCCCCATCATGGGTTTTCCATAGAAAGCTGGTGTTCATTGTGTTTAGCATTCTTATGTGCTTTCAATTCTGTTTAGTTTGTTTGATTAGATTAATATTGCTACCTGATTAATTAAGTTCAAGTAAAGTTTTTTATGATAACTAATTCAACCCCCCCCCCTCTTAGTTATCTAGGCTATTCAATAATTGGTATCAGAGCCTTGGTTCCTCAAAGGAGACCTTAACCACTTGAGGTAGATCCAATGGTGCACAAAATATTAATTCCTATGTTTGATGGATCCAACTAAAATGTCTGGAAATTGCAAATGAGAGACTATATGATCCCTGAGATACACTACTTGGAAAGTTGTTGAGACATAATATGTTGTACCAAAAAATGGTCCTATTAATGTAGATGAGATTTCAACCTATGAATAAAATGGAAAAGTGAGGTATGCTATCTTTAGTGCTTTAACAAAGACATAGTTAACAAAATTATTCGAACACTGCATACAACGTTTGGAAAAAATGAAAGGGATCTATGAAGGAAATGATAGAGTTAAATTATCAAAGAAGATGAATGCTAAGCATAGATATGAAAATTTGAGAATGGAAGAAGGTAAAGATATAGAAAGATATTTTTAGAGATTTGATAGTGCAGTAAATGAAGTAAAAAATCAAGGAGTCACTCTAACGGATGAAGATGTTATGGAGAATATTCGGATGACTTTATCAAAAACCTATAGCGACAAGATCTTGATTATTGAGGAAGTTTATGATCCAAATAAATTTACTAGAGAGAAGCTCTTTGGTACTCTGACCACTTTTGAGTTGAGGAAATTTGGAAAAGAAAAGGAGAAAATTGAAACAACCCTTAAAGTCACAAAGTTAGAAGATGATATGGATAGTGAAAGTTTACATTAGTTGGAAGTGAATATCACAAGGAAGTTGAAGAAAGGTATTGAAAAATACAACGGTATGTTACCTCTTAAATATTTTAGATGTGGAAATATTGGTCATATAGAAAATAGGTGTCCAGAAAAAGGAAAAAAACAAAAGTTTGAAAGATTCAATAAGAAGGCATATTATATCATATGATGTATCAGATCAAGAAGATTTCTTTTTTTAGTAGAAAATGATGAACCTATATTTGATATCTCTAACATTTGTCTTGAATCTAATGGTCACCTTGAAATGCATTATATGTTAGAAGAAATAAAGATGAATGGTTGATTGATAGTGGATGCTCAAATCATATTACTGGTGATAAAAGTAAGTTTGTGAAACTTGAAGATTATGACGAAGGTCCTGTAAGATTTGGAGATGAAGAAATGGCAAAGATTGTTGGAATTGGTTCTATAACTTTTGATGGAAAATAGAATAGTGATAATGTTTACTATGTGAAAGGTTTATATCATAATCTATTGAGTGTTGGAAAAATGTGTGAAAATGGTTATGATTTTGTATTTCAGGATGATGGTTGTGAGATCCGTAAGAATTCTGTAACTATTATTACTCTTGGAAAAAAGACAAGTAGAAATATGTATCAACTAGAATAAGAAAATAGATGTTGCTTATTATAGTTTAATGACAGTTGGCTCTGGCACCAGAGGATGTGTCACATTAACTTCAACTATTTAGTAAGGATAAGTTCAACAAGATAAGTTAGAGATTTTCCAAGACTGAACAAACCAGACGATATTATCTATAAAGGATGTCAAGAAGGAAAGAAAACAAGAGAAACTTTCAAAGGAAAAGAACAATTATCTACCAGTTTGTTGGATCTTGTACACACTGACCTATGTAGTCTAACCAGAATAAGAAGCTTACAAGGTGAGATATTTCATGCTTTTAATTGATGGTTATTCTAGATTAACTTGAGTAACACTCTCAAGAGAAAAATTAGAGGCATTAGAAAAATTCAAGATATTCAAAGTAATAGTCAAGAATGAAGTTGATAGAAAAATCAATTATTTGAGATCTGATAGAGGAGGATAGTTTACTCTGATGAATTCAACAATTTCTAAGAGAAACATGGTATTAAGAGACAATTATCTACCCCTAGGAAACCACAACAGGATGGTGTAGTAGAAAGAATGAATCAAAAAGTTCAAGAAGCAACCAAAATAATGATAAAATAAGTAGGTCTACCAGAGGTTTACTGGAGAGAATCTATACACGCAATAGTATACACTCTTAAGAGAGTACCTTTTTGAAGGAAATATGGAAAGACATCATATGAGATATGACATGGAAGAATTCCAACAGTAAAATATTTCAAAATTTTTGGAAGTAAATGTTATATTTAGAGAGATAATGACAATCTTGGAAAATTTGATAGTTGGGTTGTTGAAGTAATATTTTTTGGGATTTTCAATGAAGAAAAATGCATAGTGATGTTATAACAAGAGACTGAATACCTCTAGGATAGTTGAAAGTGTAAATTTAAAGGTTGATGAAGGTATTCACAGATCTTTTGAAAAACATACCATGTATGAATCAGAAAGGAAAGAAAAGGAAGAAAAGAAAGAAGAAGAGATAAAAGAGGCTCTGACATCTACAAAAAAAACCCCAAGGTATGTACATAGAAACCACTTAAAAAATTAGATTATCAGTGATAAGAATAAAGACATTATCACTAGAAGTAAAGTGACTCAACAATAAGTTTTATTGTGTTTACTCTAAAAAATTGGGCCAAAGATCATAGAAGAAGCATACAATGATCAAAATTGGGTAAGAGAAATGGAAGAAGAGCTTGACCAAATAGAGAAGAACTAGACCTGAGAACTTATGCCCAGAGTGACGGACAAAAATGTAATCAAAACAAAGTGGGTATTCAGGAACAAATTAGATGAAAATGGAAAGGTAATAAGGAAAAAGGTAAGACTTATTTGCAAAGGCTACACTCAGATTGAAGGTATTGAATTTGAAGAAACATATGCCCCTATTTCCCAGATGGAAGGATAAAAATATTCTTAGCTTTTACATCCTTTAAAGATTTAAAAGTTTATCAGATGGATGTAAAATCAACATTCTTGAATAGATAATTGAAGGAATAAGTCTACATTGAACAACCAGAAGGATTTAAGTCAAGAAGTGATCCAGATTCTATTTTCATATAGAAGAAAACATTTTATGGAGTAAAGCAGGCACCTAGAGCCTTGTAAGATAGATCGAACAAGTATCTAATTGGACATAAATTTCAAAATGGATCTGCTAACAATAATTTATACTACAAAGTTGACTCAGATCAAATACTAATTGTTATAGTCAATGTTGATGACATAATCTTTGGAGGATATGATGACATGTGTAGGAGATTTTTAGATGAAATGCATTAGGAATTTGAAATGTCCATGGTTGGTGAGTTAAATTTTTTTCTTGGATTACAAGTGAATCAGAATAGTAAAGGAATTTTCATTTCTCATTCCAAGTATACTAGAGAATTATTGAAGAAGCTCATATTGGATAATTCTAAATTACTTTGTACACCTATTGTCACCAGATGCAAGTTAACAAAAGAAGATGATTTTCCCAAAGCTGATGCAAGTAAATACAAGTCAATGATTAGAGGGATGTTATATTTGACTGCTACTAGAATGGACATTATGTTTTCTATTTGTTTAGCGGCCAGATTTCAACAAGAACCAAAGGAATCACATATTATTGTAGTAATAAGGATCTTTAGATATTTGAAAGGAACAAAAGAGGTTGGATTATGGTACCCCAAGGATTCATATTTCACTCTGAAAACTTATACTGATGTAGATTGGGTTGAATGTGTTGAAAACATGAGGAGTACTAGTGGTGGAGCTTATTTTGTTCTCTCTTAGTTAGTTACATGGTCAAGTAAGAAACAAGATTTTGTATAACTATCTACTGCTAAAGTTGAATATATTGCAACATCCTCATGTTGCACACAGGTACTTTGGATGAAACAAATGCTGAAGGATATTAACATATCATTTGATGAACCGATCTCATTTATGTGTGATAACACCAGTGCCATAAAAATTTCCAAAAATATAGTATGTAACACTCTAGAGTGAAACATATATCCATTAAATATCATTTCTTGAGAGAGAATTTATTGGATAGTGCGGCGAGAATTGAATATTTACCTATAAAAGTGCATATTTGTAGACATTTTCACAAAACTATTATACAAGGATACTTTTGACTATCTCTGGAAGAAGTTGGGGGTTCTGCCTCTTCCTAGTCTAAATAATTTGCACTGGGGTGTGCATTGGTCTAGGTTATTATATGCTCAATCTTATCTGGATCAATGCTTTATGACATCCTCGTAGGGGGATTAGAGTAAGATTTTTAGGGGATTTTTTCCCTTTGTCATTATTGTCAAAGGGGGAGAAGAAAAGGTGAACTTGATGTTGATGATGAGTTTTTTTTTGCTAATGAAATGTTGCAATCAATGACAAAGGGGGAGATTGTTGGAATGTGATGTTTTTTATTTATTTTTAAATTAATGGTTGTCATTGATGTGAAATATATTATTTGTTTAGATGAAGTTTGTTGAGGTTCTATTTTGTGCTTTGGTGATTCAAAATCGACATGCTCCAAATGTTATGCTATAATGATTTATCTTTGGCCGTGTTTATCTCGGTCACATCCATATTGTAACATAATGGGATACTCTTTTGGGTCTGGACCAATTTGGATATTGGCTAACGTGCTCAGGAAACATTTTTTATATTGTAATGTGTTGATTTTATGGTAGTTTGGGTAGTGTGTTGTTTTGTGGGTAGGATTTTGTGTAGTTTGGATATTTCAATCCTTTCCATAACGAGAATATTTTTTTGGTGACCTATTTCAAATTGTATTTGGTCGACTTAGAAGATTGTGAATTATAATTATGCTTGGTCAACTTGGATGATTATGGAGACATAGAATGATATAAGTAAGGGTGATTTTGTTAAATGTATAATATAGATGCGATGTTAAGGATGCAAAAATGTGCAACTAGAGGTAGAAAATTGTAGAATTATTTTAGTTTTGCAGTTGGTGACATTTATTTTCGTGGTGGATTTCTTTTTCATTGTTTTTTATTACCCCATGCAGTGGGAGTTTTGAGATATGAATTCTCTTCATTGACAAGATTTGATACAAGGAGCTTGATTGCACTTTATGGGTTGATATGATGCTAACATGAGTTTACTGTCATTCTTTATATCTAGGATCTATGGATGGTTGCATGTAATTTCATGTATTTTGGATCTCATTTTTTATCATATGGGTTTTTTTTCCCCTTATTACAATAGATTGGAGCATTTGATATCGTATTGAATTTTAGTGATTATTTTCATAGATTGGTGCATCTTCACCTTGGCTTGTAAATTTTATTCTATAGGTGTGTGTGTATATTTTGTACCTGATAAGAAAAGACACAACACTTCAATAGATCATTGCATTAGCTCAAAAAGGTTAGATAAGCATGTAAAACCAACTAATATTGACCTATTGCCTTCTAACTAAGAAGAGTGTGATTAGTAACATAATAGCCCTCAGATTATGCTACCATTAGTGACATATACGACCTAGCATGAAGGATTTTAGTTTAAAACAAGCTAAATGATGAGAAACCATGCATTCTAGCTCTAAGAATGGAGATAATAACAATGTAAAAGCATGAATTATGAAGTGAAATATGAGTCTAGGTTTAATCTAACAACATAACAATGCATTTACAATAATAGATGAAGGCTTATTTGCTCTCAAAAATGGCTTCTATTTATAGAAGAATGAGAGAGAGAGAGAGAGGGGAGACAAGGCTTATTAATGAGTTGAGGGACTCATTAATGGTGGTGTAAGAACCATTAATGCCTTGAGCATTAATAAGGAATGGAGGAGACATAGGCTTAAGGCATCTTCATTACTAAGGCATTAATGAAAGTCTTAAAGAGGCAAGGGGAGGGTGTAAGGTTCAACTTGGAAAGTTGGTCCCTTAGGAAAGTCAAGCTTGAGAAAGTGGACTTTCTCAAGTGGGTTGAGTTGTTAATCATTCCTTAATGGAATGTGACAACATTAGGAGGTGGGTTAGAGTTAGAATTATGATTAGGATTAGATTAGCAAGGGTGAATGGGTTGAGAAGGGTTAGAACCCAAGGTAGAAGTGGTTGAGATAGGTTAGGTTGGGGTTTAGGAGAATATTAATTAAATGAATTAAACTTATTTAATTCATTTAAAAATATAGGAATTAATTATTTAAGCTTTTTATTACTTTTTAATAATTAGGGGACTATATCCATTTTAATTAAATTAAATAGGCTAGGGGAATGGGTTATTTTGCAAGTGGGTAATTGATTTAGGGACTTATTTAATTCCTTTATAATTAAATACTATAGCCATATTTGAATTTGATTTGGTTTAATTGGTTTGAATTGATTTGAATCATATGTCTATAATAGTTAATATAATTCAGTGATAAAAATCACCTAGGACATTAAATTGATTTGAAGAATTATGTCAAGCAGTAACAAGGTTGTTTGAACATAATCAAGGGTATGATCACACTTAGGGAAAATAGGGTCCATAGTTGGAACAGACCAAATTTAGGTGGTTACAATAGGTGGAATATTGGAGGATGAGAGGATTTCTCACTTGAGATGGTGGTCACTTGGTTTTATTGCAGGCATCCTAATTGAGCACAAGAGCATGTTGGAGATTCAAGTGGTCGCATGTATGGAAATGATGACATATTTGATTGATTCACCCTTATGCAATGTATAAAACAAGTGGGAGAATGTTGGGATAAGGAGTTTTACAATTTGCACAATATTTATAATGTTATATTTTATTATTGTGTGTTGAGCACCTAGATGGACACACATCACTAAACCTAAATATTCTTTTGGCCACTTTATGTGTTGTATTATAATAATGATATTATATTTAATGTGGGTGTCATAGTGGGATATGATATTTTAATCATTAAATATTAGAGAAAGATATTTAATAAAGTGTAAATTTAGTACCTGTACCATCCTAAAAAATTAGTACCTATAATTAGATGCTCTATTAGGATCCATTTTGGTAATTTCAAGATTTCATGTCTGTTATGCTTGATCTAGCAACCTAGCTCCACTTATTCTGATATCTTCTCTCCATTCTCATCTCCCCATTTCAATTTAGGCCCATTTTCTAAGGTACATAACACCTCATGCATTTTATACCCAAGTATACAATGCCTTGGGCATTGTATACCTCTTCATTTGAGCCCAAATTTAGATGGGTGGTACATTGTGGTGGAAATTTTGATTTATGTTTGGCTCTCCCAAGTTTTGATCCCCAAAATGTTGTGAGAGGTATATAAGTGGCATATCTCTCGTCATTTTGGTAACTATGATTGAGATTTCAAGTACTCTCCTACAATTTCACATCCAAGCATTCAAGATCAAGTCTTAATCATTATTCAAGCATCTTAAGGTATTTTAAAGGTAATCTTTTCCATTGAAGGTATTTTGAAGGCATTTAAGAAGATCCTTTTGTCTATCTACATGCATTTAATTCATCCATTCTTCAAGGAAAGAGTCCATCAAGCATAAAAAAATTGAATATCTTGGAGAGACATTCATAGATCTATGAATTTATAAAATTCATCCTTGATTTCTTCCTAAATTCCAAGGTTCAACAACTACAATCAAGAAACATACAAGCATCCTCATGAATATGTGTGATCTCAATATCCGTTCATGAAGGTATATACATTTACAAGGTAGAACTAATATTTACATGCTTTCCTTTTTGAAATTTCATTTACATTTCAAGGTTGATTCCTAAATAGGGGTTTGACCAAAGAAACCCCCTTTCAACCCAATAATTTCTCATTTTTCTATGTGCAAGAACAAGTTCCAAATCTATTGTCGCAAACCTAGAAAGTATAGGATCCAATGAAATATCTTAGAAAGTTTCAGACAAAAGTGTATAGGTTATATAGAAGCCAAGGAATTCTATACCCAGGTATATAGTGGTCAAGGTGTTCTATACCCTCCAAATCTACTTCAAACTAGAACTGCAAGTCAAATCTATTCTCTAGTTGTTGTTTCAGGTCACTGTAGGTTACTATCTGACTTATGTTTTTTTTTATATGATGAATATTTTCTATTTTATTTACTTATTCATCTATCTTGTATTAGTCATCCATATCCCCTCAAAACCAACTCATACCAATGGATTATCAATGAAGGATCATTGACTCATTTAGCGCTTAAATCCAAATTGAGCCTATTGGGTCATAACATTGAGTCCTACTTATAACATTCCAATTAGGATAAGTCATATACTTATGGGTTCCTTTGAACCCGAGTCCTCTTTGTTTCCTAGGAATTTTAATGAAACACACATGCTTACTAATGAAATTCCCACTATTGTTGAGAATCCTTCTTCCCACTCTTCTCATGGTGAAGATGAGACCTTAAGAGTGTCTCATGCCCAAGTGCAAAAGATTTTCAAATAATTTTAGAAATTTGAGCAATGGTTAGGCCAAGAACATTGTAATATGGAATTCATCTCTTTAGTTGATATGATGAGTAAGATAATCCATAATGATGAGAATGGTGTTTATTTCTTTGTTATTATTTCACATCTCATTGATAACAATGTTAAACCCATTAAAGATTGTGCTCAAGAACTTGGTTCAACTCCACCTACCACTAGTATTGAAACTTATATATCTATTCCTACTTCATTACCTAGTATTTATACATACACTCAACCACTTATGACTACATCCATTTCAAAAATTAATCCTACACATGTTAGTCTTAGAAGTGTAGTGCCTCCCATGATTGTATTCTATTTTGTATTATTTAGAGCCGAGCTATACCCCTTTTATCTGGTGACTATTTCTACGATGTGATCTTGCACTGGCATTGTGAGATGCTTATGATTTCAGTGCATTATTTTAACTTTACCAGTATCATTGATGATGTAGATGTTAGTCTATACTTGTTCTTACCAATTGATCATATTTGCATGATGATCTTGTTGTGACATGGCATGATTCTTTATAATGATAGTTAGTGTATTTTGTATTCGAGAACAATGATTAGGTTATCATGCTATTACTAATTTTCAGTGGTATTATGCTTTATCATGTGGATGGATGTGCCTTTATATTTTGATCATATCTACATGATGATCCTATTGTGATGTGGCATGATGCTTTATAATGATATTTGGTGTATTTTGTATTCGAGAACAGTGATTAGGTTATCATGTTGTTACTGATTTCCAGTGGTATTATGCTTTATCATGTGGATGGATGTGTATTTAGATTTTTCACTATTATATGATCATATTGTCGTAAATAATTATTTAAAATTTTTAAGCTAAATGAGAATTATAACATGATGTACATGAGGATTAAATATGGAATGACTAGTGTCATAACATTCTAATACATACAAATGATTATGAAACTAGAGTGTCTCTTTCCATTAGGCATACTTTGTTTATTATATATTATGCTTCTACTATATATATTTTGAACAACTACACTTGATGTGTGCATGTGTTAATGAACAAGTACCCAACATCAACTCTACCTGAGATGTAGGTTTGAGTGCATTTTATCCCCGATTGTGGTTACAGGGGATAGTCATATTGGCCATTTTGCATACTGAGCCAATATCATTCCTAGATGGAATGGTGTATCCAATTTAAATTATTACCTTCTAATCACTGTATAAGAAAGATCATGGATTGCATTTCATAATGTATTATTTTGTATTTGTTTTTGCATTTAACCAATCTTTTATAGTCTCAGTTATTTTAGATCGTAACATAGGCTGATTGATATTATTTAAATGTTGATTGATTAATATATGGCTTTTGGTGTAGTTCTATTATTGGAATTTAATTTAATTGATTATTTTCTTTGGGATTTTAAGTGATTCAATATTTATTTTATTGGGAAAATTGCCTTTATATTTCTGAAAGTGATTTTTTTATTCACTTTTTCACTTGGTGAGTTTGTAAATTTTCTCCACCTCTTTGTGGAGAATTTTGATTTCTATTCGTTGGGAGTGACTTGAGCATTTGTTTTTTGTGGGCATTATCTCATTAGAACCATGGAAGGGTTGCTACATTTTTTCAAGAGTTTCATCCACGTGCATCGAGCATTGATTTTTATTTCTGTTTGAGAGGTAGGGCTTCTTGTATTTTATTTGTTTCTTAGTATTTTTAGTTTATTCTTGTTTGAAATATTATAGTTCCCTAACTTTATGATAGGTAATATTCATATGCATTTTGAGATGCCTATTTGTGAGTTAATAATGATGTGAAGGTAAAAAATGAGCATATACATTTAGTTCAAAAAGGTTTCACTTATGCGGCCGAGATACCTGATGAGTTTCATTCAGAATGGATATGATATGTTTTGAGAAGAGTACATGATTAATTTATTTGGTTGGATAAGCCTCACAAGATTTCAAAAGAGTTAATCCACAGAGTTACTAGATTTTGTGCGACCGGTGATGCACCCACTCTATGAACTATTTCTGCAAATTTGGTTACTCATTTAACGAAATCCAAACAGGATCACCAAGCCATGACTATCAAGGATATAACTGATAAGGACATGAGATTCATTTCAATGGTGATAGGATACAAAGTATATTAGTCTTGTCGGTTGAACAATGTACTAGGTGGAGCTATTCATGCTACATATAGAAAGGTGAAGAAAGATGCAAAATATGGTCTTTGTGAGATGTTGAGGAGTCAATTCTTTGTGAACATGGAGAAGATCAATAAAGATAAGAAGCAGTCATTCAAATATGGATCACTCCTGATATGTATGTTATTTTACTTACATAATCATTTTCTTGGAATAGGTTTTGTTACATGGTCAAAGGATATACCGGTAATGATGCAAATTAAGCAATGCATAAGGACTTTAGGAAACAAATTTCATTCGATTACGTGGAGTTAATTTAAAGATTTTAAAAGAAAAATTCACTTAAGAGAGAGAATCCCAACCGGTATTATTGAGAAGTATAAAGATGATATCTATCTTTAGTATATACAAATACTTGTAAGTTGCAAGAAGTGTAACCTAGAACATAATGGATACCTACCATGGGATATGAAGTTGATGGTGATCTAGTCACTATTCATGCTGATGTTCTATTATCTAAACCAATTGATAATTATACACCTAGGTTTTGAAATTATGAAGAGTCATTAATTTAAATTTACAATGAATTAAGAGCACCTGTAATCCAAAGGAAGATCAGAAAAAGTTGAAAATCTAGCCAAAATGAGTGGTATTACACTTGAAATGATGATAAAACTTAGACAGAAAATGGAAAATGAGGAAGTAGGCACATCTACTGCAGGAGCCAAGGATATTGAAATTGAAGTAGAAGATGTTAAACCTAAGAGAATTACAAGGAGTTCAGTACTGAAACCATCAACATCTACTTCCACTATTCCTATTAAGAATAAGTCAAAGAAGGAGACACCTGAGACTATTCAGAGAAATTACAGAAGAAAGAAAGAAATGATAACAAGCTACAAAGAGTCAAAGAAAAATATGGGAGGTAAAGAAAAAGCTGAAGAAGAAAAATTTGAAAATGAGTCTGAGAAAAAGTCTACTACTATAGAAACTGATAAAATTGACAATACTATCATTCTTGAGAATATTGTTAAAGACATTAAGGAACATGGTGAACCGCCCCACAATAAGTAATAATAATCATGCCAAAGATTCTCCTAGGAATAGTGTATTCAAACTAAGGATTATTTTTCCTATCATGAAGTGCATTTAAATTGTCAACCCAGAGACGTATACTTAAAATGGGACAACACAATTTATGCACTAAGTCGCTCAAAGAGTCATACCAGCTATGTTTTAGGAAGGAAAAATACATGAAAGAGACCTATGCTATTGCTCCAGGAAAGTAAACACACACAACTACTTAATTAAATTAATGCTGAAAAATGTAAAATTAACTTAAACCTATACTATCAACCCAAAGCATTCACTATAATTATCCTTCCAAGTGTTGCAGGAACATACATAAGTTATAATGCTACAGGAATGAAACATTAAACTCTACTTAGAATGTTGTAAATGTTGAAAGAAACTCTAACCTATTCTAATCTAATCCACCTCCCAAGTGAGCCCCCTTGGTTGGCTTCTACTAACTACTAATGTAGAATGTAAATCAAAATCACTCCTTCATTATATTTCCAGAAACTGGTTACATCATAATGAAAACAATGCACATAACTAGAAAGAGGAACTTTGTTGTGCAAAATGCAACAATAGTATATTTTTTCCAACTTCACAAACTAACAATCAAATCCCTTTATATAGAGGATTGATGTTTATTCAAAGCATATAGATAATTCTGACTAGATCATGCCATAGAGAAAGGAGATTTTAACAACCCACGACAGAATGTAATAAAGTTTAAATGACCGATTCAATAAGATATTGACCGCTTAGAGAAAATATAGCAAAGTTATATTCCTATATTCTCTGAGATGATGACTCCTCCAATGTAGAAGGCATGTCTAGTGGTTCCATAAATATTCTCCCCATCAAAATTGGGACTTCAATGTTGTCGATCCACTCTCAAGCCGCTCCTTTTTCCTGGCAGGTTTGTAGCATATGCAGATATATAATCAAGTCAACTAGTCAACTCAATCCAAATATTAGAATACACATTCAAATAGTTATATGAAATACTATGATAGATATATAATGTTTAGAAAAATATGTTAATACTAGCTACCCATAGGCTTTGGTGGTTCTAATTGTACTTATAACATGATCACAAGTTCAAATACTAAAAGGTTCACAAATGTCTTGGTAATGTTTTAGATAGAGTATAAAAAATTAACATAAAATAGAGATAAATTATTGTCCCATCATCTACCCACCTGTAAGTAAAATGCTTGTCCTCAAGCATTACATTTCTTTGCAATTCCTCTGAATTCCCTAACCTCTATCTTTCCTCTCCTTCTGCTCTTAAAGGTATAGTAGAACCCTCTGGTTTTCTCCCAGAAGTCCATCCTGTAATCCTCCTGCAGTTGATCCAATTTGTAGCATTGATGTCGTAAAGAGGCCATAAAAGCATAGGTGGTTAAATTATAAGGGGACACCAAAGCTCCCACCTGATCTATCTGCCTAGCTAGGTATATTTTGGTGCCCTATGAATTTCTTCCTCAAGATTAATAGGAATTTGTGGCTCTGATTTCTTGAATACTTCTGGCAGTCTATTCCACCTATTTCTGGCACCATCTAGGGCTCTCTAAAAAGAAAAGTAGGACATCCCTTGATATTTTACATAAACCTCTTCCCTGATATTAAAAATATTATTCTTAGTCTTTGCTTTTATGCTTCCATATGTGAGGATAAACTAATCTCTTAGCAACACATTGGGCTTACAACTTTCAACCCTTAAAGGTAGTGGTTCTGTCTTTTCTTGGTCCATGTAGTTTTCTAATTGCCTTTCATAATTTGCTTCATTATGCATCCATAACATTAATTACCTCATATGTATATCCCTAGTATAATGCAAAGGATTCCACTCAGTCTCCTTGGGAATAATGAAGTTGTGCAGGTATAACTCACAGAGCAGGTTTTGCTGCTAGGAAGGAAGAGTTTGGTAGAGACCGTAGAATTCTTGAGCTGTTTTGAACTCAGAATCTATGTTCTTCAAGGTCATCATCAGTTGAAATAAGATGAACTATTCTCTTAAAAAAATAGCATATACCTTGGGAGGAGGCCTACAAGTGATAATATGATCAGCCAATTTCAAGGCATGATCCATTCTCTATTTTTGCCTCGCCAATTGCTCCTTTAGGTCTTCTATTTCCTCATTTTGGTCATTTACCACTCTTTGCATTTTCTTCTTTTCTTCCTTTCATAGAGTTATTTTCATAACAAAATGATTGTATAATCCAAAGAGAATGGATTGCAAAGTAGGTGGGCCACACTCTTCTAACCGATTGTTCTGTCTCCTCTGCTCTCTATATGCCTACTCTAAATAGCTGGTGAATCAAGTCCCCCAATAAGGCACTAGGGAATTATGTGAGTGGGCTGATTGTTGAGGCATTTGAAATTCTTCCTCATTGCTTCCTTGAACATTATGATGACTCTCTTTAGGATCATTCTAACATATGGCAAGCTCATCATCACATTTCTCATTTAGATTTTGAGAAAGTTCAGGGATTTTAGGTCGAGTTGGGAATTATATGGAATATTGTACATGGGGTTCTATAGTAGCTTGTTCTGAAGGAACAGATTGACACTGTGGGGATACTTGAGGAGTTTGTCCTCTCTTTTTAGGAATTCTCCATACAGGGGTCTCTACAACCTCCACAACCTTCTTTTTACTAGCTTTATTCGGCCTCTTTGCTGCAGGAGTAGTTGCTGCAGGAACCAATTTCCTTTTCTTTCCTTCTGAAGCTATGGGGTTTTGTGGTTCATCTGCATGAACATAAGTTCCTTTACCTACTTTTTGTTTTCCTCTCTTCTGAGAAGAGGTAGGGAATTTGCTCTCAAGAGCAGGTGAAGGTCTATTTTCTTCAAGTTTTTTGGGTTCCCCTTCTTGGGTGGCTGTTTCAACAGCTGGCTCGGAGGGTGTTGCATTATCATTGTTGGGTTTCTCAATAGGCTCAACCTGGGGTTGCAAGGTTTTAAACTAAACAAATTCTGACCATGCCAAGGGAGAGACTTTCCTAAGGGATTTTTCAACTAATATTTTAATTAGGGCATGGTGGGAGACAAAATTTGCATTCCCCTTCTAGGTCTCCTCAGCACTAATACTTAGCATGTTATATAAGAAATTGGGAACATTTATTGGAAGACTATGCCTTACATAGCTAAGTAATTTGAAATGATCTGCATGTAAATTTGAGAATCTTCCCTCACAGGTCAGGTACCTTATAATGTACATTGCCAACTTGTTGAATGGCAGAGGGAGAAACATGCATTTGCATCCTTGCTTGTTTATCTCCAATGGAGGGTCTTTATGAAGAGTAAACTAGGCTCGAGCTGACCTAGCATCATGCTTATTGAGATAATGTTCCCCAATTGGTGGCAATCTAGTTACTTATGCTATGATTTCCTCTGTTGTGACAATCGTTAAACCCCATATGGTTGCCTTTCCCTCTTCAAATGTACTCATAAATTCTCCTGCTACCTCCTCATTAAATTTTGTTAGTTGCAAAAAATACCCCAGCCAACCACACACATTGAACCTCCAAACTGCTTCAATATCTGTGAGAAGAATGCCATGAACCACGGGCTCATGCCGTTATAGCTGCCCTCCCATTTGTTCCAAATATTTCCCTTCAAATTTCTGTTTTGGCTTGACAATCTCTCAATTTATTCTTCTCTGCAATTTTTGAATACCTTATTCCCTTTTGAATCACCCTGAATTTAAGCTTTCAAACTGCACTTCTTGAAACTACAAATTTTTCTCTTGCAATTTTTCTGTTATATTTTACATAAAAAATAATAATGGTGCTTTTAAAAAATAAATTATAACTCCAACTGCAAGTTTAAGTGTGAGTTACCTCATAGTTTAATTATGTCTTTTCAGGTCACATCAAGTCTAAAAATCTGAGATAATTTGGGAATTATAGTATGACACTTGTGCGAGAAAGTAAAGGGACTTAATGAGACAAGGAAAAAGTACATATTTAAGTTGACAATAATATTATGAGAAGTGAGAGGGACAACTAGGAATGACATGAAAACTTAATACACTTCCCTGCCCCCTATGAAATTAAGACAAGTGTCCACACTTGGCATGGGGTGAGGAACCAGATTAATGCCTTAATCATAGATTTGTCGCAGTACTAGATATAATTACCAAAATCTGTGTGCTAAAAGTGGAAAGAAATTTGAAAATTTGTACCTTTCATTTGATTGTTGCACATGCTAAAAAGGTGGTGAGAGTCGATGGTGCAGAGGCACCTTAACATCTCACCAAGTTTCACAAATCTCACCAAGTTTTCATAATAGTGACATTAAGTCATCTAAAATTGTATTACAATGTACCCGAAATGGGAATATATGATTGTTTTTAACCAAAAGCCAAGTTGGATAGGTTGAGTCATCGGGTAGATGGACTATTTTATAACTACCCTAAGAGTCTCTATAAAGAGACATCAATGTAACCGAATGAACATCCTGGGAAGAATTGGTTACGGGGAATAGAGGAGAAAAGATTATAAGAAAACCCAAATGGCTCTTTGGTGGCAGCCAGAGAGCCATTCATTTTTAATCAAAGACATTTATTTAATGAATTCATTGTTAGTCTAAGTTGTTTTGAGTCATTCTATCTTAATGTAAATGTATTATGCAATTTAAGTTCGAGTTTCCTGGAAGTATTAACGGTTTCTTGTTATCAGCTCGGGCTTATTTTATTAATAATGAAGTATTGTTATGTTGCGGGCTTTGTTATTAATCAGTTAATATATATGTTTGGTTGGTTTCAGGTTTGATGCTAGAATGAAACAGTGAAATGAGATGGGTTTTACATTATTAGTGCAGTCTCAGTTTATACTTCAGTTTCTCACCACAGTCCCGATTGGGGTGATGGTGGCCGCTTATCTGGCAGAGAGTTAATTTAAAATTTGGGTTCATTATTGAGTGGGTTTGTTATGGATCAGTTTTCTTTTATGACAGTCTGATTGGAATGATAGTGGAACGGTTGTGTTTGATAAGAGATTGGCTCAAAATCTTAATGATCATTCCCGCTTGGAGTGGAAACAGTTTCAAGAATCATTACTAAGTTGATCTTGATATCACCAATTGCCTATCCATGGAAGCTGAGAGTTATGTGTTTCAAAAATTGCTTATAAAGAGACCAAGAGGGAGGTCGATGGAAGAGTTAGATGCATGTGGTATGGTCGAAGGATACAGAGGACCCATCTCCAAAATGATAAGCCGAATACCATTATGGTTCGATCACGACAATGGTAAGTGGAAGAAAAGGTGGCAGACTCTCTCGATGTACATGGTCTTTTTTTAATAAGACGTGAGTGATAGAATGCAATCTCAGGCTATGGGAGAGCCATAGGGTAAGAAAAGATCAGTGAATGTAAATCAAATTGTTGGTGAGATTCAACGATAGTTCATGGAGTGTATTGTCAAGTTGTTATTTATGAGATATAACATTAAGTATCTCGAGTTGATATATGGAATGGTGAGTTTTATTCAATGATGATTATGGAGTAGAATATGCAGTTGATGCCATTATATTATTAAGATTGGCATTGTTATTATTGTCTCTTTTGGAATATTGAAAGGTTGAGAGCCTCTAATCAAAGTTTATAAAGAAAACTAGAAGAATATGCAGATTTGAAGACCACATTGATTTTCTCTGCATTAGAATGGTATCAGAGCTCAGAAGGTTCTGAGTGTGTAGATGGGATGTAAACTAGGCGGTATTGTCATTATTGTTTTCATTCTTGTTATGAAGTTTTATGGTTGCAGATTTAGTGCCAGTTCATTCAGTTGTAGGAGGTGGACATGGAGGTCTACCAAAGGCTATAGGATGGTCTTATGTGTCACCAATAGACTAGGGAGAGAGGCATGAGGGAATCCCATGTGATGGATAAAGGTTGTTATAGCATCATGGATGAGTGGACTATGGAATGGGAAGCACCACGGAGGTAGAAATATAAACTCCATTGATAGGAGTTAGAGTTGAGGGAAAGAGAGAACACAGAGGAGGCATCGATGCAGTGATAAGGATGTAGAGGCAAAGATTTTTTTTACAGCTCATTTCCATAGGACATGGAAACATTTTAAGTTCGGCAGTATGGTGCAGAGGCACCTCGACATCTCACCAAGTTTCACAAATCTCACCAAGTTTTCATAATAGTGACATCAAGTCATCTAAAATTGTATTACAATGTACCCGAAATGGGAATATATGATTATTTTTAACCAAAATCCAAGTGGGATAGGTTGAGTCATCGGGTAGATGGACTATTTTATAGCTACCCTAAGAGTCTCTATAAATAGACAACAATGTAACTGAATGAACATCCTGGGAAGAATTGGGTATGGGGAATAGAGGAGGAAAGATTATAGGAAAATCCAAATGGCTCTCTGGTGGCAGCCAGAGAGCCATTCATTTGTAATCATGGACATTTATTTAATGGAGTCATTGTTAGTATAAGTTGTTTTGAGTCATTCTATCTTAGTGTAAATGTCTTATGCAGTTTAAGTTTGAGTTTCCTGGAAGTATTAATGGTTTTTTGTTATCGGCTCGGGCTTATTTTATTAATGAATGAAGCAGTGTTATGTTGTTGGATTTGTTATTGATCGATTAATATGTGTTTGGTTGCTTTCAGGTTTGATTTTAGAATGAAACAGTGAAATGGGATGGGTTTTACATTATTAGTGCAGTCTCAGTTCATACTTCAGTTTCTTGCCATAGTCCCGATTGAGGTGATGACAGCCACTTATCTGGCAAAGAGTTAATTTAAAATCTATGTTCATTATTGAGTGGGTTTGTTATGGACCGGTTTTCTTTTATGATAGTTTGATTGGAATGATAGTGGAATGGTTGTGTTTGATAAGAGATTGGCTCAAAATCTTAATAATCATTCCCGATTGTAGTGGAAACGATTTCAAGAACCGTTACTGAGTTGATCTTGATATCGAATCATGATATTGCCAGTTTCCTATGCGTGGAAGTCAAGTGTTATGTGTTTCAACAGTCGCTTAGAAAGAGACCAAGAGGGAGGTCACTGGAAGAGTTAGATTCATGTGGTATGGTCGAAGGATACAGAAGACCCATCTCCAAAATGATAAGCCGAATACCATTATGGTTCGAGCACAGAATGGTAAGTGGAAGAAAAGGTGGCAGACTCTCTCTTGAAATATAAGGTCTTATTTTAATAAGCCGTGAGGTGATAGAATGCAATCTTGGGCTATGGGAGAATTGTAGGGTAAGAAAAGATCAATGAATATAAATCAAATTATTGGTGAGATTCAATGATAGTTCATGGAGTGTATTGTCAAGTTGTTATTTATGAAATATAACATTAAGTATCTCGAGTTGATATATGGAATGGTGATTTTTATTCAATGATGATTATGGAGTAGAATATACAATTGATGTCATTATATTGTTAAGATTGGCATTGTTATTATTGTCTCTTTTGGAATATTGAAAGGCTGAGAGCCTCTAATCAAAGTTTATAAAGAAAGCTAGAAGAATATTCATATTTGAAGACCACATTGATTTCCTCTGCATCAATGGACCAAGTGTGGCAGATGCATGCATCAGCTGATGTGGCTCTTATTTGAAACATATAAATATAGAAAGAATTGATGATGTGTAGGATGGGTGGGTGGAAGGTAGAGAAGTGGAATGGGTTGAAAATACGAATATATAATATGAATGGAAAATGGAACTTCATTTGGAAATGAAGTTTTTATTATGAACATGCATGAAGGAATGCTATGTTGAAGCTACAAGAAGAAGGTTTTCACCCTCTATTGCAGGAAGTTTTACCTATTTCTTGTTTGGAATTGTGTGTTTGAATTTCTCCAAGAAGTCTTCTTTTGTCTGGGGCTAATGATATAGACAAAGTCGATGCCTATTGACCAATAGCTTGAAATATATTGGGTCAATAGTTGTCAATTGGACTGCTCCATTGGCAAAGACATGGTCTATTTCATATGGTCCCAACCATCTTGTCTGTAGCTTGCCTGGTATTTCTTGGAATATGGAACCATACAGTAATTCCCAATCACCTACTTGAAACTGTTTGTTCTTAATATGGGAGTCATGCCACTTCTTCCTCTATTTCTATACTATCTCAGTGTGCTCCATTGCAGATTTTTGTATTTCATCCAAGGATTTGAGATGTAGTAGTCTTTCTCTCTGTACTGCAGGAAGGTCAATGTTTAACTCCAGAGAAGTACATAGTGTTTTATGCTCGAACTCAATTGGTAACATTTCTTCTTTCCCATACAGTAATTCAAATCAAGTGAACCCTGTGGTTGTCTTCCATGTTGTTCTATAGGCCCAGACTACTTCTGAGAGTCAAATGCTCCAGCCACGGTGGTGTAGATGAACTATTTTTATTAGAATGAATTCAATATCTCTATTAGTAACTTCTACCTAACTATTGGCTTGAGGATGGTAGGGACAAGAATTCCTGTGTCTAATATTATATTCTTTCATGAGTTTTGTGATCAGGTTGGATGTAGATTGTGCTCCCTGACCAGTTACAAGATCTCTTGGCACACCATAACGGGTGAAGATTTCCTCCCACAAAAACTCTGCTACCTTATGATCATGTGCATGCTTCATGGCCTTTACTTCCACCAACCTTCTCATGAATTGGTCTGGACCAGTGTAGAATAGTGTATTGTCAATCCAAGAGAATTGAAATCTTTTCTCAACAAGCATTCTTCTATCCTTAGGAGAGAAATGTGTAGGCATTTGGTCAGCTGCAAGGTAATTTTCTATATCAGCATACCATGGAATCTTGACAATAATATGAAACAAATGTTCATCAGGGAATGTTTCATCTATCACAGTAGTATCATTATCAGCAGTCCGGAGTCTAGATAAATAATCAACTACTACATTTTCTTTCCCTAGCTTGTCAATGATGGTTATGTCAAATTCCTGCAAAAGAAGAAGCCATCTTGCTAGCCTACCTAAGATGGTAGATTTGTTCATAAGATACTTGAATGTTGCATGGTCAGTATGAAAAAATATGGGGTAGCCTGTTACATAATGGCAAAATTTATTCAAAGCATAAACTACTTCTAGTAATTATTTTTCAGTAACTATGTAATTTAACTCTGGGCCATGTAAACTCTTGCTGATATAGTAAATTGCATTTTCAAGGTTATTAGAATTTTTTCCTAAGAAAACACCTATTGCATATTCAGAAGCACTGTATGTATTTGGAATGATAAAGACCAATCAAGCCCCCTAAGCACCGGTACAATTGTTAGAAGTGACTTGAGCTACAGGAAGGATTCATCACAGGTCAGTATGAAAAAATATGGGATAGCCTGTTACATAATGAAAAAATTTATTCAAAGCATAAACTACTTCTAGTAATTCTTTTTCAGTAACTATGTAATTTAACTCTGGGCCATGTAAACTCTTACTGATATAGTAAATTGCATTTTCAAGGTTATTAGACTTTTGTCCTAAGAAAACACCTATTGCATATTCAGAAGCACTGTATGTATGTGGAATGATAAAGACCAATCAGGCCCCCTAAGCACCAGTACAATTGTTAGAAGTGACTTGAGCTACAGGAAGGATTCATCACAGGCTGATGTCCATGAAAACTTGACCTCTTTTGTAAGAAAGATGTATAAAGGACTAGCTATCTAACTAAAATTTTGAATGAAGTGCCTATAATAGACAACATGTCCTAAAAAAGGTCTAACATCTTTTTTCTTAGTGGTGTAGGTAGTGTGAGAATTACCTCAATTTTTGCAGGGTCTACTTGGATGCCAACTTCTAAGATGAAATTTCCTAGCACCACTCCTTCTTGCATCAACATGAAACATTTCTCACTATTGAGAGACGGGTTGTTTTCTTGACATATGATCAACACTTTTTCCAAGTTCTTCAAAGCCTCCTCAAAAGTAACACCAAATGTAGTGAAGTCATCCATGTATATATCATGGAATCATGTGATATGTCAGCGAAAAAGCTGATTACAACTCTTTGGAAAGTAGCTGGTGCATTACATAAGCCAAAAGGTAACACAAAAATATGAATATGTTCCCCAAGGTCATGTAAATGTTGTCTTCTCCTGATCCTCTAGATCATTGCTAATCTGGTTGTAACCGCTGTATCCATCAAGAAAAGAGAAGCACTTCTTACCAGCTAAGGTGTCAAGAACTTGATCAATAAATGACAAGGGAAAATGATCTTTCTTTGTGGCACTGTTAAATTACCTATAATCTAAAAATATTCTCCATTTAACCCCTTTTTAGGGACTATTACCAATGTGATACCCATTTACTGTCAGAGATTGGATAAATAAAACCAACATCCAACAACTTCTGCAGCTCTGTTTTTACAATTTCTCTTAAGGCTAGGTTAATTCTTCTCTGAGATTGGTGAAGTGGTAGACTACCTTCATTGATGTAGATTCTATGTGTGCAGAGCTTTGGATTTAAGCATGTCATGTCTCCATAGTCCCAAGCAAATGATTTTTCATGCTTACAAAGGAGTTGAGTTAACAATGCCAATTGTTGTGGTGGCAGCTTACTATTAACATGAAGATTGTGACTAGGAGAAAGTTCCACATTAGTTGTTAGTTATAGTATTGACACCTCAGAGATTGAGCTTGTAGATATCTCATAGGGTAGTAATTGATAGATAATATCAGGGCCTACTAGAAAAACACACTCCTCATAGGTACACAACTGTAGAACAAAGCTTTTAGAGATATCTTTTTCTATGACACACTCATTGGTAAGGATACTTTGAATCACATCATATTCTTATTGAACTTTCATGAAGGATTGTTTGTGTAAGATCATTAGTTGAGCAACAAAATTTATCTCTTCTTCCTCATCTCCCAAATTTGGCCAAATATGAGTACTCAAATTTGGTTGGGATTGGGCAGGAGGATATAATGCTAGCTTCTTGATTGCTTGGCCATTTGAAATTGTCATGTTACCTGATCTACAAATAATATGGGAATCAGTGGTGGCTAACCAAGGTCTTCAAAGAATAACTGGATAACCAATAAAATTTACCTTAGGTGATAATATCAGGAAGTCAGCAGGATATTCCCAGGAATCCAATGTGACTGCTATATCTTCTATGATGCCATCTGGGGTGACAATAGAGCTGACTACAAGTTGTAAGACTATTGGAGTGGTTCTCAACCCCTCTATAATTAACCTATGCATGATATCCTTAGTCATAACATTTATAGTTTCTCCCAAATCAACTAGAACAATTTTCACAGACTGGCCATTAATTATAATATCAACAACTAGACTTCCAGAATCAGAGTACTTTGGTATGACTATCTTCCCCAACATAATATCTGCAAGTTGACCTATAAAATAGGCTGTTTGGGGATCCTTTTTCTTATGTCCAGGATTTTTGAAGCATGCTTCCTTAATGAATTTTCCATAAAGAGGAACATCTTTGATAGTTTGAAATAGTGGAATCTGGATATGCATATTTTTCAACTGGCCAAGGATATCAAATGGTGTTTCTTCTTGGGATATAGGTTTTTCCATACTAAGCCTTTGTGGAAAGGGAGGATTAACTGAGGTGTCAACATTAGTTTTACTTGGTATATCAGTTGGTTGGACAGTTTGGCAAAGTAACTTCTAGAGTTGGTGCTGATGCTGTAGGAATGCCTTGAACTTCTGTTATAATAGGAGGTTCAGGTGCAGGTAGAGTAGTACCAGATCTCAAGTAGATATCATATATCTCTAGTGCATAGGTAGGGTACTACTGAGTATTAGTAGCATACATTGGTTGTTGTTGTTGATTTTTGTTAGGATTGGGTTGTGGCTGAGCAGGTAATTGGGTTGGCTTTGGAGTAGGACTTGTGGTTGCAAGAGGTGGCATTATTACAGGTTGAGACACTGGAGGTGGTATGGGTGGATAGCTAGGATTTTTATTAGGCCATTGTTGAGGACCTCTCCATTGGTTATACAGTTTCCAATTCCCCTGTGGTGGCTGCCATTGATTTTTAGGCTGAGGCCACTGCTTTTGTTGTTGGTTAGGCCACTGGTTGTTCCAAGTAGGTTGGGAGTACTGAGAAGGATTTTGATAATTCTATTTTTTCCATTGATTATTAGAAGGATTATAAAATTGCAAAGGATCCTGAGGCATACCTTGTCTTGAAGCCCATGGCCAACATTGAGAAAAAAAAGAACACTTTCTCATCATCTCCTTCTATTTTCATGTACTCAGTAGGAAGATGTTGGTTCTCTAAGTTCACCACCAGCTTTCACCTACAATATTTATTTTGGTTGCGGCAGTGAGGACAATACTCAACTAGTTGTGCTTAAGCATCTGCAAGGTTCTTCTTGGAAGTCATGGTATCTAGGTGTGTGAAAACATCATTAATGATATCTTTCTTAAAATCTAACAGCAGGTTTGAGATCTCCAGCTTAAAAATGCCCAAGATGTTCCCCTTAGCAAGTGTAGACTGAAATCCTCCGCCCTTCTTTACAGTTAATCTTGAATAGTGAAGGCATATTTTCTTAAGGTCATCCCAGGAAGATTGGTATATATCTCCTCCAACCATGAGGTCCAGTTCTTCCAGGTAGTTATCATTTACTCCCCTAAAGAAAATAAGTTTTTGTGAATCCTCCTCTAGGACATGTTGTGGATTCTTTTGCAGGTTATACAAGAAGAATGAAACATAATCTTCCAAAGTTTCATCTTCCTTCTGTGACATTCAAAAAATGTCATCTCCTCTTGGGTCACCCCCTTGTAATAATTTGTGTATTTCTGCAGAAACAAAGTCTTCATCTCACCCCAGTTGGTTGTTGCATCAGCTACTAAGCCCATAAACCATCGTAGGGCAGACTCCTTCAATGTTGCTGGAAACAACTTGAGCTTGTGGCCATCAGTGTTGTAGTCTAAGCTTCAACAAAGAATGTCAAACTCAAACACAAAGGTGTCAGGATCTTCATTTATTAGGCCACAGAACTTTGGAAGTGCAGCAGTGGGTATGTTTTTGAGGCTAGTGATGGGGCTTATTAATTCCATATTTTAGATGCCCTAGGATAGATTCTGCTAGGACCATTTCCCCTGTTTTATCATACTTTCTCAAAAAAATTATGCTCAAATTTACTATTATGTGGCATGCTGCCACTAGACCTATGTTATGGTTAAAACACACTTAATATGCTATGCTTGGATGAATATGCTATGTTACTTACTTTGGAATTATGATTATGTCTCTATGATTGAACTAGCTATTTTTAACATAAATAATGCATGTTTATTTTGCTGTGGATTACTATAAATGTCTCTATCCTAACATCTAAAGTGTAGCACATCAATATAGAAACCTTTGTCTTGACCATGTAAAATGTACCCATGCGCTGGACACCCGGCCTAGTCTTGCAGCAGGTTCACACGAAGAAACATTAAGCACAACACCAGCAAGTAGATCCTGGGGATCAAGGTGGTAGAAGTCAAGAAAATACCAAGGCAACATAATGAATTCTCTGAAGAAATCTAGGAGAGAGTGGGAAGTTAGATTTCTTGTCAAAAGCAACTCTTTCCTCTTTCCTGGATCTATTCTATTTCCACCTTTATAGTTTCCCTTTCTGTTGGTAGTATTGTAATAAAATCTCTGCATATTTATATGGTGTGATCAGTTAGCAGTTAGATTTTTTTCTTCTTTAAATAAATCCCCACTTCTGCATGAGAAAAAGGGCGTTATCAGATATAGTTTCCATTCGGTTATTTTACACTTGTTACATGAATCTTGTAATTCACTTTTTCAATCAATAACAGATGAAGTGTTAATCTTTATTTAAGTATAATTGAGTTTTGATACTCACTCAAGGGGGCCCAATTGGTGAGGAATCCATGTTAGTTAGTTAGAATCATTTGTATGTAGTTTCATTTTTCTGCATCTTGGTATCGTAATTATGGTGTTAACATAGTTCCTACAGCCAAAGTGAAAAAGTTGTTGGAGCATTATAGTTGTGTTTTCAAGTTTTTGTGTTTTCAAGTCTTTGTATTCCTTCAGTATCTTAAATTCCGCATTTCCTTTCCCGTATTCATTTCTTGTAGCTATAGACTAGTTTCCTTTCAAATCAATTTGTTTCCTACAGCCATAGCATGGTTTGAGTAGAATCCTTGGTGCATATATCTTGCTGACCCGTTTCAAGTAATACATCCCTAGGTTGATAAATTAAATGAGTTTTTATATAGGAGGATATCTTCTCGGTAGGATGTCCAATTACCAAGTCATGGTAATTTCCTAGTTTTTGATCCCTTAATAGAACTGATCATTTTTGGCATTGTTGTCGGGGACGGTGTCGAGCCAAGTTTTAAACTCAACCATTTGTATAATTCAATTCAAGCATGTACATCCTTTTTAAATAGAGTTTTCTATCATTAAGTCTTTCACTCCACCACCACAATTTTTCATTTAGTTATATGCATAGAAGAAGAAGAGACGCTCTAGGAAGGTACTTTCCAAAATACCCCAACAACTGATTAGGATATATCTTTGTACTAGAAGAAGATGAAGAGGAGGGTCAGTTCATGGATGCAATTGTAAACCTTCCTATATCATCATCATCATCATCATCTTCAGAAGGCGATCCACTAGACTTTCACCTTCTTGAAGAGCAACTTGAGTTCAATCCTTTTGCAGAAGCCTTGGCCAATCTCAGAATCCAATACCCAAACAATCAAGAAAAAAATCCACTACCTCTAGTCATCTACCAACCACAAGGTCTCCCTCAAGGTCCGCTCATAATGGAAAACCCTCCTACCTTTCCATTTCCCATTACTGACTAGCATAATAATCAACCTCAAGAATATTCCCTCTTCAACACTTCCAAAATTCTATGGCCTGGTGACCAAGGACCCATATACCTTTCTCTTTGAGTTTGATATTCTCTATCATAGCTACGACTACACCACGTATGTTCATAGGCTCAAATTGTTTCCTGCAACTCTAAAGGGGTCTTTATTGAGATGGTTTATGGGCTTAGGCCAGGACATTGTCCATGATTGGGAAAAAATGAAGAAAGCATTCTTGACAAAGTATAAAGAGTATTACAGGGGAAATGATATGCGAGGGGATGACATCTTCAAAATGACATAGAAGGAAGATGAGATTATAGAGGATTATGAGTCAAGATTCTTGTTTAGCTTGCAGAAGAATACTCACCACCAGCTCAATGAGGACTCACAAAAACTTCTATTTTTAAGGGGTATAAATGAAGGGTGCACTGAAGCCTTGGATCTTATGGTCAGAGTACATATCACCCAATCTACATGGGAGGATATCAAGAAAATCTGCCTCAATTACTCAAGAGCTGTGACCAAGAAGGGCAGAGGATATAGGTCTACAACGGGAAAAACTAATGGCACTGGGGCCTCTTGGATAGAAATCACACATATTATGTCTAACTTCAACTAGGATATTATCAATAATATGGCCACCCAAATGGACACAATGTAGGTGAAGAAGAAGCATGAGGAGGCCGAAGCTATTCTGGAATCATTTTGTCCACATTGTAGACAAAAGAAGAAAGATTGCTGTTGTAATTTGGTTGCCAATATGGAGATTGCACAACTACCCACTGATTATAAGCCAATTGAAGGATATGATGAGCAGGTATTCTTCGTTGCATAATGAAGACCATGGGCTCAAATACAAGGTATGCCTCAGGACCCTCTTACTTTTAATGGTTCATTTTATAGTAGTCAATGGAAACCACCCATGAATAATCAATACTCTCCCTGAAATAATTTGCAACCTTAGTGGAAACCATACTCAAGTCCTCAGTGGAAACAACCCCAAGAGAATTGGTAACAATTGGCAGCCTCCACAAGGCAATTGGCAGCAAAATCTGCAGTGGCGGGGAGGTCAGTAATGGCCAAACCAGTAGCAGGGACTCTTGCAGCCACCACCACAGCCTCAACAACAAGCACTTTTGCCACCTTCTAAAACCACTACAACACCCCTTAAGCCTATTCAACTCCCTACCCAGCCTCAACCAAATCTTAATAATAGGCCTCCAACACCTCACAATGTCTATTCAACTTTACCAAAACCAATACCCTGCCTATGCACTCAATGACATTCATTTACAGTTAGACACTACTCTACCAAAACCTCCTATTATAACTGAAGTAACTCCAGAAGATTCCATTCCAAAAACTACTCCAGATGCCACTCCAATAAGCCCAACAATAATACTAGAGAAAGTCCAGCCAACTCCACCTTCCTTTCCACAAAGGTTGCAAAATGAAAATTCTAAGCATACTGCTGATGCAACCTTTGACATCCTAGACCAACTCAAGAACATTAATGTTCAGATTATGCTTTTTCAAGAAATAAAGGATGTTCCCACGTATGGAAAGGCTATCAAAGATGCATTCTTTGAAAATCCATCTCATAAGCGTAAGAATCCCTAGATAATCCATGTCCTTGGGAAACTTGCTGATATCATGCTCGGCAAAATAGTGGTCCCAAAGTATTCTGTCCCAGGTAGCTCCTTTTTCAAGGTTATCATGAATGGGACAACCAACAAAATTCTTTGATAGACTTAGGAGCTGCCAAAAATGTAATGAATAAGGACATCAAGTTATTGGTTAATGGTCACAGACTTTGTCTATACCATAAGCCAACCACTAAGGCCGAGCTCTTGCAAAAATTTGAGATTCCTCCTGCCGCAGCTGAACCTCCTGCAACCAATGAACCTCCTCCAACTGAAGACCCTCCTATAGTTGATGGACCTCCTCTAGCTGAAGACTTTTGTGTAGCCAATCAAAGTGGTTTTTCACTCTGGTCATCTCTTTGACTCTATTCAAAATAATTCATAATAAATTTTTTGTTTCCCATAAATATCTTTTTCCGCAATAAAGCCACCATCACATCATATCTCATTAACTTTTTCTGCCATCTTCACTCATGCATCCCATAATCATTACGCCACTCATTACTTTTTGCTTAGCCCACATCATCTGATATTTCTAGATTTGGACATTTACAAGTTATTATACTCCAAGTACGCATTCATTTATTGTTTGAAACTCTTTTAACTTTATTTGACATTATTATCCGTTACATTGTAAGTAATTTAGTAATTCATCCAAGTACTGATGTACTTCATAACCAACCATGTGTGGACACCTATCACCTTTTCATAGGGGTAGTTCGTTAAGTTTTGTTTTTCAATAATGACCCTCACTTAAATTATGCTACGCAGTCATTTGAATCAATTAATGTGTTAATCCACATCATATGAAATTCCCTGATAAGCCTTGTTTTTAACAAAACCAACTCACATTTCTAGCTCTAGTTTTTCAAATTTCCTCTGCCATTTGTCCATATTGCCTAGAAAAAAAACCAAAGAGCTCTACAAATTTTTATCTAGCCTAAATTTGAGCAGAATATTGGGTAAAGAACATAAGGGATACAAAGGGAAACATAGGGCAGAGTTGTGGAAGGTAGTTGGAAGTTGCAGTAACTTGGAATTTCTTTGGGGTATAAAATTTCTCAGCAAAATAATGAGTGGAAAGCCCATGCGAAAAGAACCAGGGGATCAATCATCCCTGTTGCAGGACTAGCCCAGCGTCCAAGTCTTTAACCAGGTAGGCTGGCTTACGTATTTTTTCAGGCTATGTGGTTACAACGAGGCTGTAACATTGGAATTCCTGCGAACCTATATCAATGTGGTTGCCTACGTGAAAGGGTTAAGAATGGAGGCTTCTGAGGCACAAATTATAGAAGTTTCTGAACTTCCTACCATAGGAGAAGCCATCCCGCATGAGAACGATGCACGAACAACTAGAGCTAAATTTTTGTTACTCACAAACGCTGAACTGGAATACGGTAAACAGGGGACCAAAATAACATCTCTTCCAGGTGATTAATCTCAGTTAGCAATTCATGTTATAAGGTACATTAACTATGAGGGATGGTTTTATTACTTTCCTGCCATACATTTTAAGCTTTTCATTCATTTACGGCATGGCCGCCTGGTAAATGTGCCCAATTTTCTTTACTCTTTGTTAAATTTGAGTTCTGAGGAAGTTAGAGAGGGGAAGCTAAATGCAGCCACCCACCATGAGTTGATAAGACTCTTGGTGGAAATATCTTTGTGGTATATCTCTCCTATGACCTGAGACAAGTTTATTGCTGCACTCCATGTATAATTACATGGTGAAGGGCCACAACTTTCAATTCAAGAAGCATAGGGAAATGTCCCTGATGAGGCCATTCCTAACAATGATGAAACTACTATTCTAGAAGAGCCTCACAAAATCCCTTCTCCTTCGGGAGTTGATATAGATAAAATGGCATCCAGTAATCCAAACCATAGCCAAGAAGGTAGTGAAATTGAGGGTTCCATATATTTGCAGACTTCAATGGTAAAATAGAGTGCCCAGAGGAAAGAAAAGGGCAAAGAAAAAATGGTCGAAGATGAAATGGAAGAAACTCTTGTTTTGCCTAAAAACCCTGTTTCTCCTGGAGCCATTCCTATCAAAAAGAAAAGGACATCACAGAAGCGCCCTACAACACCTATTGACACTCCTCCATGGTGAAGTGTTCATTTGAACACACAACAAGCAGAAAAGAAGGACTGACATGCGATGACTGGCTCATCTCCTAATAATCCTATTGAAGAGTCTTTGAAGGAACAACCATAAGAAGGTATCCCATGTGTAGAGTGTCCTGATATGATGGAAGAGGATCATGAAGCCAAGAAACTAGACATGAAAACAAAGAACACAAAAACAACATGCATAGAGACAAAGCACAAAGAAGAAACCAATATACCTTCTTCTCATCAAGAATATGTTAAAGGGAATGATGCCCTAGTGCCAACCTCTAATGAGTTAATAGTTGATGAAATAGAAGCAGGAAAAGAAGAAACAAAGTAGGTCACCCGAAGAAAGAAAGAATAGGTAACACTCCAATCCCTCTCCATTGACTATTTTACACAAATGCAATATGAAAAGTCAATGTGGGAATTGGAAAGAGATAAATTGAAAAGGGAAATGGGAAGAAAACAACAAGAAATAAAACTTTTGCAAGGCAAGTTAGATTCAATCACATAATTAATTCCTCAACTGATAGAATATAGACCACCTCCTTGGGTCTATGCACTTTGTCTAAAAGAACAATTTCTAATGTTTAAACTAATGAAAGCTCTTAGAGATTTACACACAAGCATAAGACCACCACAAGAATTTATGGTTGCATATAAGGGATCACCAGATTTCATTCAAAATTTATTATATGAACTTTATTTGCACAACTATGTTGTTCCCTTTGATACCAACTGGAAACCCTTGTTGTTTGTTGGTGACATTCACCTATCTACTCTTCTTTCTTGGTTTAGAAATGAAATAAACTATGGAGAGAAATTAAGTAAATATAGGGGAGTTGAGAAATCTATTACACTTCCCTTGCGACCAGAAAGTGACACTCCCCACAGATTATATTGTGACTGGATGGAAATAGTTTATGGACTACAGGACTCTACACATAGGAAGAGGATTCTAGGCAACCAGGAGGAAGTTTTTGCAGAATTTGAGAAACTCTCATTGGAAGAGGGATATAGGGCAGTAGAAAGATTAAGAAAAAGGTGGGATAGGTTAACACTGGCACTAAAGAAGGATAAACCTCACAACCTCATCAATCTTCGAGCTGTGATGCAAATATTCCAGTGGTATATATGCCTAGGACATCAACCAAAACCTGAGAGGTGGCTACCCCTTCCCTTTTAGCCTCCTCTTCTCCTATGACCACTATATAACTATGCAGACAATGAGGTGGATGAACAGTTGGAGCCGAGTTGACAGATCAAGATGGAGTGCACAAATGGATACTACTACCATGTGGGCACCTCCATGAGTAGAGAGACTCAGGAAGGAGATCTCTGGGTGCTTGCAAAGATTTGGAATGTCTCAGTGCCTGAGGGTTGACACTAGTCTTCGTAGGGGAAAAATGATGGGGCTTATTAATGCCATATTTTAGATGCCCTAGGATAGCTTCTTCTAGGGCCTTTTTCCCTGTTTTATCATACTTTCTCAAAAAGTTTATGCTCAAATTTACTATTATGTGGCATGCTGCCACTAGACCTATGCTATGGTTAAAACACACTTAATATGCTATGATTGGATGAATATGCTATGCTACTTACTTTGGAATTATGATTAGTATTTATGAATGAATTAGATATTTTGAACATAAATAATGCATGTGTATTTTGGTGTTGATTACCATAAATGTCTATTTCCTAACATCTAAAGTGCAACACATAAATATAGCAATCGTGGTCTTGACCAGGTAAAACACGCCCATGTGCTGGATGCCCGACCCGGTCTTGCAGCAGGTTCACACAGAGAAACATTAAGTGCAACACCAACAAGTGGATCCTGGGGGATCAAGGTGGCAACAGTCAAGAAAAGATTGAGGCAATGTATTGAATTCTCTAAATAAATATAGGAGAGAGTGGGAAGTTAGATCTGTTGTCAAAAGTAACTCTTTCTTCTTTCTTGGACCTATTCTATTTCTAGCTTTATAGTTTCCCTTTCTATTGGTAGTATTGTAATAAAATCTCCACCTATTTATATGGCGTGATTAGTTAGTAGTTAGATGTTTTTATTCTTTAAATAAAGCCTTGCTCCTGTGTGAGAAAAAGGGCGTTATCAGAAATAGTTTCCATTCTGTTGTTTTACAGTTGTTACATGAATCTTGTAATTCACTTTTTCAATCAATAGCAGATGAAGTGTTGATCTTTAGTTTAGTGTAATTGAGTTTGGATACTCACTCAAGGGGGCCCACTTGGTGACTAATCCATGTTAGTTAGTTAGAATCATTTGCTTGTAGTTTCATTTTCCTGCATCTTGGTATTGTAATTCTGGCGTTAACATAGTTCCTGTAGCCAAAGTTGTAGAATTGTTGAAGCATTATAATTGTGTTTTCAAGTCTTTGTATTCCTTCAACATCTTCAATTACGCATTTCCTTTCCCATATTCATTTCTTGCAGCTATAGACTAGTTTCCTTTCAAAGTAATTTGTTTCCTGCAGCCATAGCATGGTCTAAGTAGAATCCTTGGTGCATATATCTTGCTGACCCATTTCAAGTAATACGTCCCCGGGTTGATAAATTAAATGAGTTTTTATAAAGGAGGATAGTTTCTCGGTATAATGTCAAATACATGAGTCATGGTAATTGCCTAGTTTTTGATCCCTTAATAGAACCGACCAGTTAGCATTGTTGATAAGGCTAGGAAGAGGAAATGGAAAGGTAGGTTGTGCCATTACTAGAGGTATTTGGAAATGGATTTTCTACTAGAAAATAACATTAGTCACATGATTATGAATGAAAGGTGCATTTGGAGCAGAATTATCAAGAAAACTGGCCAAAATTTCACCAAAAGGTCGAAGGCCAACTGGATCAAAAGGCTCTACTTTAGAGGAAGATGTTGCAACAAATTCAGGGTTTGCGTCAACAAAGGGTAACTCAACTTATTCAACTTCTTCATTCAGATTAGCAGTTTCTCTTGAAATAAATCTGCCATGTTCATCACATCTTCTTCCTCTTGGATGCATGAAAATATTTACGTAAACTTGTGAAGCAAGTTCAGGACTGCATACTACTATCTAGAAAACAAGGAACTATCTAAAAATGAAAAATGACTCAACAAGGTTCTCAGCTTGACACCATTCCCGACAACAGTACCAAAAATAAACCGCCCCACAACATGTAATAATAATCATGCAAAAGCTTCTCCTAGGAATAGTGTATTCAAACTAAGGATTAGTTTTGCTCTCATGAAGTGCATTTAAATTGTCAACCTAGGGATGTATACTTGAAATTGGACAACATGATTTGTGCACTAATTCTCTCATAGAGTCATACCACTTATGATGCAGGAAAGAAAAATACATGAAAGAGACCTATGTTATTGTTGCAGGAAAGTAAACACACACAACTACTTAATGAAATTAATTTTGAAAACTGTAAACTTAACTTAAACCTAATCTATCAACCCAAATAATTCACTATTATTATCCTTGCAAGTGTTGTAGGAACATACATAAGTTATAATGCTACAGGAATAAAATAGTAAACTCTACTTAGAATGTTGTAAATGTTGAAAGAAACTCTAAGCTATTCTAATCTAATCCACCTCCCAAGTGGGCCCCCTTGGTTGGCTTCTACTAACTACTAACACAGATTATAAATCAAAATCACTCCTTCATTATATTTCCAGAAACTGATTACATCATAATGAAAACAAAGCACAGAACTAGAAAGAGGAACTTTGCTATGCAAAATGCAACAATAGTATATTTTTACCACAAATCCCTTTATATAGAGGATTGATATTTATTCAAAGCATATAGATAAGGTATGACTAAATCATGCCATAGAGAAAGGAGAATGTAACAGCCCATGAAAGAATGTGATAAAGTCTAGATGACCGATTCAACAAGATATTGACCACTGAGAGAAAATATAGCTGAGTTATATTCCTGTATCCCCTAAGATGATGGATCCTCCAATGTAGTAGACATGTCCCATGGTACCATAACAGTTTACCCCATCGCATCTAGGACTTCAATGTTATCGATCCACTCTCAAGCCGCTCCTTTTTCCTGGCAGGTTAATAGCATATGTGGATATATAATCAAGTCAACTAGTCAACTCAATCCAAATATTAGAATACACATTCAAATAGTTATATGAAATACTGCGATAGATATATAATGTTTAGCAAAAATGTCACTACTAGCTACCCATAGGATTTGGTGGTTCTCGTTGTACTTATAGCATGATCACAAGTTCAAATACAAAAAGGTTCACAAATGTCTTGGTAATGTTTTAGATAGAGTATAAAAATTAACATAAAACAAAGACAAATTATTGTCTCATCACATGGAAATATGATAGAAGTGTGGACTCACTTTGACAAGTTTGGCATTAAAGAGAAAAGAAAGGTTGAAGATGTAGTTGTAAAAAGTTTACACACTTTTGAAAATCACCTAATAAACTATACAAAGATGTACCTAAAAATCTATTCAATGCAGTTAACAAAAGATGGAGAGAAGCCTTGAATATTGACAAAGTAATGATGGAACAAGAACTTACACTTTTTCAATATGAATTATCTACTGAATAGATAAATTTGACACTTGAAGAAATGAGAGAAGAATCTAAGACAAGGAATATAGTCACAAGAATTATCATTGGAGATACTCAATCAGTAAGAAATGAGTAAGTGGATTTATTGACAAAATTTGTTGTTGAGGTCAAACAGGTTGTAGAGGAAAGAAAAATCACAAGAGAGAGAAACTAAAGAGATCAATAATGCCATAAATTATGTTATCTCTTGTATCCTAGAATAGATTTTTGAGAAAGAGATAGATCATATAGATGATGAAGATATACTTTCAGTAAAGAGACAACTAGACCTAACTAGTGAAGGTAGCACAGTGAAGAAGAGAAAAAAAGGATACAACTAGTTCTGAAGAAGATGAAGAAGAATTTGAAGATGAATAAATGCAAACAACTATTGATATTACTCAGATGAGCCCCAAAGATCTATTGAAAATTTCTGATAAACTCAGGGAGAAATCTGAAAGGAACAAGTTGAAGGAAAAGAAAAAAAAGGTCAAAATACTAAAAGGAGCTAGAAACATTAGTAGGAAGTTAGTACCTAACGTGGGACATGAAAAAAAAGATAATCCTATTGACCGATTAGATATTTTGGTCAAGGCTATTTATGATCAAATACCTAACTTGGAGAATGCACCTATGGAGTTACCAATGGAAGAATATGAGAGGCAAGGAGCTGACAAGTTGAAAGAGACCATAATAGTAGAAAAAGAGTCACTTGATGTTCTAGTGAATATAATGAAGGAAAACCTATGGGAGATAGGAAAGATGATTGTAAAAGCTTCCAAGGTTACATTGATTACACAAGATCTAGAGAAGAAGAGAGAGGAAGCCCAACAAGAACTTGATGATTTAGTTACAATGTTTGATCCTCTAACCAATTTACTTTCAACATACACTACTAAGGTGAAGATAATTTCACACAACATGAAGATGTTGCAAGCTAAGCAAGATAACAAAGTATTATCACTTATGGATCTACAGACCTATCTAGCTCCCACTATGGATCTCATGCAACAACATATGAGAGATGCAGAAACACTACTAAGTCTATAAGAGGTGAACACTTTGAATGATATGGAAGGAACAACATTGGTTACACATGAAATTTTTTTCTTTATGGAACACTTAAAAAATTCATGAGAAACATCCCTATATTCAATGAAGATCAACTTCAAGGAAATTTTTGACTGTATATAATTCTTCTATGTACTTATAATCCTTTGTTATTGTTGACAAAAAGTGAGAGAATGATGTGTAATGAATTGTATGGAGGAATGATGTAATTATGTGTGATAGAATACATATTTTAAGGGGGAGTATGATTTGTATTATTTGAGGATGATACTATAGTATGTATGCAATGTAGGATTTTTGACGTAATGTAAGATTTCTGAGATGATAATCAGAAGTTTTTGCCATCAATGCTAAAGGGAGAGATTGTTGGCATTATGATAAGTTTTGAAGGTGATATGCAGAGTAGTCATGAGTGGATGCATAATTGGTTGTCCTTGATGGCAATATATTTAGTTATCATGATTACAATGACTGGCAAGAACTGTACGTGATCAGTAAAGGAAAGATCAACTATGTATGTTGACTGGTGTTTAGGAAGAAAAATATTAGATAGATTATGGTAGTGGTCAAGTTGAGGAAAGAATCATATGTTGCGATCAGAGACATACAATATGTATACCGTATGAGGAGTCTATGATTCCAACCATAATAGTTTATTTCAAATTTTGATTGAATTATGTTTTGAGAAGTGAAGACAATTTACCTATCTGATCACCGATCAAAGTTTCATTTTAATTTGATTAAGGTGGTGGATCTGAGGCTGACATATTAATTTTAATTATTGGTAATACTCTTAAGGAAAACTAATTGGATGTTATTGACACTGATTTTGAGGAGGTTGAATAATCTGTTGATCCGACTATGGTGGAAAGTTCTAGGTCTTTTGTGACCTAATATCCATCTATATAAGGAGCACTAAATCATTTGATTTAGAGTTGCGATCATATTTTTAGGATGGGGGGTCATGATTTGAAGGATTAGAGATCAGTATAGCTTCAGGAAGGAAATGAGTTGAACAACTCTGATAGGCAACAAGTGCCATTCGACATATCAAAAATCATCTTGTTCCCTACTAGTTACAACAAGTCAAATCCTCTAACAAGGTGAACTTTAACAGATTCTTATTTGTAAATCCTTTAATAGGGTAGCTTCTTAATTGACATTTGAAATCCTCTAGTGAGGTATATCTTAGCTGATCTGTATGTACTCCTAACAATGTACTAATCACTTCTAATAGAGTGAACCCTCATAAAGGGTATTTGTAGCTCCTAATAGGGAAAACTCATTTTTTACTACAGTATTGGGCTCGTGGGTGTCATCCCCACCGTGATTTTCTTCCCTCTGACAAGGGTTTCTATGATAAAATACCTGTGTTATGCATTTTAAAGTTGTGGATTCTTGATATTAATTTACTGTTATTTATTTACTTCATTGATATGATTTATGGTTAAGAAGTTGCTAGTGCAGTTAATCATATTGGTGGTTGAATTAGGTCAATACCTAGTTGTACCGATTCAACCCCCCTCTCAATCACAAGATTTCCAACATGGGTTCCAAACTTCCAATATATCTTTGAAGAGATAGTATCACCAATGGATTGATTGCAGGTTGAGGTGCATCTAGGTGGTAGATCAGTTGCACGAAAGGAGCATGGAACTCATAACTTTCTGAGGTAGTTGGTAGTTAAGACATAAGTGATGGATGAGAAATATGGTATGAATTGCCATTGGGTTTTCCTCCCTTGTTTCTATAAAGGAGTTTTCAAGGCCAGTAGTAAGGGTTCTAAATTTTCTAGTCCAAAAAGTCTATGGGTAGAAAAGGTTCTAGTAGAAAGAGTCTAGGTGATTTTTGAAATTGTGTAATGCAATTACAAAGCAAATTTTGACGGATTATGTGTCTCATTGTTGCAAGTTTGGAGTTTATAAGTTGTAAATGAATGTATGATTGAAGATAGCAGTTGGAGAACAAGTTAATATAATTTTTGATCCATTTCTCTCCGGTGTATGAGTTTTAAATAGAAATAAATCAAAGATTTTTCTCCAATTCATTGCATTGTTATGATGTATGTGAGTTTATTTCATGCTTTGATCTTACGGTCAACTAAGTGCTTGAATTAATTTACAAATTCATGAGGTTTATGCAATGATATTTATAAGAAGTGTGGTTTAGGGCTGCAGTTAGGCAATATTTTCCCTGATTTGAAAGCTATTTAGTGTAATTATTTCATACTTAAGTTTATGTGCTTATGACTCTGATACCCAGTGGAATTAGGCACTGATCAATGCTGTGTTGTCTTACTAAGTCATTTATTATTTCAAATCACCTGAATTTTCTATAAATTTGATTAAACCATTTTATTTTATGTTATGTTACAGTAATACCTATCTCATGCTCCAATTTATTTGAGGATCACTGAAGATTTAGCCAATCTGCAATATTCTCCTAATTGTGTTGATTTTATGTGAGATTTTTGCTAGTTTTTATTCATTTCGCAAGATGGGTGCAGAGGTTGTGAGTGGATTGAGGGAATCCCCCTGGGTCTTGCAGAACCCTAAGTGTAGAAGGATAGTTTAGTATCCCTGATAGTTGGTCTAATCTTCTTAGGAATTTTAACAATTAGGGTTGGATTCTCTATAGAATTTGGTGAAGAGTGTACTGGTGGCTTTTAATAGTGCAAAACCATTTTTGGGGAACCAACAGATCCAGTGTCCTCTTTTTGAAGCTTAACCGCTTGAGGAGATCCGAGATGTTGACCTTTAAGAACGAGAGTCCAAGATTTGATGGAAAAAGCTATGCTATATGGAAGGAATAGATGATTATGCACTTGATATGTATTAGTGAAGAGAATTGGGATGTTACAAAGAAAGATTACAATCCTCCTACTGATCTTTCTGTTGTGACTGCTGATGAAAAGAAAGAATTTGAGAATAATATGAGAGAGAAAGAAGCCTTGTTGAGTGCATTATCAGATGTTGAATACACAAACATTATAGGATTAGAGGATTCACATGAGGTATGGAAAAAAATGGAGTTTCTATTTGAAGGAGATGAATTTGTGAAGCAAACCAAGCTGCAAATTCTAAAAGGAAAATATGAATCATTGAAGATGAGCGAAGATGCGAACATTACTTCCCATGTGAATAACCAAACTTGTTTGTGCAATCAGATGCATTGGTGGAACCTTGGATGAGAATAAATTTTTTTATAAGATCCTAAGATCCCTACCTCCTATTTACAATCATAAACTTTTTTCTATTGAAGAAATAAAACCTATGGTACCTGTGACAAGAGATTCTTTGATTGGTAAGTTATCTACTTTTGAAATGAACGAATTTGGTGGTAGTCTTCCTAAATTTGAAACTACATTTAAAGATACTATTCCTAAGGATAAGAAGATATATGATCCTGGAGAAAGTTCATCTAAGTATGAATCTAGATATGCTAAGAAATGAGAAGATATTTAAGAAGAAGAAAGGAAGCTTGATGAGCTTGAAGCCCTAATATAAAAGAGACTACCTAAGGGATCATGTAAGTATCAAGGAAAGTTGCCTTTGAAATGTTTGCATGTAATAATATTGGTTATATTTCTTCAAGATTTATTGATAGAGAACATAAGTACAAGCCTAATAAATTCAATTTTAAATATTAGAAGAAGTGTTATTATGTTGCCGATGAAGGTGTGGCGAATGATGAATCTAAAAAAGAGTAAAAATGAGATTGTGTTTATTTTTATCAAAGATGAAGACCCTAAATTTGTGAATGAAGGAAAAGCCTTGGTTTCACATGTGGATAATAAGGATGAATGGGTTATTGATAATGGATGCTCAAAACACATGTCCAGAGACAAAAATAAATTTGGGAAATTAGAAAGGTATGATGGTGGCATTGTCAGATTTGGCAATTATACTCCTTGTATGATGAGAGTAAAAGGTTCTATTACTCTTGATGGTAAGAATGACACTAATGATGTTCTATATGTTGAAGGTTTGAAACATAATATTTTGAGTGTTGTTCAGCTAGTTTATAAAGGTTACAATTTACAATTAAAAGATGGAATGTGCAAGATTATTGGAAGCTCTAAGATTGAGATTGCTACAGGAAGAAAGCCTAAAGGTAATGTATTTCTTTTGAACAATTCTTAGAGTAGATGCTTGATTTCTAAGATTGATGATAATTGATTGTGGCATAAGATATTTTTTCATGTGAACTTTGATAAAATTGTGAAGATAAGTACTACAAGAGATGTTAGATATCTTCCTAAAATATTGAAGCTTGTTGATGTGATGTGTAAGGAATGTCAATTGGGTAAGTTGACCAAGTCTACTTTTAAGAGAAAGAATTATTCTTCAAATGGAATTCTAGATTTAGTGCATACTGACTTATGTAGTCATGGAAGAACAAGAATATATTATGGGGATAGGTATTTCATTCTATTCATTGATGATTATTCTAGAATGTTGTGAGTTACATTTTTGAAAGAGAAGTCCAAAGCCTTTGAAAAAATTAAGATTTTCAAAGCTATGGTTGAGACTAAAATAGGATTGAAGTTGAAATGTTGTAGATCCGATGGAGGTGGTGAGTTTACTTCTATTGAGTTTAATAATTTTTGTCAAGATCATGGAATAAAGAGGCATATGTTTTCTCCGTAAACCCCATAATAGAATGACAATTGAGAGAGAAGAAATAGAACTATTCTAGAAACTACTAGAACTATGACGATTGAAGGAAATATTCTACAGATCTATTGGAGAGAAGTTTTTAGCACTGTAGTATACACATTGAACCGAGTGAAAATTAAGAAAGGAACCAATAAGAAACTTTATGAACTTTGGTATGTTCATGTTCCTACCGTGAAGTATTTTAGAATTTTTAGAAGTAAATTCTATATCAGAAGAGATGAAGACCTAGGGAAAATTGATCCTAGATGTGATGAGGGAGTATTTCTTGGTTATTCTACAAAAAAACAAAGTATATAAACGTTATAACTAGAGGTTGAACAAAGTAATTGAAAGTGCAAATGTTAGAGTGGATGAAATTTTTTAGAAACACGTCACATCTTATAGACATGAATCAGATGATGAAGAAGAAAGTCAAATTGCGTAAGCAAAAAATTAGAATGAATCGGTAGAACATAATGAAGAAGATGCAAATGATGAAGAAGTGGAAACACGAGATTATGTTAAAAAAGAAAATATGAAGAATCCAAGGTATGTAAGGTTAAATCATTGAAAAAATTAGATTATTGGTCATAGGAATCATGGTAGTCAGACTAGAAGAAGAATTGCTAGAAGTGAAATGTGTTTGATTTCTAAGATTGAGCCTGAAGAAGTTGATGAAGCATGTAAAGATGAAAGTTGGGTTAAAGCGATGGAAGAAGAATTAGAATAGATTGAGAAGAATAAGACATGGATTCTTGTTCCTAGACCTAAAGACAAGAATGTGATCAATACTAAATGGGTATTCAAAAACAAATTGAATGAAGAAGGTGAAGTGGTTAAGAATAAAGCCAAACTTGTTTGCAAGAGATACTCACAAATGCAAGGGATTCATTTTTAGGAGACCTTTTCTGATCCTATTGCTAGAATTGAAGCTTTTAGGATGTCTCTTGCATATGCTACTTACAAATATTTTAAGGTATATCAGATGGATGTTAAGTTTGCATTCTTGAATGAAGAGATGGAAGAGGAAGTATACATTGAGAAACCATATGGTTTTCCTTTGACCAATTAGGATGGCATGGTTTTCAGATTAAAGAAAAAACTTTATGGACTCAAACAAGAACCTAGAGCCTGGTATGTGAGATTGGATAAGTATTTAGTGAGATCTGGTTTCAGTAAAGGTATTGCTGATAGTAATTTTTACTTCAAAATTGATCATGATAACATTTTAACTGTTGAAGTCTTTGTGGATGATATTTTTTTTGGTGGAAATGACAAGTTGAGTAAGGAATTTATTGATGAGACACAGAAAAAGTTTAATTTGTCTATGATAGGAGAGATGAAAATTTTCCTTGGGTTGTAGATTACACTAACTGATAAAGGTATTTCCAAATATCAGTCTAAGTATGTGAAAGAATTTTTGAAGAAATCTGGTATGGATGATTCAAAACCTATTGGTACTCCAATAATTAATGGTTCTAAATTGACAAAGATTGATGATACACCTAATGAAAATCAGACAAGATACAAATATATGATCTGTGGGATACTATACTTGACACAAACTAGACCAAATATTATGAATTCTATTTGGATTGTTGCTAGATTTCAAGCAAAACCGATGGAATTACATGTTGTTGTTGTCAAGAGGATATTCATATACTTGAAAGGGATAGTTGATTATGGATTATGGTATGGAAAGGATGATGATTTTACATTGAGTGCATTTATTGATGCAGATTGGGTAGGAAATATGGATGACATAAAGAGCACTAGTGGTGAAGCATTCTTTTTGGGTAAGAGGTTAGTTTCATGGGAAAGTAAGAAACAAAATTGTATTTCACAATCTACTGTTGAAGCTAAATATGTTTTTGCTACTATTAATTATACACAAGTGATGTGGATGAAGAAAATGTTGAAAGATATCAGAGTGACTATTGATGAGCTTATTACTATTCATTGTGACAATTCAAGTGCTATCAATATTTCAAAGAATCTTGTGTTGCATTCAAATACAAAGCGTATTTATATTAAATATCATTTCTTGAGAGGCAAGGTCAGTGAGAAAAAAGTTAGATCAGAGCTAGAGATGCATCAATCTAGTGTGCTTATAGATTATCATTAATCTGGATTGATGTTTTTTGGTGGCTATTCCTTAGGAGGAGTAGTGGTTAGTGGTTGAGATACATTATTCATATTTTTGGCCTCTATGACTCAGTGTATACATGTGCCTTTGTCATTAATGTCAAAGGGGGAGAGGCTCATGTGAAAAACAAGTACAATACTTGAGATAGAAAAATAAGTACATGTCATATTGTGGATATTGTTGGTAGTTCTATTGATATTTTTTCTTTGTGCATTGATTTGATTTTTCATATCATATTTTTCTATCAATTCCAAAGAGGTATATTGTTGATATATTATTCAGATTGTGCATATATGTGCTGGCATTAATATTTTTTCATTGATGTCAATATATTCCTACTATTGGTGACAATGTTCCTAAGATGTTCAGTGAGATGATTTCTCTGGTACGACTACTATATTGATTATGAGATGTTGTAAAGATGGAAATGTGTTAAGGGATGTTTGTAGTTGATCTATATCAATGTACAAAGGTTCAAATATTGATTTGAGTGAGTCATGAAGGATTTATTAGACAATAGTATTTTGGTTGTTCAAGAAATGAAAGTGTTTCAGTTATTGGATTAGTATGGATCAGTTATGCAATGTTATTTATTGCTAACCTAGTGGTGAGTTAAGGACTTGGATGTGTGTCCTCAATTCGATTGGTTCATGATTTGGACACTGACAAGCTAATTTTCTTTTATGAAAATGGTTTTTGATTAGTGTTCCTAATAAACAGTGCAGAGATGAGTATGATTTATTAAGATAGATTTGTTCTTGTTGATGTCATGGTATTGAATGTTTCTTGCTGATGTTTCTTGATTGTGTCCTATTCACGTTGATGGATCGCATTGGATTATGTGATCAAAATTAAATATTTTTCATGTGGCGTGTTGATGTTCTTCTTTTCTCTTGGTTGACTTGATGGCGTAGAGTGTTGCTAAGGATTGTGGCATAATTTATGGATCTAGAGTGTGTTTGAGGATGTTGTTATGGATCATTTCTATTTCTTAGCTGACATTCAATGCATCACATTAAGTATCAAGTTGTATTGAATTAATATTTTGTAATAAGGTCCCTAGCCAACCTAGTTGAGATAAATTAATGTAATGTATATAAATATGTTATTATTTTTAATTGTGAATATATGAGAGAGTGTGTAAGTGTGAAAGAGAAGAGGTGTGAAAGGATTCTAAAATTGAGGCAAAGATTTGATGTAGTTCATTAGAAATATTTTGGCATATCAGAGATGTTGTTTTTTAGTTAGTAAGCTTGGACAATATGTCCTTTATGATTTGAGATTAGGGATTTTTGTAAGGGAGTGAGCCTTCCTTTGGGTTGAAGCCCTTGTTGTATTTTAACATTGAGCTCTAGGCAGTGTGCTTGAATGCATGTGCATTCCCATTTGTAATACTCCTAATAGGGTATAGTGTTTTTAAAAGAGTACATTATCATCTTGTGGGTTTGATCCACATTGTGGTTTTCCCCCTAATAGGGTTTCCATGTCAAAAATCTTGGTGTTAAGTGTTGCGTTCTATTTTATGTTCCTACATTCATGTTTATCATTCATATATGATATTAAGTTGGTAATTTGGTTAAAGGTCTTGAGTTTTGGGATACAATTGATTCACCACCCTCTTAGTTGCATATGCTACATTAATTCTAACAAGATCATTCTTTGTATAACTTGAATCTATCATAGAAAAAACCAACTTATCTTACAATGCGAGTAATGATACATACAAATTAGAAGAAAGAAATAACATTTTTTTTAAAATTTTGTTAAAAATTTGAACAAGGTGTATTTTCAAAATATTCTACTTCCATCTTCCTTATGTATTCCCATATGTTAGATTGTTTAAAAATATTTTTTTTATCAAATCTAATATTGATTTTATATGTTTTGGCATCAGGTTCAATGAAGAATCTGCATGGTGAATTTTCAGGACAACTCAACCAATTTGTTGCTACATACTTCTTAGTGTAAGTTTCTTTCACCGACCATTCATATTTTATAGTGAAATGAAGTTAGAGAAAAGATAAAATATGTTCTAAATGAAATTTTAATACAAATTTGGGTCTCGCATGGCGACCCAAATGTGCAGGTACATGGGTATGTCATTGATGATGCCAATGGGGTCAAAACCAAATCTAAAGGTTCCTGAAGGTCATCTATCGAACAACTTGGCACCATGGAAGATGGATAACTTTCCCTCAACACTATTTATGCTATGAAAAAATGTTAATGGTGCACTCCATAAATTTTATATTTGCATGCATTTAAAATTAGGGCAATGCCCTCTATGAACTTGAATGAGACTTTATATTTGCAAGTATATAAAATTAGGGCAATGCCCTCTATGCATTCAAAATCAGGGCAATGCCCATTACAAGTTGATTGTTGGTTTCAAATGATTCTTGATATTAAAATTGCTATGAAAATTAATAATTTGTTAGATATTCATTATTTTATCGATGATCCCCCTTTTCAATTAAAGTTAGACCTTATCTTATTTTTAATTCAGCTTTGCAAGTTTCAATTGCAATGTGTATATTTTTTCAATATCTCTCTTTCAAGAATGGTAAATGCTTTGTATAAATAGTAGTGGTTGAAGTATGTTATGTGGATGTCTAAGTAGATTTTCATGGTGGTATGAGAGGCATTGACACAATTATCTAATCTATATCTCCCAATGACAATTTACTATAATTAGTCTAATTGAATATAACTCTTACTTGAAAAGACCAATAAGACAAGAATCATAAGGATAAGGAAGTCTCAAATGAATCACGTTAATCAAATTGCTATAAAATAAAATCATTATTTCATAAGAAGATTTAAGACAAACTTCACTTGCTTGAAATATAACTACAAAGAACTAATCCTGAACAAAATGATCTTCCACAACACAAAGTATAAAACAAAACTGAGTCTTTGTATTAGTTTTACAAAATTGAGTACATATATATTTAGAGTATCTGTATTTCTCTAGCTATATTACTTCTAACTATTTTCCCTCTTTCTAAAATACGGTCTTGGTTTCTTCTTTATACAAAATGAGGAGAAGCAAACAAGCTTCAAACTATTTACATCATATCTTTTCATAACTATAACTAACATTATAATAATTACTTGATTAAGACCACATTAAGATTATATGGAACAAGTTTTGGATAACAACAAAATAAAAAGGTGAATTGAAATAAACATTATAAATGAAATGAGAGAACATATGACCCCAAGGTCTCATTAATTGTGCAACTCCTAGCTAATTTTGTTTTCCTCTTCAGGCTCATGCTTTTATTTCTGAGTTTTCTTCTTGAGAGAATATAAATATTCTTTTACCCATTCTAAAATCTAAACATGCATGTGCCAATTGAAATGTAAAACATATGGAATGATAAGAAAATGATCATTCCATCAAGAAATGGTTTTAAATCAAATCAAAACTCTAAATATAAAACATAAGTGTTTTATCTAACGTGGAAGTTAGATCCACATTTCTTGGGATATAACTGACTTTCAGTGGTTGATGATCGGTTTGAACTGAAATTCCATCTATCAGGTTCCCTTGCTTTGTCGGTTTCCTCTCTTATCTTCTCTTTTGGTTTAATCTATAATTTTCTCATCGAGTTTCTCTGTCGGTTTACTCCTATCGGGTTCCACTTTAACAATTTTGGGTTGCACTTGTATACTGTGTCATCGGTTTATACTGAGCTATTTTGTCAGAATTATTTATACTTAGCACTTTTGGTGATCTATGTATTGGCTTGTACTAAAACCTATATTTCATTGTAGGTGTTACCGATGGTTCAAAATTGTTTCTCTTTGCATAGTAATGGCAAAACTTATGTCATCAATCTCCCCATTTGACATTAGTATAAAAAACTGATATGTGCAAAATACTAAAGTGTTTAGTATGTACACCATGTATTTACCTTATTCATTTTTATGACTGCCCCTATGTTATGTTGGTATAGTATATATGTGTATGTATGTACACTCATCTTTATACTATTTTCCTCTTTCACATTGTCTTTTCCCTTTGTTCTATATGTATATCATTCATTTTCCCCTTTGTAGTATGATACATATTAGTTTCCCCCTTTTTTGATAATAAGGGCAAAGGTGTATACTTACAACTTATAAAAAATGTGAGAATGAGAATTCTTCATATCCTCCATCATCTTTTCCCATTTCTCCTTTAGGTGCTCAAGAGCCATGTGCTCTAGGGTGATCCTGGCATGCATATCATAGATGTTGTCTTCTACAGACATCTCAGGGGTGGAAATTAAATTTCTTGCTAAAGTAATGTGTTGTTGTAGAAGTGTGAGGTTCAGTAATAGTTGAGCATGTAGCTCGGTAACCTCTTCTCTAAACTATGATTATGCTTCCCAAATTTCTTGTCTTAACCTTTTGATTTCCATTATCTTCTCATAATGTAGTTTGATTGCATTGTCATTTGTGGTTAGACTTTTAGCACTTGCATGTAGATCGGAATCGATCTTTTCAATCTTATCACTATTATTCTTAGTGAATTTATCCAAAGTGCATAGCTTTTTAATTAAGGAAATAGCTTCAGTAATGATTGGATCTAATTCATTAGCAAGTTCTAAAAGCTTTACCTTATTTTCTACCACTTCTTGGCTGACCTTCTCTGTCAATTTGCATTGGAACTTTTGTTCTTCTTGTTCTTCAATAGTCTTTTCTACATCCACATTTTGAGTTGTGATTGCTTTGGTGAGAACAACAAGTTGATCCAGAATGGGGGCATTGTGATCAACATCAATGCCAGGAACAATCTATTGTAAGATATCTCTTGTATTTTCCAAGACTAGAGAGTCTTTGTGCTCTTTTCTAAGATTTTCTTTGACATATTTCTCCATATTCTTGGAGAGATTCATAGTCCAATGTGGTTGGATCACACTTTGGTATTTCAATTATTTCATCAAGTGTGACCTCCAACTTATTATTCTAGGTCTTCTTCTTCTTCTTTTGTGATGCACCTGTATGCAGTTCCAAAGCTATTTTTTCTGCTTGGTATAATGTGCTAGATGAAGGATTTGGTGGTGTTGTACCTTTTTCTTGCTGCTCAGGGTTTACCTTTTGGTTGTGTGTGGACGTATCCTCACCAACTTTTAGTGTATCTGTAGTATCTCCTTCAGTGTCCTTAGGAGTGGTATCAAATTTCTTATCTTGATCACCTTTCTCTTTTTGCACTTCATCTGCATTTTTCATTTGTGCATCTTTTTCGGTGTGATCTACATTTGTGAAATTTTGATCTCCACCGATGATTGTCTACTCATTGGTTGTCTCTTTCTTTTATTCTTCCCCTACATCCTTGGGTATGCTTGCATCCTTGTTAGGTGTCTTCTCCTTCTCCAAGATAATATTGATATCTTGTATCAATAGTGGTATCTGTCATGGTGTGTCTACTTGAGCAGTATCTGTAGTGATGACATGTTCATCGATTTTGTCTTGGGGCAACAATGACATCTTCATCTTTTTGTATCTCATCTGTAGGATTTGCTCCAGTAATATCAATGATTGTATTATCGGGCCATGTTTAATCTGCAATGTCCATATCCTTGTTGGATTTTGTATTTACTTCTTCATTAACACCCTCATCAGTTATAATAATGTATTTGGGGCTCTTTTTAGCCTGATCATCTTTATTCTTTAGTTTTTTGGTGAGAGCTATTTGATGCTTGGGACTTGTATCCTTTTTAGGTATATCAAGTATCTTTCTCCATTCATCCTCACTCTTCCTGTCTAGCTCAATTAGATGTCCTTGAAGTACTTGGTAGGCTCTTAACTTTGGTGAGAACCTTTTGGAATTTTTCTTTATCATTTCTTCAATCTCTTCCATCTTAGATTCGGGTGGCATTACAGAAACTAAGGATCTTTCCCTTATCTATCTCTCAGAATGTAATGTGAATGTCCATCTTGCCGTCAATATATTCATAATTTCTTTTGGCATGTTATCTATATATTGTATTGGAACATATTCGAATGCACACATCATTGTTATAATTGCCTCTTCTATCTTATTCTGGTCCTTGGTGTCCAGAGTTAACCATTTTCTTATCTTAGGGTCATTTACTATACCCCTCTTGATGATAGATTCACATACCTCATCAATTGTTTCAGGATGTGTGTTCTTGATAGATTGTTCATCTTTTTTAGTGTCCTCAATGACTTCCCTACTTCTAAGGAACTTTCTTCTTTTTGTTGATCCCTTTTTCCCTCTTTGAGGCTTTCTTTTATAGGTCCTCACTTGACTTTTCTTGATCGGTGAAGGATTTGCATCCTTTGTTGTCTGACTCCTGGTCCTAGATGTAATATTAGTCCTTTGTTTCTTGTCTGGTGGTGGTGGTGGTCTATTAGAATCTGTGGATTCTAACTCACTCACCTTCTCAGCTTCATTGACAGGTGACTGACCCTCGGTTTCTTTTGTCTTTTCTATTTCCTCTTCAGTTACTGACAACCTTTTCTTTAGAGTCTTAGCCATTTTATCTTTCTTTCTATCAATCTTTTTCACAACTAAGCCCTTTTTGATCCTTTCTTTGGCTTCTTCATAAGTTCCAAACTTAGGTTGTGATTTGTCCAATGGTTCATTGATCAATGCTTCAATGGCATTGGTTGCTTGATCTATGTTAACCTTATAGTCAAGTGGTGCCAGCCATGCTGTCCTTGGTACAAATGGCTTAGTGTAGGTATAATCAGTGTCCACCATAAAGAAAATGCCAGTCTTGTATTTTTATACTAATTGCTCTGGAATCCTCATTCTTTTCTGCATTCTTTTTTTGAATCCAGCAAAGTATTCATCCATGACTTATTCAAAATTGTCACCTAGTGTCTTGATGAATTCACTGATCTGTATGGTCACTGGTCTAGTAGTGTCCCATTTGACATTTCTTATGGATGGGAATGATTCTTGGAAATAGAATAATATGCACATTATGAGTGAACCAAACTTACATGAGTTAGACTTTGTAGTCCTGATTGTCCTCATGTTCCCATCTAATTTCCATAGTAGAAGTTCTAAAAGATTGAACTGCAGTCCCTTCTTGACAATTTTATGTGTTGTATCCACTGCTCCGGATGCAATATTGTTCATCGTTCTAGCCTAAAAGAATTTGTATCCTAAGACACATGCTCCAAAGTTTAGTTCATCATTGGTGATGGTGGATACCTTTAGTCCTCTTCCATTCCATGCTGCTCCAGTGGCGTTTTCAATGTCAGGGTGAGGAGGGTGCTTTAGTTCCTTGACCTTATCAATTATAGGATAAGCAATAACATCATGTATAACATTCCTGGTTATCAGTTTAGGCTCATCTAGCCACATATTTCAGTCATGCAGCCGACTTAGCACTAACTAAATCCATTCAGTCTTGAATTCCTTTGGGAATAATAGGGCATGTGTGAGCCCTTTCACTTCAATGTGCTTATGTTCTTTTATTGTTCCATCATCATTGCAAAGCTTCTTATAAGCTTGCTCAACATCAAGGTCTCCTATTACTACAATCTTGCAGTGAATATACGCTCGAATGTCCTCAATGAGAAAAACCCTAGCTGGTATACTGGAGAATGCACCAGCATTGTCAGGTTGTGAAGCAACCTCAGGAAAGATCTTGTAATGAGGTTCTTCGCAAGTGGTATTCTTGATTAGATTAACCTTTGCATTCTTTTCATTCTTGATCTTGGAGGTTCTTGAAGTTGATGCCATCGTTTAATAAATTAGGGCTTTTCCTGTAAATGAAAATAAATTTCTCGATGATTGTTGTTACTTACTTCAACCTTCTATTACTGTTAGGAATCTTCCCAAGTGCTATGAACAGGGTTGGAGTCACTCTGCAGTCTTGCTACTTCATGCTCTGGTTTCACTCAAGTCACTATGTGAATGATGAAACCCTTCCATCATCTATTTATAGACTTTTCCCTAAGTCATGTCATAAATGCTCAACCACTTCTCAGTGTATGAAGATAGATTCGTCAGGTGATACACATAACATTCTCAGTGAGAACGTGATGCTTCGAGGCAGCTATCAACTTGTTACATTCACTGACAAATTTCAGTGTATGGCAAAGATATCATTTGTCAACTCACATGATTACCGATGGATCTTAGTATGTACTTAGCAACTTAGCTTTATACATTAACTGACGCTTCTCGATAAGTATTGACAACTTAGCTCTGTATGTATACCAATGTAAGTAATACCATAGTGCATCTTTAATCATGCTAGTTTGGCATTTCATCTATGTATAATGGAACTGATGTAAAATATAAATTTGTATACTACAATTCCATACTTACTTGTTCTACTTAGGTGGGGGTGGTGATGTCACCAGATCCATTGGATAAGGTGTCACCATTTGCATTGCTTGGTCTAGATTCATCAGTGTTTGTAGCTTTCCTCCACATTTTATTTCTCATCTTCCTGATGTCTTCAATGGTGTTTCCATTGGAAAAGGTGCTTGTCTTTGTCACTCGGTCTTTGCAGTCCTTTCTTAGATGACCAACTTTATGGCAGTGTAGACATGCCATTTTGGAGTTAGTCCAACTCTTAGACTTTCTCATCCATTGTCTCATGCAGTTTGCAACTATGTGTCCAAACCTTCCACATGCTGTGTAGTTTGCCCATGTGTTGTAATCCCAAACATATGAGTTACCAACTCTTTTTGGTTGATAAGCAGTTTCTTGATCTTTAGCCTTCCATGCTTGCTTTTTCTTCTTCCCGCATTCAAGAGATGTGTGCCCATGCATTTTGCAAGCAGGACAATATTTTTCCATGTAGATTTCCTTCTTTGGTTATTTCACCTCAGATTTACATTCATAAGCTTTATGTCCTTTCTTGTTACATTTATAACAAATTCCTATGAATGAAGATCTGGATTTAGGAATATCTTTCATTTTTCTCCTGCATAAATTTGATGTGTGGCCAGGCCTTCCACTATGATTGCATGTCAACTTTCTTGGTCTTGGATTTGTGTAGACATTCTTTGGATCAGCTTGACATGGTGATTCTTCATTCTTGCTATACCCTAGTCCAATATTGTTGTTGACTCTTCTTTGTCCATCCAGAAAGTCATCCATCCTTTTGGTGCTTTCTTCAGCTCTCTTGATCATTTCATTGTGTTGTTGTTGAACTGAATTCTTACTTCATGCTTCAGTTTTTCATTTTCTTCTCTTAGCTCACCGATAGCTTTTATTCTTTCAATGAGTTCTATATTCATTCAGTTTGCCTCTTGACTCATAAGAATAATCTGATTGGTGATCTCATGATGATGTTTTGTAACTCTTTATATTTTTGACTCTTGCTCTTGTAGCTTTTCAGTAATCTTCCTCCTGTCATCAATAGCTAGTGTTCTTTCTTGCTCAACTTGTCTAGCATTGTTCATGACATCAATCATTCTTACCATCTGTCTCTTGACCAATTTGCAGAGATTTCACTGGCCAGATGTTGATTGATTTCATTCAGACTTGTGATGCTTTCTTCAGATGTGTCTGATGCTTTTCTAGTTGTTGATCCAGAAGACTCAAATAGATAAGGTATCTCCTCTCCTTGATAGTCTGTTTCATTACAGCGAGATGCCATAATATTTTTTTCATCTAGTAACCGTCTCATCTTGATTCTTTCTGCTTTGTACTGTTTGTAGAAGATCTGCATCTCTACCTTCTGATTCTCAATACTCTTGTCAAGCTTGTACTTCTCCATTATATAATATTTTCTCTTAAGTATTTAAACTTTTCTAAATAAGAGATCTAGCTCTGATACCAAATGTTGGAAATAATGGGAAGTATGTACTGAGAGGCGAGGGGTGAATCAGTACCTCTAAAACTTTTATCTCTTTTATCCTTTAACCTTTTTGTAATTTATTGTATTACCAACCATCTGTCCTATTCTATCTTTGTGCAAGTTATATCAATTCATAAACTTAATAAGCATGTAAACATTCATAGAAGCATTCATGAAATGTATAGACACAACACAAGATATGGTAACGTAGAAAAACCCTGTTAGAAGGTAAAAACTACGGTGGGGATGACACCCACAAAAACTTCACTGTTTGCAAATTGGAAGGGTCTGGTTAAGGCTTATAATTTTATCACTTTTGATGATCTACCCTGTTAGGAGTATAATGTGGAGACTGGTTAAGGTCAACTCTGTTAAGAGCTTTAGCAACACTATTTAGTGTGCACTCGGTTAAGAGATTTACAAAGGATTGTTAAATCCACCTTTCTTGAAAGTATTTCTTCTATTTTCTACACTTGTTAGAATGTAGACAAAAATAATCATTGACCTGAGTGTATGCAATCTTCAATTGTTGATTACAGGTCCATTAAAATCACATGTACAAAGTATTACCTAATGTGATTGATTAATACCTCTATTGCTTGGTAGCCTTGAATCTGGTTCTTGATAACCTAATTCATATTATCCCTTCTTCCTTGGTGCATTTGATTCCTTCTCAAACCACATCAATTTCCCGATGAACTCTAGGAATGCAATCCTCTCTAGGATAAAAATTGACAATTTATGGGGAGCTTATTTGCATTAATAGAATCCAATAAGAGTGTGAGCCCCTTTGAAAATACAATAAAAAAAGTTATGTGTGTGACCCTTCTTAGGGTCATATTCCAATGGTATTAAGACCCTTCTTATTTTGAGAGGTAGCCTCTCAAACTGAAGCCCAAGGCCTCTAAATATTCATACAACAAATAAATCACAAAAAAACTTTGAAATTACAATCTATGCTATTTTTATCCCACATAAAACACCACAATTGAATGAGGAGCCCGCTTCCTTGATCACCAATAGTGGTTAAATTCATACTATGTGTAAAGGCATTGTTGTTCAGGAACAATATTAGATAACATAACAAAAAGTAATTTTTGAAAGACCTGTTCTTTTTCTAGTAGACCAATTGATTATGTAGAATCCTTTCAATTTCATTAGCAATATCAAACTCCAAATTAATGCTAGGGTTATGAATTCTCATGGACATAAACATTAAATCAACTAGTATTCTTCTTCTATGATCGTCTCCACACAATTGGCACCAACCATGATGTGTTTTTTGAAAGAAATTCTTAAATCCTAGTGTAGAGAATGGTGTGGTCTCATTTATCATCATGGTCCTATTATCTTCTCCCCTCGTTCTAAATAGGCCACTTCTCTCAACCCAAATCTCTTTACCATTCTTTCATAATCAACCAAATACTATTACCTATCAATTTTGGTAAGGGCTTGCTTTTTCAAGCCAACATATTCTGTAATGCTTGACTTTGAAATAACCAGAATTCGCTCCCCAGTTATCCCTCTGACTATTCTGGTTTATTGTTTATAATGTTGGGCTGCTATTTCAATAAGTTCTATATCAAAAAATACATTAGGCACTATAACCTTGTCTAATTCAAGCTTCCATGGGTTTGATCAAGGAACCCTTTCATCCTTATTCTTATAGAAATACCAGAAAAGAGACCTACCCATATGTTGTATATTAGCATCTCTACACTCCCCCCATGCGTCTGAAAACATCATTTTAGTCCCAGTATCACTATCTACCCAGGTAATCCATCTAAAAGGGCTTTCTGCAGAGGTACCTTAGGTGACTGATCCTTTCCTAAATCTTATTTTACTTTCCTTTTAGGAATTTTTAAATGTAATTCAAGGCTAAAAGAGAAAATTTTAACTTACAGATTAGTTATGTTCCGCGGGCTTCAAGATTTCTACAACTATTTGGAAAGCTCCTTCCAAGCTTCATTTCTGCCTCAAAAGATCTTCGAAAGCTCAAATGTATTTGTATTGATTAAATCTATGTAACCTCTTTTGTAATTCCTAGTTCATCATCATTTAATTTCCTTTGCATTCCCACATGTGTGATTGGTTAGTTCAGCGAAGTGGCGGTCACCTCACCTTAATTACTTCTTCGCCAAATTACAAGTATTTTTTTGTCTTTATAAAATGGCAACATTCTCTCTATTTAGCAAGTGGTCATATTATCTTTTTCAAAATAGAGACGGGTTCTCCATTTCACAACTCATTAGTTTAAGCCTTGCGAAATAGTGATGGGTTTTCCATTTCATAACTCATTACTTTAAGACTTATAAAATAATGATGGGTTTTCCCATTAAGGGGCAGAGTTGATTTAATCCAGCATTAAAGAATATTGAAAAATTTTGTTGGATATTCCTAATATAGGATGGACAAAAATAAAATTTGATGGTTCCTCAAAAGGGAATCCAAGGTCGAGCGGTATTGGTTGTGTGGCCAAGGATGGACGAGGAAACATCTTGAGAATGAAAGCAAAAAGAATTAAGGATGGTACGAACAATGTGGTAGAAGCATTAGCTTCTCTACAAGCTGTAAGGTTTGGTATGAAAACAAGGATTCAAAATTTACATATATAAGGTGATTCATTAATATTAGTAGGAGGAATAATGGAGGGTTCAATGCTAGCATGACATTTGTAGAAATACATTAACATTATTCAGGAAGAATTGCAATTTTTTGAAGAGTTTAAAATCACACATAACAAACAAGAAGGAAATGATGTGGCGGGCACATTGTCGAAATGGACTTTAAGGCTAGCAATTGATGAAGTGCAAGGGGAAGATTTTGGCAATCTTAATCTAGTTGATGATAATTATGATGAGGTAAGTGAATGATTAGGTGTAGTGAAAAGGAAGATCTTTCCATTAAAAATTGATTCAGAAATGTCTGATGGGATGGCAATAATGTGTAAGGAGTCTTTAAGAAGGAATAATAGCGGAGAAGGCCCAATGTAGTTTTGATAAGTATCTTGAGAAAAGAAGTGGAGACATAATGAAAAACACATGGAGGCTAATTTCACTTTGCTCACAACATGAGAGAAAAAAGCTTTTTTTTGGTGAGGTAAAGAGTAGGTGCCTCAAGCGATTTTTGAAATGCAAGCGCAAGAGGGTGGTGAAGGAGACTTTGGAGGTTTTAGGGGAGAATTTGTCACCAAAAAACATCGATATTACATCAATATGGATATCGTGAGTATGATTCTTTCTTGGGGCATGGAATTGGTAGAAGATGAAGCGATAATAAAATGGGTGATGAGAAATTTAGTGGAGGATGATATGTTGTTGGGGCTAGAATCCTTTTTTGAATTGATATATGGATATCGTGAGTATGATTCTCGCTTGGGGCATGGAATCGGCAGAAGATGAAGTGATAATAAAATGGGTGATGATAAATTTAGTGGAGGATGATATGTTGCTGGGGCTAGAATCCTTTTTTGAATTGATGGTACTTGGTGTAGGGTTCGACATTTCAGAGATCATTAAGGACCCAGAGGAGGCACAAAGGCATGACATTATGCCTTTTGTTCATTGGCCAAGTCGGGAGAACACATATGCCTACAAAAACAAAATGTTGGGAGCGTGAGAAAATTTTAAATGCACATTAAGGGCAGAGGATGAAAGAATTCTCAGGGCCCTCAATGCAGAGGAACAAAGGTAGGAGCCGAGAAGGGGTCGTGGTTGTAGGAAAAGGCATAGATGTGGAAGGAGCAACGAGGGTGCTCATGGTGGAGTTTTTTTTGTCCAATGGATTGTTTTTGTTGAATGGTTTGAATACCCCTATTTAGGGAGAACATAACTATAAAGGTGATTTTGTACAGGTGTCTGTATAAACAAATATAGTCTATAAAGATGATATATTGTGTAAAGTTGATTTTTTTGGTCAAACATGTAATGGTGGTCTATGAAGGGGGGTGATTGTTGATTTTGTAAAGATTTTTTTTTAAGTGTAAGCCGAATGGCATAAGACTGTAAGGGTGGTAGGGGGTTGATGAACGAATGCAATAGTAGTTTTCTGGTACGCGGGTTAGGGTTTATGGTATATCGTGGTTTCAAAAAAATTATTTTAAAAGATGTACAAAGGAAGGAGTCAAGAAAGGGTTGTGGTCACAGGGGCAAGGCATGAATGTAGAAGGAGGAACAAGGGCGCTCAGGGGCATGGTTAATTGTTCATGGTGGAGTTTTTTTTGTGTCCAATGACTTTTTGTTTTTTTGTTGAATTGTCTGAATGCCCCTATTCAGGGAGTACATAACTGTAAAATGTTTTGTGGAGGTGTCTATATAAGAGGATATAGTCTATAAAGATGATATAATGTATAAAGTCAATTTTTTTGGACAAACATGTAATGGTGGTCTGTGAAGGGGGGTGATTGTTGATTTTGCAAAGAATTTTTTTGAAGTGTAAGCCAAATGACATAAGACTGTAAGGGTGGTAGGGGGTTAATGAATGCCTGCAATAGTGGTTTCTGGTAAGCGGGTTAGTGTTTTTGATATACCATGATTTCAAAACTTTATTTTAAAAGATGTGCTTACTTTATTACTATTAATAAAATATACAAAATTTATCGATAAAAAAACAAATAGTGATGGGTTCGCTATTTCGCGGTCCCTCTTTCAACTTTTGCAAAATAGAGAAATGCACACGTGTTAAGGTGTTATAACATTTTAAGTTTATGAAATCTTCAATAACATCATTCTTTGGGACTTATTCATGGAAATTTCTTACCAATTTATATTGAACATTCTGGTATGATATTTGACTTTATGTTAGTTGAAATTTCTCTAGAAAACTTTGGTAGCTTGATTCTTTGTGAAGATTAAATACAAAAGCTTGGTGATAACCTGTGAAGGGTGATAGAGGGAATGACTACTTTAGAAAAAAAAAAACACCATTTTTTTTTTCAAAATTTGCAATTTCCAACAACTATTTTATGATCAAATCACATAAATCTCATGATGACCTATGGAAAAAGTTTTGGTATAATTTTTGACCACATGTGGGTTGAAATTTGCAAGAAATTTTTTGTAGCTTCAACCTTTGTAAAGGTCTCTCCCTACCTAATCAAATACAAAAGATTAGTGATGACTTGCGAGGGGTGAGAGAGGGAATGACTACTCAAGATACTTAAAATTTAAAGTTTTCTCAAAATTTAAAAGGTTCCAACAGGGTTAAAATGTTTTGAATGGATAATAATGATTTGAATATAGATAGAAATATAAAGAGGTATGAAAAATGCTAAAGAAAAAATTGATACATGTAATATAGATAGCAAAAAATAAGGGGATTTTTTAATTCGGGATGTGTATTGGGAGGGGGTGACAAGAAAGGACTATAGGGAAATATGTTTTCAAAATAGGGGGATTCTTTAGTATGCCACGAACATACGTGCTATAACCCATGTTCACTAAGTGAAGCCCCTGTGCTGTTGCACCTCCATTTAATAGAAGGAAACAAATCCTAGTAACATGATAAAAAAGATATGTTTTTCTTTAAGGGCTTATACATATAGAATTTGGCTAACTTGAATCTTCACGATCATTTATGTAATAGCTACGTTGGTCCAATGTGCACAAACTAGAAAAAGAAACAAGCAAAAAGGTCTTTCCAAGTTCGTTTGATAAAAGCAATAGAAATTGTGAATTGTGTTCTAAAAAAATGAAATTGTTATAAATCACTTCAATTAATTATAAATAAATATGTAATACAAGTATATTCAAATGTTGTACACAAGATTATCTGTATTTTAAGATCTTGTTTCAAAATTATATAACAAAAACGCTAAATTAAATTAATTGATCTACTATGCAATTATCAAATTGAGCTAACATATTATCTTACATATAACTTTTATTGAAGTAACCATGTCACCTCCATTTTAATACAAATAAAAAAAAATCCAAATAAGTGATAGAAAGCTATGTTTTACTTTGAGGGTACATATGGAATTTGAATAACATTACTCTCTATGGTTATTTATGTGATTTCTGATTTGTTTCTTTCTTGATTTTGGAAAGAGTAATAAGTAGAATTGCAATAATCAGTCTTCATAAAACTGTTCGTTAAAGTAAATGCTTCTTTTTTTTATTATTATCAAAGATTGATTAGGTTATGATAATGTTAATCATGGATAACATTACTAACCAAGTTTCTAAAAGGAAATGACTATCCAATCTAATGCAGGTGCTCATATTGCTATTTTGTTTTGGTCTTGGTGGATAAATGAGACATACCCCCATATTTTTTTTAACAATAATATAGGAGGTTGAAATTGTTTTCTAAATAATGGGATCTTAGATCTGTTGGAGACTTAATTTAGTTTATTGCCATGTAAGGCAATATTCCAGCCTCAAAGGGAGGGGGAGAAATCATGCACAAAAGAATACATCAATGTAGTCTCTCTTATTTTCTGATAAATATATATGTTTGACAATTTTTTATTGTGGTTTTCACCATTTTTGGTATCAAAGCATTCTTGATCCTATGCCTATAATTTAGTCATAAGGATGTGAATGCCCATCCTGGCATCATGTACCAAAGGCCATATATTGTGCCATCAGAGCAGGAGAGAATTTTGGCATCTTCTGCAAATAGAGAAATCTTGTTCATCTACTACCTATTTCTCATATGTTTGGAGAGCCTCAGTCGACATTTCCTTCTCATGAGATTTCATGCTATAACAAATTATAATACTTTCTCTGGTTCCAAGTTTTGAGGTCTTATTTCTCTGAGTACTCCATTCTTAGTGCATATTTTCTTTATTGGACATGATGCTCATGATATTTTCTTTGTTTGTCTGCAATAAAATCACAACACAGAAAGACAGGCATGAGTTTTATTTGTAGGCATGATTTTTTTAAATTTGGCAACAGGCATTGTTGGTCTGGGCGACAAGTGCAGTAAAGAAGTTGTCACTAGTATACTATGTCTTGTAAGGTCACAGACATCACATTGCAAGACCTCGCCAAAAGGCGAAAGATTTCATATGGAGATGGAGATTCATTTGAGAGCTTGAAGACATCGATAAGTTATCTTTTATCTATTTAGATTTGGTAAAATATTATTTTATGGAGTTTTTTTAAAAAGAAAACAATTAGTTTGAGAGATGCATATATGATGATTGTATTATGTAAGTAAGCTATCGCCATACATTTTCATGGTGTGTAATACATTTTTTTAAATTCTCAAGTGTGTGATTAGGTCGCTTGAGGGATTATAATGTCATTAAGGTTGAGAGGAGATCAAATGTTGATCAATTTGTTGCTATTATAATAAAATTTATATGTTTGATTTAAAAAAAGAAGAAGCAAGAAATGTGGCGCTATTTGAAACTTGTGTAATCTATTATTAAGATCAAAATATTTGTATGAAAAGAAGTAGACTATTCTTCAACCCCATACCATTGTTGGTATCTAAAAGCCAAGAACTCCCACTTAGTGTGAGATAAGACCTTCATTTTCAAGAGATGACACTTAGAGTTCATGGAAGAGGATGAGGTTGAGGAAGAACAACTACAAATGAGGAAATTCAAGAGGAGATGAGACACATGGAAGCACGGTTGCAAGCTATGGAACTTGCACAAAAAAGAGGAGATGACATAGAGGATGTTAGTGATAGAGAGCCAAAACCTTAAGAAGAAGAAGGAGTTGAAAAAAGAATCATTAGAGCGATTTTGGGAGTCGGTTCCAAGCCAATTTTGGAAGTGCCTATGTATGAAGGCAACCTACATTCTGAGGAGTTGATTGATTGGATCAGTGCAATGAACAAATACTTTGAGTACGAAAGTGAAGTTTGCTATAACTGAACTAAAGGGTCATGCATCCCTTTGGTGGGATGGAGTACAATAAGAAAGGAGAAAGAAAGGAAGGCCCGAGATCAATAGCTCGGATACAATTTTGGCTAAACTAAAAGGTAAATCCTTGCCCAAAAATTACCAACTTAATCTTTGTAAGAAATTGCAAAAACTTAGATAAAGAAATGTCAATTAAAGATTACACTGAAGAATTTTATAGGTTGACCATTAGAGCTAGTCACATCGAAGATGATCCTAAAAAAGTGGCTAGATATCTCAAAGGGTTGAGATGCAACATTCAAGACAAAATTAACCTTTTATGTCCTAGAACAGTGGAGGAAGCATATCAATATTCTCTCAAAACAGAAGAGAAATTGTCCAGGAAACAAACACAAAGCTCAAGAGGAAAAAGTCAAAGTTTTAGAGGAAGAGGACCACAAAGTGATAGAGGATAGTAGAAAACTCAAAAGGAAGAAGCCAGTAGTTCACATCACCAGGAAAAATCTTCCCAATGTAATGATTATTTTAGGGGAAGAAGGGGCTTTTCAAGAGGTAGAGGTAGAGAATTTATGGAAAATATTTTAAATACAATAAATTTGGTCATAGATCTTATGAGTGTTAAAAAAATCCTACCAAAAGTTAGAGGAGTGCATATATTGTGAAGGTGAAGAGGAGGGGGATGTATAGGAACCTGTCACTTATAAAGATATACCTAAAATTGATGAATCACTCTTGATGAAAAGGGTGTTACTTAATCCTAATAAAGAGGTAATAGAACCGCCTCAAAGGAAGAATCTATTTAGAACAACATGCAAGAGTGGAGGAAAATGTTGCAAAGTCATCATTGATAGCGAAAACACAAACAATCTAGTTTCAATAGAGATGGTGGAGAAGACAGACTTGAAAAAGGTAATTCATCCTAACCCTTATAAAGTGGCATGGTTGCAAAATGGACATCATATTTTGGTTAATGAACAACGCAAGGTGGATTTCCAAATAGGAACTTACAAAGATCAAATAGTGTGTGATGTTATACCCATGGACGTTTGTCCCATTCTACTTGGAAGACTCTGTCAATATGATAGAAAGGCTATGCATGATGGGAGGCACAATACCTATATTTTTTAGAAAGATGGAAAGAAGCACATTCTTACACCCCTAAAAGAAGAACAAGCTTCTGCTAAACCAAGCTCTAGAGTGATGTTGATAGGTGGTAAAAAATTTGTACACCAAATGAAGAAGGAAGAGGTAAAATTTGCTTTGATAGGAAAGCTTAAAAGTGTAGTCACTAGCACAAAGCTAATTGATTTTTTTTGAAGACATTCAAGACATGTTGCAAGAGTATGTAAAAATAGTAGTAGATGACCTTCCTAATTCTTTATCTCTATTAAGGAGTATCAACCATCACATAGACTTGATTCTAGGAGTAAATCTTTCAAATAAAACAACCTATAGGATGACACTAAAGCAGAACAAAGAAATCAAGATACATGTACAAGAATTGTTGGAGAAAGGATTGATAAGGTAAATTTTAATCCCTTGTGCAATTCCAACAGTTTTGACTCCTAAGAAGGATAAAATATGGATTCTAAAGCAATCAAAAAAATTACTATCAAGTATAGGTTCCCTTTGCCAAGAATTGATGATTTGTTGGACTATTTAAGTGGGGCTAAATATATACTTGAAAAGTGGCTACCATCATATTAGAATTAGAGAAGGTGATAAGTGGAAGACATCCTTTAAGACAAAAAATGAACTCTACGCATGGCTAGTTATGCCATTTGGCTTAACTAATGCTCCAAGCACTTTCATGTGGCATATGAATGAGGTGCCTAAAGATTTCACAAGTAATGTTTTCATAGTATACTTGGATGAAATCCTGGTATATAGTCAATCAAAGGAAGAGCATCTTAGGCATTTAAGAATGGTATTAGATAAGTTGCATGAAGAAAAGCTACTAATAAATTTCAAGAAGTGCACTTTCTTGAAGATAAAACTAGTTTACCTAAGATTTTTCATCTCACAAGAAGGATTAAAGATGGACAATGAAAAGATAAACACTCATTGAGTGGCCTACCCCTAAGAATATCTTCAAAGTAAGAAGTTTTCATGGGTTGGCCAGTTTCTATAGAATATTCATAAGGAATTTTAGTGGTATTTATGCTCTATTAGTGGATACAATTAAGGGAGATAAAATGACATTTTATTGGACTGAAGCTGTTGATAAGAGTTTTTAGATACTTAAGAAGAAAATTATAGAAGAACCTATCTTGGCTTTCCCTAATTTTGCTAAGCCTTTTCAAGTTGAATGTGATGCCAGTGGGACTGTTATAGGTGTTGTCTTGAGCCAAGATGGAGAGCCTATTTCTTACTTCAATGAAAAGCTTAATGATGCAAAGAAGAGATGGGTAAGTGCACAAAGATGGGGGACCAAAAAAGGGGTATAAGATGCCACTTTTTTTTTTTTCTGAAATCAGCAAACTCTGAATTTCAACGAGAAATTGAGGATACTTACACTCAAAATTTTAAAATGTGACAAAAATAAGAGTTGTTCTACTCCAAATCTAGTTTCTAAACTACTAATTTTTTTTATAAATGGTGGAGATTAAGGCCCTCAAAAAGGGGGAGCACAAAAAGTGGTCCTATTTTTTGTGAAAAAACATAACATGGTGTCTGGTGTGCTCCCCCTAAAATGTTAACTTTTAAAAAAATAAATTTAAATCACTCTAGTGATAAATTAGCTAACACCATCTAGTTTATCCCAGATTTTTCTGCTAATTTTTTTATGAAAGTGTGATTTTTTGCCATTTTCTAAAGTGGACACATCCTGAAAATGTGAAATTTCTGTGTGCTCCACCTATAAATCATTGAAAACTAATTGAAAATCAAAACTTCTTTTTTTGGAAGTGTGTAAAATGGAGTCTAGTTTATGAAAATGTAATTTTTTTCAAAATTTGATGAACGAGCCAAAATCTAAGCCCAAATGAATACATGTTGGTTTTTGAAAAAAATCAGACATACTTAGAAAAGAAATTAGAGATGAAATGCTTAACATAATGAGAATTGAAAATAAATTACATGGTTAGATAGCTATCAGAGAGATCTACAATATCATGTCATTTGATTTTATCGTTATTGAACCACGTGCAAACCTGACGGGGAGCACACAAGAAAAAATGTTATTTTTTAGTAAGTTTGCTGGAAAACACGTCTCAGGCATGTTTGAATCCTCCAAGCCTTTGGGTTAGAACTCCAAGGAAAATCCAATCCTTATGCTTGGTAAACTTCAATGTCATTAAAAGGGTGCATGCCCTATAGTAAGTATAGGGCGTGCACCCTATAGGGCATTCACACTATAAGGCATACGCCCTATATTAGACACAAAATCCCAAAAGGAAGGAGAAAGAGAGAGAGGTGGGAAGAGAGAGAGAGGAAGAGAGATAGAGGTGGGAAGAGAGAGAGAGAGAGAGGGAGAGATAGAGGAGGGAGGGAGAGCAAGAGAGAGGAGGAGAGTGAGAGTGTGTGTGTAGAAGTTGCTTTGCATCGTAGGAAAAATCATATCGAAAGGGTAAACTAATTGAGGTGGGGGATGTGAAGGATCTAACAGTAGAAAGACTTGATGAAATGATTAACTCAATTGGAGGTTTTGATCTCATAATAGGTGGAAGCCCCTGTAATAATCTGTCAGGCAGCAATAGATGCAATAGGCATGGACTAGGTGGAAATCAATCTTCTATTTTCTATATATTCCCAAGGATTATAAATTATGTAAGGGGTGTACAATGCATTCGAGCCTAACTTGACACAATATTTTTGGTATGCACGATATGATTATTACATGTAGATTCTCTGTGAAGAGACCTTTCTTACTACCCTAGGTGTCATGACATGTTTGTCCAATTTTCTCTTTTTCGTTTCTCTAACTCAGAGCTGGAGAGCTAAGCAGAATTGCAACATGAAGTCATGGCAAACCACGGAAAACAACCAAGGAATTTGGGAAGACTATTTGTAGAATTCTCGGAGAGAGAGAGAGAGAGAGAGAGAGAGAGAGAGAGAGAGAGAGAGAGAGAGAGAGAGAGAGAGAGAGAGAGAGAG